>OY755199.1:915087-1515087 GCA_963576735.1 Bedellia somnulentella
GGGTGTACGTAAGAGGCGACTAACGGTATTGGGGCTTTTAAGGGATATTTGGGCTATGCGGTTGGAGACCCATTACCAACAACCTTTATTTCCCCACTCAACTTTCCAAAAGTGGCTACCATTCCTAATTTCTTAGCTCTGGCTGCCCCTTCTAGGGATTGATAGCCGTGAGTATATGTATGTTAAAAAGAGCGTATAATTTGTTGGTACAGGAGCCTGTCCCCCCCGTCCCCGCCGCCGCCGCCGCCGTCGCTGTCGGCCGCCGCCCGCGCGCGCCGCTACCGCCCGCTCACCATCGCGCCCTAGCACCACACGGTACGTACTACTGTTAATAATAATTATTAATGGTCCATGAAGAAGCTGATGAAGGGTAACCTTCCGTTAACCCTGAAGCGCAAACTTGTCGACATGTGCATCCTGCCAATCCTAACTTACGGCGCACAAACGTGGTCATTGACCGAACGTCAAAAGTCCAAACTTAAGGTTTGCCAGCGAGCAATGGAGCGCAGTATTCTGGGTGTCAAACGCACAGATCGCATTCGAAACACCACACGGCGCTCAAAAACTGGGATCGCTGATGTAGGAGTTCAGACTGCCAAACTCAAGTGGACCTGGGCCGGACACGTCTGTCGAATGCATCCGGAAAAATGGGCTAAAACAGCCACTGAATGGGTGCCTACAGATGGGCACCGGCGTAGGGGAAGGCCTTGGAGGAGATGGAGGGACGACCTGGACAGGTTTGATCCAGGGTGGTGGTATACAGCCTCAGACAGAGATGTGTGGGCTCAAAATTGTGAGGCCTTTGCCCAGCAGTGGGAAATGAATTAGGCTATAATAATAATTACTTAATATTAATTAATTATAATATTAATTCATTAATTATATAATAATAATCATTTATTTCGGAAATTAAAATATTCCATATACAAGTGAAACCAACACAAAAAAACTGAAAAATTAAAATTAACGAAATTATTAAAAATCTTACACATCTACAATAGAAATAAAATAAAATCAGGCAGTGTTAATTAAAAGTTCAAATCATATTAAATTACATAATTAAACTAGCATAAAAATAAAAATAGAAATAAATAATCAATACAAACAAATTATAAAATAAATAAAAATAATTGTTTGGGGTGACGTGTAAGGACATCCAATATTTTATCATTATTTATTAGTTACTAGCTGACCCGAAAGATTTAGTACTGTCAAATTTGAATATGATAAAATATTTGGCGTTTTAAATGTATGTTTTTCAATCCTTTTGAGAGATTTTTTTACGTAAAAATCTTAAACAGGGAATTAAAAAACTTCCAAAAAAAATCACCCAAATCGGTCAAGCCGTTTTCATATTATATCGTGACAGCGGAAAACGGGTTCTATTTTTATATATAGAAATGCATTGTGAAACATTACAGCAATAGTCACTATACAAAATAAAACACAAAATATATAGAAAAATATATCTAAGTATGAAAAAATATACGTACAATTAAAAGTGCCTTACACCATCTAGGGATTTATAGCCGTCGATTAAGATATTTTATTTATCTACTAGTGGTCCACCCCGGCTTCACACGGTGGTGATAAGAATTTTTCTCCGCTGAACCCCTATGATAATTAGCGTGATAATATATGTCTATGCTAGTTATAAAAGTTTTTGTTTCCCATTGGTGAATTGAAATCGGCCGAGCAGTTTCTGAGCCAATTACCGACAAACCAGCTTACAAAAAAATCTTCGCTATTTATTATATAATAAAAAGTATCCTATGTCCTTTTCCTGGTTCTGTTAATAAATCTTATTAAAATGTGTGGAAAATAACAATATTTTTTTCTTTCAGATAGAACCAGCATCGAAGTATGTAATTGAGAGAAAAAGTTGAAAATATTTTTGTAAGTAATAAACCATTGAAAAGTTATATATCTGAGAATAATGGCAATGTTGACTACTATTTCGAAATTGTTGAGGTTTTTTGATAATTCGTGTTTGTATGACAATGTAAAACATTCTATATTGTAAGTTGACTGTAGTTTCAAATTAATAGCTTCAATAAATATCTTACATTGGAAACTATAAGTATGGCGAATGAGTCATAACTCATATCTTTTAAATACAAAATCACAAAGACGATTTCATAAAATAATGTAGGGTGTCATGAACTTTCATACTTCTTGGAAAGACCGTTTTAAAAACTTATGTAGGGTGTCATTAATCTTTCATACTTAATAGAAAGACCGTTTCAAAAACTTATGTAGGGTGTCACTAATCTTTCATATTTCTTGGAAAGACCGTTTCAAAAACTTATGTAGGGTGTCACTAATCTTTCATACTTCTTGGAAAGACCGTTTCAAAAATTTATGTAGGGTGTCATTAATATTTCATACTACTTGGAAAGGTTAGAAATAATTTATATATAATTTATAATATCATATTAATGGTCCCATCATCTCATTTGTGACCCCACCAAGGGGCTTAAGGCTACAATGAATAAAATGATTGACTAACGACTTGTATTAGGACCGACGATTTAACGTGCTAACCGAGAGTACGAAATACTTATATTTTTAGACACCCATATGATTCACGAAGTAGGACACCCCCCAAAGATTTGAACTTAGGACCTTCAGGATTTAAGCTTATAGCTCACATTTTAAAAAAACACTTACATGACAATTACTACTTACGTTAAAATTTGTTGTTGCAAATTCAAAGTTGTTCTACATGCTTTTTGTATCTCATTGGTATTCACAGATTTGAAAAGAAAATAACTCACTTAACTTTAAAATTCAATGCATGATTAATTTAAAACTATCAGTCAACCTTACCAATATGATTTTAAAACTTTGGTGCAAATAAAAAATAATTAGACGTTGAATATACCTATCCTAGTCATGTTTTGATATTCAAGATTAAAATCCTATCTTTGCCATGAGTTTTCTTCGAATATGCATCAGTAAGTCTGTATTGCTCTAAAAGAGACTTAAAAAGTGCTTAATTTAGTCTTACATTGTACTTAAAAATGCCATGATTTCAAAACCAATGGAAATATATTTATACTTCCATCCTCTTTAAGTTTTTCATATTTAATAAGTCATTAAAATTAATGATTATGTTATGCACTTACTGCATAATGTTAATTTTATTAGAACAATACAATTCTATGAAAACCCTTGGTGAAGATCTGAGCTCAGATTAAGAATAATGTCAGAGTGATAAAAAATTGACGGAAAGCTATGCACATTTTGGCTGTAAATAGCTCTTCTTTGCTTTAACATTTATATGTTGAGCATAAATGATTGTTTCTCAGTCTTGGATGTTATTTATATGTGTATTATATCATATTAAATATATCGTTGAGTTAGTATCCCATAATAGAAAGATCACTTAGTTTGGGGCTAACTTGATCTATGTATAATATGTCCTTATATTTATATTTACTTATTTAACTAAGCATCAATATCTAAATTCTTTTTAAAGCTAGAAATCGTTCTTTTTACAAAACCCAATCATTATAGCGAACAAAATGTATGAGCAATTTGCTCAGATCGCTATTAAAGGGTTTTCTAAAGCCAATTTTGGTTATTTTAGATTAAGGATGTAAGTTCTCTCCAGAGCTTAATAGTTGGAAAGCTAGTGACTATGAGAGCTTTGGCTTGTGAAAGCTTTGTATGAAGCTGGCTGGTCTATTTTTTGTGACTAACGTATACGGGTAGTTCTAATTACTCTTCATGCTAATATGACTGAGGTTGGGCTTTCTTGTATTCTTACTGGCTGAAACAATTTTTTTTAGTAAGATCTTAATCTGAGCTCTCAAAAGTGTACATTATTCTATCATATGTACTAGGATTTATATTAGTAAAGAATAAACACGTAGGTTTCTTGCTTTCGAACAAAAGTTACTTAACCAACCAACTGTTCATTCATTGGCGACGTCCGTGGTCGAGTGGATAGGTGACTAGCTCCTTGGCCCGGAGGTTGCGGGTTCGATCCCCGCTAAGCGCAACATTTATGGCATGAGCATAAATGATTGTTTGTTAGTCTTGGATGTTATTTATATGTGTATTATATAATATTAAATATATCGTTGAGTTAGTATCTCATAATATAAAGAATACTTAGTTTGGGTCTAACTTGATCTGTGTATGTCCATATATTTATTTATTGGATAAAATCATTCATTTCACGAATGCATGACAGTTGATTGGTAAAATAACTTATTGTTGAAACGCAATTTGTAAAAACACGCTAATTAGAAGATATAAAAAATTGTAATGACGATCTCTTAGATAGACGGTTTGCTTTGGATAAGGCTGTATAATTTTCGATGCGATTTCTTGTCTTTAGTAGTTTTACCTCAAATTCGTGTAACACCTTAAGGCAGATTTATACGGCGCGAGTGACTAAGTAAATGAAAGAAGAAAAGAAATGTATTGTAATCCTAAAAATATACATGAAAATATAGAAAAAAAATCTCTTGATGATTTTGGAACTAAGTATTTTCACCTTAATTTTTCCTTGATATACGTAAAAACCTAATTGAGTTAAAATATTACTTTAAGTGCGCGTTTTTTTATATTTAATGTTATAGTCACTCGCACTGTGTAAAATTTCCAAAAAATGCACTGTCTTAATGCTCATTTTTTTATTTATTTTAGTTTTTTATAAGTTAAAAAGGTGCTTTGCTTAATAATTTTATTTAAATTGTATTTACTCTATTAAAAATATGATAAATTCGTTTAAGTGTGCTGTTTTAAAGAATAAAAGGCGACGCTTAAGAAGAGTGATTGGTATTAACCACATATCACAAAGCCAAAAAAAACTTAATAATACTTTCTTCGTACACTTATACATATTATAAGTATACATTAGAAAACTTATATTATTATACTATTTTTGTAAGGGTGTCGAAAGCCGTTATAAATTGAAGATTGTCGTGTATTTGACTTTTGTACTAAAGTGTTATCCGCTTTAGATTTGTAGATCTGTACGCAACTTTTAGAAATTGTTAGTATCACTAAATTGATCTATAACACACTGCCTTTACCAACACTCGAGTAAGAAATTGCGGTAGTGATAATCTAAGTATCTAAATTTACACAATATTCGTGTTAATATTCGCTTAAACAAAAAGAGCGATTTATATGTCCCATTGTTTTTTTGTATGTATAGACACCCTACACTGCTGCTAAGAGCTTCCCTTTTTTCAATTTGTAATTTTTTTGTTCATAATTACTTTAACTGATTATTGTACTACTTTTAAAACATAACGCTTGTATCCCGAAAAGGGGTAAATTGACTTTATTTGCTCACTGTAAATCTCTATTTTTTAAGTTATTTAATGTAAAATAAATGGTGCCGTCATAATATTTTGTCTTACGTTTGTCATAATGTATAAAATCATGTAAAAATAACTTAAATAAAAAGCTGTATACAGGATGGATATAATGCGCTTCGTGCCATCAGTCGCACTTGCTTAGGTTGTGTGTAATTTTAATCTTTTAGAATACTCGTAAAAATAGTTTTCATATATTTAATATACATACACATTTTCACTTGATATTAAATTGTTTATTGCAGTCATTTTAACACAGAAATGCCCGTCGTTTAGGAGTTATTTTCCCAATGCCATGAAAAGTTTATTTTTTTCATATTTATTTCTTACTCGTAAATACATAAAAAACAACATAAAAGTTAGAGCTGACATACCAGATTACACAGTCGCACTCAACGGTAGCTTATGTAATACTATTCAAGTAGTTTACACAAATATTTGGATAAAATCAAAATAAGACATCCTAATAAATAAATGAAAGAAAAATTTCATACAGGCGGGGAAAAAAAAATTTTTTTCTTTCCTTTATTTATTAGTAATAATCCCCACATCAGGTTTTCATGAACAAAAAAGATTTAAATTATAAGACATCCTGTTTTTTATGTATAATTTATGATACAATTTACACGAATTCAGGTTGGTTATTATATACACATAAAGGACTTAATATAAATAGAGCGGAAACCAAACGCACTTCAGTAAAAATATTGCTGAACAAATTCCGCTAAAAACTACATACATACATACATACATTTACTCACGGCTATAAATCCCTAGAAGAATTGAAAATTCCTCAGCCACATTTGGAAAATTGAGTGGGGAAAAGATGGCAAAAATAAAGGTTTTTGGTGATGGGTCTCCAACCGCATCGCCCAAATATCCAATAAAAAGCCCCAATACCCTTAGTCGCCTCGTACGACACCCGTGGGTAGAAAGGGGTAGCGACATTCTAAGCCGGCACTACACGGCTTAAGTCAGTGGAAAAACACTCATTCTTCGTTTCTTCTCTATTTAGCTTAGTTTTCTATGTATATACATTACATATATTGCCAAGTTATTGCTTGTAGCAAGTGATTTTGGGACTAACTTATGTGTGGTATGTATATGTTGAAAGTTGATTCATTTTGCTTGGTTTTTTTTGCATTTTTTTGTTGTATTTAATTCGAGCATATGTTTTTTCCCCCAATTAACCTTTTACGAAAAAAACTGCTAAATTTATAAAATACAGTGACACATTTTTGTTTACAGATTTTTTTATATATCTTCAGTTGTAACAATAAAATTGCTTTTATATATTTATTTATCTGCCATTATGCCTCATAAATTTCACCACTTTTGTAAACGAGCTTATAGTAAAACACAATTTAAATCGACGATATACTTTTATGTTTGTGCAAAACAATTTTTTTATTTAATAACTTTGTATAAAATTCATTGAAGCGCATATTTCTCATGATTCCGCTAGTTAAATATGGTAGTTTTTTTATGGGATTCTATGTTTTGTCGTCGCCCTAAGATTGGAGATCACAGGTCCATATACATACATACATATACTCACGACTATATATCCCAAAAAGGGGTAGCTAGAGCTTCAATATCACAAGTTTAATCCTGGCTAAAAGCAATCGTTTGGTTGTTTCTGAGTATTTGCAATTTATATTATTGGCATTTCTGTTTCTCAGAAATCACATTCAATTTAAAGGAAAGTGTATATATATTAATTTAATTTTATAATGTTGAATTCATCACAAAAAAATACTTTTTGAAATCGTATATTTTTTTTGCGAGTCGTTGTGCCCTTATATTTAATAAGGCTTGTAAATAAATTAAATTGCTTTAGTAAATCAAAAACCTTGTAAACTAATTTTCACACAAAGTTAATTGTAAGTCAAACGAAATGATTTGTAGATAAGAAAATGATTTTTTCTTAAAAACTAAAGAAAATAACAAATCATTTCGTTTTTTTTTCTATTTATTATCTTTTAAAGTGCTTTGTGCTTAATATGATGGACAAGTTTATATTTGAGTTTTTTTTAAATAAATTTTATGTTAATATTGATTTTTGAAAAATTCAGATTTTATTTATGATTGTTGTAAGTTCAGTGTGACTGAAGTGAGTCCATTTTTTATTTTGTGGTGTAACTCCACCTTATAAATAAAAGATGTTATTAAAGGAAAGAAAAATTTCGACACTGGCGGGGTTCGAACCCGCGACCTTCGGGTATACGCCCCCGTCGCTCTTTTTTCTTTCCTTTAATAACATCTTTTATTTATGAGTAATAATCCCCACATGAGGAATTCATGTCAAAAAACATTAAATTATGTAACTCCACCTTCTTGGCATCTCTACAATAACAGATTGCAAAATTATTTGTGAAAAATATTTATTCAATACAAATATTACTCATACTTACACTTTTGTAAGTATTTTTTTTTTAAATAATTCTTTTTAATTAAAATCTAGGAAAAAAATTGCTATAAATAAAATAACAATTCAAATATATTTTGCAAATAATTTTGTGTAAACGGCAAAGCATTTTAAAATTATGCCGAAGTGTCGGAAAAATGTGTTTTTGAGGAGGAAAAAAATATTCGCCATTTTTTTATTCTAGTCGCTACGTTTAATAGTTTAATAATTAGAGGGATATACTTATGTACAATATATATAATAATAATGTTTTAATGTAAGTTAATTATCATTAATAAATGAGACATCTAAATTATTGGTTTTATTAATAATACACATACATACATACATACATATACTCACGGCTGTAAATCCCATGAAGGGGTAGCCAGAGCTAGGGAATTAGAAATTCCTCAGCCACTTTTGGAAGTTGCGTGGGGAAAAGATGGTGAAATAAAGGTTTTTGGTGATGGGTCTCCAACCGCATCGCCCAAAAATCCCTTAAAAGCCCCAATACCGTTAGTCGCCTCTTAAGTACACCCACCGGAAGAAATAGGGTAGTGCTATTCTAAGCCGGCACTACGCAGCATATATAATACATACAAACATACATTTGTAATTATACATACAAACCCTTCCATATCTTTCCTATTCATGCTATTATTATCAGAACTCTGAAAGTCAAACTTTCTCGCCGTATATTCCCGAAGGGTTGGCAGAGATACTAATACTTCGTAAAACATTATTCTCTATTAGAGTGTGCTCAAAAAGGCAGGTGTCCGAAGTATGATGAATAAAGAGCAGGTAAGAAAAGATGGATGTAAACGAAGCAAGAGAGTTTGCCAGGATCGTATAAAGTGACGATCGATAGTCTCTGCCTTCCCCAATGGGAACTAACGGCGTGAGTATATGTATGTTTGTACATTATTCTCACTGGTGTTCAAAGTACCCACGCTCTGATTGGTAAGTGCACTCATGTGAGGCAGGTCTGTCGCCGTCTTAGATTAACTGTGACAGTTTTAGCATTTTTCCTCATTGACCTGCAAAAGTAGCTGAGGAATTTCTAGTTCCTTAACTCTGGATACCCCTTCAAGGCATTTTTGGCTGTCAGTATTTGTATTCATGTACCTACCCACGATGTATTTTTATTGCGATTGAGAGACTAAATGTAAGAGATTAATGTAAATGGAGCTTAAAAGTTTTTCCAGTGTCGTACAATGCGACGCACAGTAGTCTCTGCCACCACTATGGGACTAATATCGTGAAGATGTATGTTTGTGTAGAGAGACTATCGTCTAGCACTTTTTACAGTTTTAACTCAAACGTTCACACCGTATATCACCGAAGGGGTTGGCAGAGATACTAATACTTCTAAACATCACGTGATAGGGGACAGGCCCATGGCTGCGTTTTGTACGAATTTATGTCACATGTTTTCCCCCAACGTTTCCCTTTTATTTTATCAATCTCAAGTCTCTATCGGACACCTCTGGAGATCCGTCGTGAGTCTATGACCTTGTGCAAAACTACATTGTTCAAAATACAATGCTATCATAAACAGATTCCGTTAATAATGGCGCGTACAGAAACCGTGTCCTGACATGCTACAAATATAGGTAAATATAATCTGCGCGTGAATTTATATACATTGTCGTTTGGGTCGCGAATTGGTAAGTCTTATTTTTTATACTAAACAATAATTATCGTACTTACAGCCAATATATGTCACTATCGAAGGGATAGAAGCCTGCCTAGAAAAGGATGATTTTGCTATAGTTTATCATGTGCGGGTTGGCAGACTACAACTGCTTCTGAGATAGCAGATTAACGCCCGATTTCTGAATTGAGTATTCCTGCTGAGAACAACTTAAGTATCGTTCTGTCGCATTGGATTCTTAACAACTGAATGAGACAAAACGATACTAAAGTCGTTCTCAGCTTGAATACTCAATTCAGAAATCGGGCGTAAATGGCTAAAAGTCCCAAGCGAGCACATAATAGTCTCAATTTTTAAACTGGGTATTACTTTTAGAAATTAAATTCGTGAGTTTTTGAACTCCCGACGATATTAAACCTGAGACCTACGGTTTTGAAACTCAGCGCTTTAAGGTAATACCGCTAGACCATGGAAGCAGTAAATAAATAAATTCTAGTCTGGTATAGGTAGTGTTGGCTTAGAATAGTTCTATCCCATTTCTCGTAAGTATCATTTGAGGTGACTAAAGTTACTCAGTTCGGCTTATTCCGTTTATCCACCCTAAAACAGCCTCCCTAAGTCGGATATTCGGAAACGCATGTCCGTCTAGCCACCCTGAACGGGGTGGATATCCGGAATGCATATAATATGGCTCTTCCGATTTTCTACCCTGCCTACGTACAGTCATTTACAGAAAAAAGACCCTAAGTTTGTAAGATATTTTTATTCAAACTGTAAGTAAGAAAGTAGGTATGTTCATCTTAAGTATTTTAATGTTCACGATGTTCCTTGGACCCATTTTGTGTTGTGTATGTTTCTGTAAATTACTGTACTTGGGGTAAAAAATCGGAAAAACCATATTATATGCATTCCGGATATCCACCCCGTTCAGGGTGGATAGAAGGACATGCGTTTCCAAATATCCGACTTAGGGAGGATTTTTTAGGGCGGATAAACGGAATAAGCCCTCAGTTCTTAAAGTTTTATTCGACGAGGCATGGTACTTCTAAATCAAGTGAGTCCCACCAAAAAGAACTCACTGGAATCCAAGAAGTTGATACGAAATTTTATTGTGCGATCTAGTTTTAAAAGGAATTACTTTGAAAAATTAGCAAGCATGACCCATTATGACCCGATTTTATTCCTAATTTCGCTTGAATAGCTTAGAAGACATACATATATTTATATACATATATATATATATAATCAAGGTCATAAACCCGCAAAAGGGTAGTCAGAGCTTCAGAGCTAGAAACTCCTCAGTCACATTTGGAAGTTGATGGGAACAAGATGGTAGAAATAAAGTATCATTGGTGATGGGTTTTCAACCGCTTCACCCATAAACCACTTTAAAAGGCCCCATACCTTAGTCGCCTCTTACGACACCCGTGTATAGAGGTAGTAGTGACATTCTAAGCCGGCACTTTACGGCATTTCAAACTAGGAAAGAAGAATTATATAAGCAATCTACCCTGCCCTTTATTCATCGATGCAGAACATTCTCTTTTCTACCGCGTGTTAGAGCCATATATTAACATATTATTAATAAAAGTACCTTATATTATAACTTATTATTATTAATAAGTACCTACAGCTTTATCGCCGAAAAAGGTCTTATTACCGAGACTCGTATAATACCTACTTAAAGCATAATTGGTGATGTATCTCTGCCACACAATAAATTGGTTAGAATGTCACTACCCCTTCATACATACGATTCTGGGCGATGCCGTTGGAGACCCATCAACAACAATACTTTATTTCTACCATCTTGTCCCATATCAGCCACATAACGAATTATCACCACAGTTTAAATTAAATAAACGACATGATAGTCCAGTGGGTAGAACACCCGCCCGAAAAACAGAAGGGCGTGAGTTCCAATCCTGGGTCGGGCCTACACCAATTTGTCTTTTCTAAAGTCATATGTGTGGTTAATTTATCATTGTTGTAAACGGTGAGGGAAAACATCGTGAGGAAACCCACATGGCTGAGTTGTACTTAGTCATGTGACAGTGTATTCGTACAAAACGGCGATAGGCCTGCCCCCTATCACGTGAGTAAAATGTCTAAGCAAAACGTGGGTACCTTTCTCTGGACACTAGATGGCGCTGCCATGTTAGTTCAGAAGTATTGGTACCTCTGCCAACCCCTTCGGGGAAAAACGGCGTGAACGTTTATGTTATGTTATGTTATGTTTAAATTTAGCTGTGTAGTGTCGGCTTATAATGGCACTACCCCATTTCTTCCGGTGGGTGTACGTAAAAGGCGACTAACGGTATTGGGGCTATTAAGGGATTTTTGGGCGATGCGGTTGGAGACCCATCACCAAACAACCTTTATTTTAACATCTCTTCCCCATGCAACTTTCCAAAAGTGGCTGAGGAATTTCTAATTCCACAGCTCTGGCTACCCCTTTTAGGGATTCATAGCCGTGAGTATATGTATGTATGTTTAAATAATTATGGAATTGATGCCGTATAAGGCTGGGTTAGAATGTCACTACCCCTTTCTACATACGATTCTGGGCGATGCCGTTGGAGACCCATCAACAACAATACTTTATTTCTACCATCTTGTCCCCTATCAACTTCCAAATGTGGCTGAGGAGTTTCTAGCTCTTTAGAGCTAGCTCTTTAGAGCGAGCTTTAGCTCTGGCTACCCCTTTTTGGGATTTACAGCCTTGAGTATATGTATGTATGTAATGAATGCATCTGCTTGATGTCACCAGGGCTATATTCGCTAAATTTTAATAAACTAAGAAAAAATGTGTTTTAATGAGTTCCTTACGGGGGTTCCTTACACAATAATGCGCCTTCCGAATGCGAAGATGTGTTAGGTTAAACTTACATACACAGTTATTAGATGTTTTTTGAGGGCGTCCCCGGAAAAATAGGTTGATATTGATTGTTTGGAAATTCTATAAAGTCTGATTTGATGATATTGATATGTCATGAATAAAATATATGTTGGTGATTAGTTCATGGTGTTAAAATTTAATGTTTAACATTTTAATAATTTGTTGAAAAATATGATGAAAAAAATTGAATTGGAACATGTTTTGTTTTCATAAAAACCGTATAGGCTCCACTGGCATAACATACATGTGAACTCATTATGTGTCTATATACGCGTAGCTTTAAGATCTGTAACTTTGATGTTTAACTTTTCATTTAAACATTATAGTTATTCAATAAAACTAAATAAACTAAATTTATCCTGCGCGCGCGTTTTTTCCGTCCCTGTCACTCTCAGTAAATTTGACGTAAGAGTGAGCGCAATAGCTGCAAAATGCGGGGAGGCCCTTAATGAAAACTTTATGTGGGGATTATTTCTAATAAACAAAGGAAAGAAAAATTTCGACACCAGCGGGGATCGAACCCACGACTTCCGGGTATACGCCCCCGTCGCTCTGCCAATTGAGCTATAGTGTCAATCCTCAGTTACTTTTGGAAATTAAGTGAGGAGAAGATCGTAAAATAAAGGTTGTTAGGAACGAAGGTTAAACTTATACGTAAAAAAGTATGATTTTCAAGAAACAGAACAAAATGACTGCTATTTGAAATATAATAAACGTTCACGCCGAATATCCCCGAAGGGGTTGGCAGAGGTACATATACTTCTGAACATCACGTGACTTTGTCACCTGGTGTTCAGAGTACCCACGTTTTGCATGGACAGTGTACTCACGTGATAGGGGGCAGGCCTATCGCCGTTTTGTACGAATACACTGTCACATGACTAAGTACAACTTAGCCATGTTGGTTTCCTCACGATGTTTTCCCTCACCGTTAACAACCATGATAAATTAACCACACATATGTCTTTAGAAAAGACAAATTGGTGTAGGCCCGACCCAGGATTTGAACACTAGTCGCTTGCACGATAACCGAGTGTTCTACCCACTGGGCTATCACGGTTGTTGTGTATTTGTTGTTGTGGTATTTGAAATATAAGATATTTGTTTTTGTCATTTATCCATCCGAGGCTTTGATGAAAACAATATAGCGGAAGATATGGGACTCGCCTCTAGCGCGTGGATCCTTTAAAACAGGCTAACGTCACCTAAAGGCGCTCAGTCGCAATCGACAAGTGACAGGAACAGGTGTGTGACTCGAAGAAACAGTTTTGTTATTTTAAGCGAGATAGCGGTTTCCAAAAATTCCTTCGTGTGCTTTTATACGTTGTGCAAACTATTCCAAAAGAAAAAACAAATCTCATGGAATCACTTTTCACTCGTAACTACATAAAAACTTAAAAAGAATATGATATTTTTAAATTCACTTATTGCTTTGTTCGCCATTTTGCATTCTGGTATCGTCGTTGATACAATTTGACCCTGAGTATCCCAAAGACGCACGACAGCAGCATGCGCTTGTCTCGCTCGCGCTACTTTCGAATCAAATATGTTTGTCTCTGTCGTTCGGTAGCGTACAAGACGCACGACAGCAGCATGCGCTTGTCTCGCTCGCGTGCTGTGTAGTTGAGAATATGCCTCTTTTCAGTTGAAGGTTATAAGTACGTGCCATATCTATTTTATAATTAATCAAAGATCCGAGGGTAGAAATGGAGTACCCGTTTATTTAATCTGCATTTCACTTATCAAGGTATTCAAAGAGCTGCAGTTACCTAGTCAAAACCAAGTCTAGTCATGGGAGATAAACCGACCAAAATTGAGGAGCTGTACAAGGAGGTCCAAAAACAGGGCAAGGACTCTGTTGATCATGTGGTTATGGTTATGAAAGAGAGTGAGTTTATTTCTTACTTTGTTGTTTTTTTAATTTTAGTTCACCAAGTTAATAACTGTGCAATTTGGTAGCTCGACTTTTATTGCATATATTCCATATATGTCCCCACATAACATAACATAAACGTTCACGCCATATATCCCCGAAGGGATTAGCAGAGGTACTAATACTTCTGAACTTCATATGACTTCGTCACCTGGTGTTCAGAGTACCCAAGTTTTGCATGGACAGAGTACTCATGTGATAGGGGGCAGGCCTATCGACGTTTTGTACGAATACACTGACACATGACTAAGTGCAACTCAGCCATGTGGGTTTCCTCACGATGTTTTCCCTCACCGTTAACAACCATGATAAATGTCACCACAGTCTACCTTGAATAGGGAGATTTAGACATACAGGTCACCACGCTGTCCTTATGCTGATTGGCAGATTAACGACTCATTTTCGGATAATCCTGTGGTTCAGGGTGCCCATATCCTACCCAATTGGGTTAAATGTAACAAATTTTACCCCACGGGAATCGAATCCGGGACCTCTGGATTGTAAGCTGAAAGCTTTACTGTTAGATCACGCAGAAAAAAGATAACGTGAAATATTCAGAGACATGGGCGTACCCAGGTTCTGGGCTAAGAGAAGGCAAATCAATTTTTTTAATTCTTTCTCCTAGCCTTTTCCCGTTTCTCAGTCGCGGTCGACTATTTAACCTAAGGGAATTGACGAAAGTACTGGATTTTTTTCATAATAATGTATATTTATTACATACATACATATACTCACGGCTATAAATCCCTAGAAGGGGTAGCCAGACCTAAGGAATCCGCTACCACTTTTGGAAGTTGCGTGGGAAAAAAGATGTTAAAATAAAGGTTGTTGGTGATGGGTCTCCAACCGCATGGCCCAAAAATCCTTTAAAAATCCCAATACCGTTAGTCGTCTCTTACGTACACCCACCGGCACCGGAAGAAATGGGGTAGTGCTATTCTAAGCCGACATTACACAGCTACACAGTAAATTTATTGCACTGCATTTTTTTTATCAATAACAATAGAGAGTAGAGAGTTGTACGATATCCAGGGAGGGGGGTAACTGCCCTTGCCCTCCCCTGCCCCCCCTGGGTACGCCCATGTTCAGAGATACATATGAGATTATAGCTATGAGTAATGTAAGCTTTGTTGTGTCGGCTTAAATAGCATTACCCCATTTTTACCTATGGGTGATCGTAAGAGGCGACTAAAGATTCAGGAACTTTTAAGTGATTATTGGACGATGCGGTTTGAGACCCATCAGTTTTACATTTACGTCACTCAACTTCAAAAAGTAGCCAAGGAATTTCTCATTACGAAGCTTTGACTACCCCCTTTTAGGGATTTACAGTCGTGAGTATATGTATGTATGTAGCTATAAGTTAACGTTCAGCTACAATACCAAAAAAATATATATGGTAAGTTCCCACAAGATCTATGCTAATAAAATATATTTTTCTTTCCAGCCAAAGTAATAGGCAAACACGTGACAGAAGAGGCAGTCAAAACCATGATAGGTTTACCTGGAGATGCCAAAGTGTCATATGAGAAGTTCAAGGAGGTTATGGGCGAGATAGCGGTTGCTGAAAAGAAGCATACAGAAGATCTTATGAAGAGTTTCTTCGGAATCGGAAAAGGATTGTTCCGTGGCACCGCAGCTTTATTCGGCATTGCCACTGCACCGGTTGTCGCGCCGTTTAAAAAAAATAAAGAAAGCGCGGGAGATAGTAAAAGTCAAGCGAAATGAATAGTTATATTGTGAATTTTGTATTCTCAGAGTGACTAAGAAATTTAGACTGATAATTATGTGTTGGAGTCTATATAAAATTACACTTTAGCCTAATAGGTTATTTTTAAGACGTCATCAAACTATCCTTAGACCATACACACACATAAATGGTCAATCTTACAACTTAGAGTTTTCATGTTACTAGATATGGTCTAGATTTCTTAGTAAGTCTAAGAATAAGGTGTTACTCGTGTTAATATAGATAAGATACTATTTTAATGTGAAATTATTTATTTATTAGTTTGTAAATTACACCCTGTCCTGGTTTATGCACCTTTTGAGGCAGTCATTTTTGAAACTTAATTAAATAATAGCTTAGATGACATTTCAAACTAAAGGTGTTGTCATATCTATCTATATAATAAAAATGGATCACTAAGGGCCGGCGCTGACTGCCGGCATGGCATGGCAAAGGATTTCGGTACAGATATAGCATTTTTTATCTTATTACCATAAGTATAGAATTCATTTTACTTTATTTTGACACAACGATGCCGACGTTCTAACCTACCGCGGCCTCCCTCGGCATCGTTGTGTCAAAATGAATTCTATATGCATGGCAATAAGATTTAAAATGCTATATCTGTACCGAAATCCTTTGCCATGCCATGGCGGCAGTCAGCGCCGGCCCTAAATGTGATGCCAAGCGCAAAAGTACATCACGGCTATGTCGATTCGGCTGTTTTTCTAAGTGTTACTAAAAATTCGGAGAAGGTTCAAATCTATAAAAAAAGTATTTGAAGATAATATTAAAAACAAGGTGTTTCTTATCGTATGCCAGAGACCCTCAGGTTGGCTAAATATGACAATTAGATGACATTCAGATTGTTAGGACAAAGTCTGTCGGGTCACTTTCTTTTATTCAATCCTTTCTGTTTTCATGTAGTTGGAAATTATATCAGAATTTCATTTCAAGTTGATCTAACAAAATAAAGTTGCTTTTCCGCACCTCGGCCCTTGTATCCTCCCTTTCCCAAGAAAACCCTTTATCAGCCCTTGACGCCATTAGCCCCCGTAGGATAGGCTCCTGCCTTTCTTAATCTAGAGTCCACTAATGCAGTTTCATCTTAGAATAGCACTACCCCATTTATTGCTTTGGGTGTTCGTAAGAGGAGACTTTTATTTTTTAGAAGAGAACCTTTATTTTACAATCTCTTCCCTACTCTAGTTCCAAAAGAGGCCAATGTTATTTTTTTATTCTTAATCTCTCGCTAGCTCTTCAAGGAATTAATAGCCGTGAGTATACACGTGTGTAAATACTGATACTGTTCAATATTTTAATACATGGGTGCCCCAGTAACAGTTCAGTTGAAGAACCACCGCTTCTAATGCAGGGGACACGATTTCAAATCCTGGGTTGGGTCTACACCTTTTATTAAAACGAAGAAACTGTGGGAACAGCAAAGATATACTGGCCAGTACACCCTGCTGTGTACCAACTTAGAATTTGTATTTATGTTCAGCTAGAGAAACATTTGGATACCGTGAGAGATGTACGTTTTTTTTATGACGCTGCTAGTGTGCGAGTGAGTTCGCCGTCTAGCGGTCGCCACATTACTCCCCTCCTAGTCGATAGATATCGAAGAGCTAGGAGGTACCTGTTACCGATAGTAGAGAGGGACTAGTGTGCGAGCGGGTTCGCCGTCTAGTAGTAGAGTTTCGTGTAAGCAGTGAGGCAGAGTAGCGTGCCAGTAGATGCTCGGTAGGATGAGTAGAGTAGTTTGGTAAGGTAAGCGAGGAGTAGAAGTTGTGGGTAGATTGACAAATGTAATAGAAAGATTCGTCATGTTGTTGTCGGGGTCACCACTGTGGGAACAGCAAAGATATACTGGCCAGTACACTCTGCTGTGTACCAACTTTGAATTTGTATTTATGTTTAGCTAGAGAAACATTTCGATACCGCGATGTACGATTTTTTATGACGCTGCTAGTGTGCGGGTGAGTTCGCCGTCTAGCGGACCACAAAACCACATTCTACTTATCTTTTAATGAGCCCTAATTCTTATCATTTACCTGAATCTAGGCAACAACAAGACATAAAATATTATTAAACCCCAGGAAATGCTTCGAAAAGTTCTGGTTATCATTGTATTCTTATGAGGATTGTTAACGGTGAGGAAAATCATTGTGAGGAAACCTACACAACTAAGTGCATACAGAGATATTTTAAAAAGCTTACACGGTCATATCTTAGATCACATGGTATTAGGTTTTTATGTTAAAATAATGTAACTTTACAATCTGCATTTTTTTTAATAATTATCCTATGGTTTCATCTCTGTCTGGTTAAAATTAAACTAGTGTAGTCCGTTGATCCATATTGGACCATATTTCAGTAAGATTATTAGACGAAAAACATACATACATACATATACTCACGGCTATAATTCCCTAGAAGGGGTAGCCAGAGCTAAGGCATTATAAATTCCTCAGCCACTTTTGGAAGTAGAGTGGGGAAAAGATCGTATAATAAAGGTTTTCGGTGATGGGTCTCCAACCGCATCGCCCAAAAATCCAATTAAAAGCCTCAATACCCTTAAACGAAACTTAGACGAAAAAGTTAAAGGCAAACACGTGTCGTGTAGCGCCTGCTTCGAATGTCACTACCCCTTTCTCCCCACGGGTGTCGTAATAGACGACTAAACGTATGAGGCTATTTAACTGTTTTTTGGGCGATGTCAAAAAGTTTATTTTTCAAATTTAATTTAAAAATTTACTATCTTTTCCCCACTCAAATTACCAAAAGTGGCTGTGGAATTTCTAATTTTTTAGCTCTGGCTACCACTTCTTGGGATTTATAGCCGTGAGTATATGTATGTATGTATGTAAGTTAAAAACTATGATTTTTTGAACGTCAATTTTTTTAAATTTTTCATTAGTAAGTTGCTTTGGAAGGTGTTTGTAAAGAGAAGAAGCAACAAAGAAACTCTTTACATTCACATAACATAACATAACATAAACGTTCACGCCGAATATCCCCGAAGGGGTTGGCAGAGGTACTAATACTTCTGAACATCATCTTTACATTCACATTTTTTATTTTTTTCAAAATATGGTTTGTACAATTTCAGTTTATAAACATGTTTTTACTTTATAAAAGATTTTCTATGCGACCAAACCAAACGCTAGTTTGACATATTTAAAATAAATTGTTCATCACAAAAAACCAATCGCATAACGTGAGAAGAGATGATGTTGATGACTGAGAGAGATGTGGTTTGAGACCCATCACCAACGATACTTTATTTCTACCATCTTTTCCCCTATCAACTTCCAAAAGTTGGCTGAGTCGTACCTAGCTCTGCACCTCTGGCTATTTTACATACATACATACATATACTCACGCCATTAATTCCCATTGGGCTAGGCAGAGACTATCGATCGCCACTTCGTACGATCCTGACAAACCTCTGGCTATTTTGTTTTGGGATTTATGGCCGTGAGTATATGTATGTATGTACTAAAAATATATTGTTAACTAGTGGTCCGTCGCGGATTCGCACAGATGGTTTTAAGATAAAATGGTAAGAAAGTTTTCACTGCTGACCCCCTGCGATATTTAGGGTGATGATGTATAGCTTGTTACTTCTTTAGGTGTAGTGTCGGCTTAGAATAGCACTACCCCGTTTCTTTTCGTGGGTGTATGTAAAAGATGACTAAGGGTATTGAGTCTTTTTTGGGCGATGCGATTGGAGACCCATCTTTTCTTTTATAGTGTAGTGCCGGCTTAGAATAGCTCTACCCCATTTCTTCCGATGGGTGTATATATATGGATGGTTTTGGGGCTTTTTATGGCGATGCGGTTGGAGACCCATCACTTTTGTTTTACCATCTTTTCTCCACTCAACTTTCCAAAAGTGGCTGAGGAATTTCTAATTCCTTAGCTCTGGCTACGCCTTCTAGGGATTTATAGCCGTGAGTATATGTATGTTTCTTTTATATGAAACTAGCTAATGAACCAGCCAACGTTGTTTCGCGCTATTTATACTTTCTAGTCAATAAAATAAAAATGTTAGGGGTTGAAAACCCTTATCACGTAGGAGTATAAAAAATAGTTATAAACCCATTCTCTGATATTCGGTCATGAATGCAAAATTTCATTTAAATCGTTCAGCAGTTTCGGATGAGTTTGGTGACACGTGAATTTAACATATTATATACTATAGATAGGTAGAATAGAAAATTGAAAGTAAAAGAATAAAAATTTAGGAACACGATATTTTTATTGCACATATGAAATATTTATTAGAAAACAATATTCATTTACAAAAAAGTACAATTCGAGATTTTATTTCTAAAACAGCTCTACTTTAATTTACAATTAATAA
Source organism: Bedellia somnulentella (assembly GCA_963576735.1). Taxonomy (NCBI): domain Eukaryota; kingdom Metazoa; phylum Arthropoda; class Insecta; order Lepidoptera; family Bedelliidae; genus Bedellia; species Bedellia somnulentella. Next base: position 935,418 of record OY755199.1, read on the forward strand.
AATAATAATAATTTAGATATAAATACATTATTCAGTTAAGTATCAAGTGTGGTACATAGTTAAAAGACATCTGCTAATAACTTTCATGTAGCGTTCCCAAACATTCTTTAAATCTGCTTCCCTGGAAAAAAAATACAATTATAAAGTTTTTAAATATACAAATGAATAAATATGGATTGTCTGTTTGTAATATTAAAATACCGGCTTTTTATTACAGCAAGGCTGAGTTTTGTGTATTCGTTCAAAGCGAGAAATTGACTTCTTAATAAGTCCTAGAACAAACATTATTCTCACTGTTGTCTTATGCTTGTTTTAACGAATAATTTTAGACATAAGTACATACATACATACATATACTCACGGCTATAAATCCCTTAACAGTAGCCAGAGCTTTGGAATAAGAAATTCCTCAGCCACTTTTGGAAGTTAATTGGGGAAAAGATGGTAATAATAAATGTTTTTGGTGACGGGTCTCCAACCATATCGCCCAAAAACCACTTAATAAGCCCCTATACCCTTAGTCGCCTCTTACGATCACCCACGGGTAGAAATGGGGTAGTGTTATTCTAAGCCGACACTACACGGAAAGTAGACAAAAGTATTATTGCAATGCCCCATTAAAGGGTATCATACATACATACATATTCTCACGGCCATAAATCCCAAAAAGGGGTAGCCAGAGCTTTGACATAGAAACACATCAGCCACATTTGGATGATAGAGGGCAAGGTAGCAATACAGTCGTTGGTAAGATAATTTTTATTGGTTTCCAACCGCATCGCCTAAAAATCACTTTAAAAATCCCCTACACCTTTAGTCGCCTCTTACGATCACCTACAGGTGGAAGTTTAGTGCTATTCTAAACCGATACTACACAGCAAAATAATACAAACTTGTTTATCCTTAAATCGTAACATTTCCGTGAAAAGAAAATAGACAAAAGATAACGTGGACGTTAGCGTGAGGTCCCCTACCTCCTTTTAACGCTTTTACTCATGGAACGTAACACTTTTTCATGCATGCAATCATCAATTAACAATTTATTAAACGATATAACGTAAAAATATGATGTTGCTGTGTGTGTAGAATAGCACTACCACATTTCTTCCGGTGGGTGTACGTAAGAGGCGATTAAGGGTATTGGGGCTGTGGGAGTCATGTTAGAGCGCACACTACTGCGGACTCACTCGCACATAGCAGCGTCTCACTCATATCCTACATCGCGGTATGTAAATGTTTTTCGAGTTAAGCATAGACACAAATTATAAGTTGGTACTCAGCAGGGTGTACTGGCCAGTATATCTTTGCTGTTTCCTCAGGGCTTTTAAGGGATTTTTGCGCGATGCGGTTGGAGACCCATCACCAAAAACCTTTATTACACCATCTTTTCCCAACACAACTTTCAAAAGTGGCTGAGGAATTTCTAATTCCCTGGCTCTGGCTACCCCTTTAAGGGATTTATAGCCGTGAGTATATGTATGTATGTATGTAAACGTTATAACGTAAAAATATGATGTTCATTCATACCTTAACACATCCATTTGTAGAGCACACTGTTCATAGGCTAACAGAAATTGGGCTAAATCTGTTTTTGGCCAAAATCCGATGCGCAATGGCTCTACACATCTGAAATAAGGGTTTTTTTTTTATTTAAATTAAGTATTTAAATAATACTTGAAAAGTATTGCTTATTATTATTGTTGTGCTACCATGAAAAAACTTTTTTAAAACTGAATAGAGTAAAGTTTTTTCAGACTTAATTAAATATTATGGGATATATATTCAGATTGATAATAAATAAATATTGGATGTAATGTAATGTAATAATGGATGTGAATGAAGCTAGAGAGGTTTGCCAGGATCGTAAAAAGTGGCGATCGATAGTCTCTGCCTACCCCAATGGGAACTAACGGCGTGAGAATATGTATGTATGTATGTAATAAATGAATGTGACCAGTTGAAAATTTGGATAAACATAAATGAAACTCCAGAGGTAGCTAGTAATTTTTCTTTCCTTTCTTGATTAGTAAAATTATTGTTCTTATTATGACCTTATTAGTTTAAATTATAATAATGTTAATTTATGTGATAGGTATTTTATAGTAGATATTTAATAGATGTTTAAGTTTAATATAATCGCATTGGGCTATGCCTGTAATGGTTATGTTATGTAAATATATATAAATAAATAAAATAGTCCCTACATAAGGTTTATGCATAACAAAATCTAATTATGAAACTCCAGAGGTTTATCAGGATCGTACAATCGTATAAAGTAGTGATCTCTTTCAAAATAGTCTCTGCCTACCCAAATAAGAAATGGCGTGAGTATATACAGGGTGGCTCATTCAAATCGATCAGTATGGGAAAGTCTGAAACTATAAGACAAACTGCAGAAAAGAAAAACTGCATTCATACATTTTAAAAAAAAACTGTACCCAGCTCGGGAATCGAACCCGGTTGTTTTGAAAAAATAAACTTACACTTTTTCTATTTTGATATCGATTGTGTAGGTCTTAAGCTGTAAATGTCTCCATAAAACATGATGTCTAAAATGAATAAAATGCATTGTTTTGACATACTTTAATTTCTCAAAGTAGGTAGGTGTATATATATATATGTGTGTGTGTGTGTATATGTCGCAGGAAAATCGTCAAACTAGTTAAACTTATAAGTTTCCTAGGAAACTTGTAAGTTGACGGTAATCCGTCAAACAGCATGTGAATTTACACCTTACCTGATAGTTTTTAGGTAACTTGTAAAATAACGGACTCACCTCAGGAAACTTGTCAATGAAGCGCTGACGGCGCGAAGAGAGGGGTGTTAGTCAATGCTTATTGGCCGGCGGCGGTCACGTGACGTGACGCATTCGCGCGTTTTTTCAACTCGACAATCAACACTAATATTTTCTTTACTTTACTTATGCTAGTCTATTCATTTGCTATTATTTGCTGTCACTGACATGAAGTTAAAACGTTTTAAGAGTATTTATTAAATATTATTTTTGCTGCTGTGTAGTGTCGGCTTAGAATGGCACTACCCCATTTCTTCCGGTGGGTGTACGTAAGAGGCGACTAACGGTATTGGGGTTTTTAAGGGTTTTTGGGGGATGCGGTTGGAGACCCATCACCAACAACCTTAATCTCATCATCTTTTCCCCACTCAAGTTTCCAAAAGTGGCTGAGGAATTTCTAATTCCTTAGCTCTGCCTACCTCTTCCAGGGATTTATAGCCGTGAGTGTATGTATGTAATTTGTTTAATTATATATCGTGATACTTTTTAGTTGTATAGTATGAATACCACCTAGATAATTTTTAATGCCTTTTATATTTAAAGAGCGTTTTAATACTGATACATACATACCTACACTCACGGCAATAACTCCCTAAAAGGGATAGCCTTAGCGTTGGAGTTTAGCTACTTCTTGAAGTTAATGGGAAAAGTTTGTTATATAAACATTCATAGGTTTTCAACCGCATCGCCAAAACAACACTAAAAAAGCCCCAAAGTTCTTAGTCACCTCCAATGACATCCGTTCTATACGAACCTATTCGGTTACCGCCAGAAATATGTTAGTGCTATTCTTAACCGATAATTGTTAGATTTTAAACTCTTAATAATTTACTGCACTCATAACATTTTGTCCCGCGGTTGTCGCCAGAGGAAACCAAAGGCTTTTTAAGTGATTGTTGGGTGAAGTGGCTGCATACCCACCGCCACCTTCTAATTCTGTAGCTCAAGATACATCATATTGCGGTTCGCTACTGTGATGTGAGTGAGTGAAAAGCAAGTCAGAAGGTTGGTTGATTAGCGAATGGAAACTATTGTAAAAATGCGTTATTCGAAGTTTTCGTTTATTATTACTTAAGATTATGGGCTAGGAAACCCTTCTTTGAAACGCTCTTAGGCCAGTTCCTCATTTATATTTGAAAATATTAAAACATTGTCATTACTTTAAATTCATGCTTTTTACTCAACTCACTTCTTAACCAATCATCATAAGTAACTGGTTCTGTTAACAATTTCACTACAGCCATTAGGAAGCTTACAAATTTTGTTAAATTTGTATCTAAAATAATATTACTTATATACTATAGCGACACCTATTGTTTATTTAAGTGCAACTACATTTGTAATGAGATGTAGATGTCAAAATAGAAATGTCACTGTAACATTGAAACAATAAAATATTCAGTCAGTCTGTGCCGAGCACTCTGTAGTTTTATTAGGTTATGGGCCCAGTCTCGCTTTAAATTGTAATTTGTTTTTGGAAATACTGTAAAAAATGGCTGGCAGTTATATTGTTAATGTTCCGAAGCTCCGGGGTCGTGAAAATTATGATGAGTGGGCATTCGCGGCCGAGAATTTCTTAATTTTGGATGGCGTCGACATCAACAAACAAGAAGCGAAAATGGCGGCAACACAGTGACCGTTGACGAACAAAAGGCAAAAGCAAAATTGGTGATGACAATAGATTCGTCGTTATACGTACATATCAAGAGTGAAAAAACCGCTGTAGACATATGGAAAAAACTCAAGACGCTATTCGACGACTGTGGTTTCACACGAAGGATTAGCTTGCTACGAAATTTGATTTCCATACGCCTCGAGAACAGTGAGACAATGACGGCATACGTTACGCAGGTCATAGATACGGCGCAAAAATTAAGAGGAACGGGTTTCGACATTAATGAAGAATGGATAGGATCGCTGTTGTTAGCAGGATTGACGGATAAATTTTCGCCCATGATCATGGCGATCGAACATTCTGGGTTGGCCATATCTGCTGACGTCATAAAATCCAAACTGTTGGACATGAGTGATAATGTTGGTAGCAGTGAAACTAAAAGCGCATTTTTAGCATCTAAAAGTTGGCAGCGCCGTAAAGGAAATAAAGTTGTCAAAACAGTTGAAACGTCAAACCGACCTGTCAATGTCAAAGTGATTAAATGCTATAAATGTAAACAAACCGGTCATTATAAAAACCAATGTCCGCAAACAAAGGAAAAAAAGGTAAATGCGTTCAGTGCAGTATTTCTTAACGGCAGTTTTGATAAGCATGAATGGTACATTGACTCTGGTGCCAGTAGTCATATGATGATCAGCCAAGACAACATAAAAAATGCGTCAAGTAATCTAACTACAAAGGAGATTATAGTTGCAAACAGAACAACTATGCCTGTATTATGCTCTGGAGATACACAAATTACGACTGTTGTGAACAACAAGGAATTTGATATTGCTGTCAAAGATGTGTTATGTATTCCCACACTCACCACCAACTTATTGTCTGTCAGTCAGCTGATAAAGCATGGTAACAAAGTCAGTTTTCATCAGGAATTTTGTTACATCAGAAATCGGCAGAAGGAACTGATTGGCATAGCACAGTTAATAAATGGGGTCTACACCAAGTCAGCATGTTTGTTCGCGGCTTCAGCAACAACGATATCAAATGTAATTTGGCACAGAAGACTTGGACATATAAATAGCAAAGACATGAATGACATGAGAGAGGGTGCGGTTGACGGCTTAGAATTTGACAAGAAAGCTGAGATCAGCAAGTTCAATTGCACAGTGTGCTGTGAAGCCAAACAAACCAGATTGCCATTTCCACATAGCAGTAATAGAAGTATGCATGTCCTTGATTTGATTCATGCAGATGTGTGTGGGCCGATGGAAACCAAATCAATTGGCTCATCCAGATATTTCTTGCTATTTGTGGATGACTATAGTAGAATGTCATTTGTCTATTTTTTGCAGAAAAAAAGTGAAGTCTACTCCTGTTTTAAAGAATTCAAGATTATGGTTGAAAAACAGATGAATTGCAGTATAAAAGTTCTAAGGACAGACAATGGCACAGAATTTTGCTCAAATGAAATGGAGAACTATTTAAAACAACATGGCATAATACATCAGCGCACCAACCCATATACCCCAGAACAAAATGGGATGTGTGAGAGATTTAACCGCACTATTGTGGAGAGAGCCAGATGTTTACTTTATGATGCAAAGTTTGAGAAAAGGTTTTGGGCAGAAGCAGTTCACACAGCTGTGTACTTAAAAAATAGAACAGTTGCTTCAGGGATGAACAAAAAAACTCCTTATGAACTTTGGACTGGCTGCAAGCCAAATGTCAGTCATCTAAGATTGTTTGGAAGCACAGTTATGGCTCACATTCCTAAACAAAAAAGACTGAAATGGGATAAAAAGGCAGAAAAGCATTACTTAGTTGGGTATGCTGATAATATAAAGGGGTACAGGCTGTACAATCCCAGTACCAATAAAGTGATAACATGCAGGGATGTTACTGTCATGGAGCAGGATAATTCAGAAATAGTGCAAGCAACAATAAATGAAAACAATGTGTCCTCACCTGACAATCTTGGTCAGAATAAAGATTCTGATGACTCAGACTCTGAAGTGTCAACTGGTACAGTGAAAAGTAACAATAATGACAGTACTTACATAGCAGAATCAAGCTCACAGAGTAGTTCAGATGAATTTTTTGACAGTATACCAGCAAAGGAGTTGAAAGATTTAATTGAGAGTGAAAAACCAGATAAAGCTGTTAGAGAAAGGAAAAAACCTGACAGATATGGCTATAGTAATATGTGTGTTGAAACAGACTTAAATTTATGTGCAGAACAACTGATAACATATGAAGAGGCTGTAAATGGACCAGAATCAAAGGAATGGTGTAAAGCTATGCAGGAGGAACTAAAATCATTCGAAGAAAATAAAGCTTGGGATGTGGTGAACAGGCCAGAGCAAGCTACAGTGGTTGAGTGTAAGTGGGTGTTTAAGAAAAAAGTGGACTGTGATAATAATGTGAGATACCGTGCTCGTCTAGTCGCCAAAGGATTCTCCCAAAAGGCAGGAATAGACTATACAGAAACATTCTCCCCAGTTGTCCGTCATTCAACATTAAGATTGTTGTTTGCATTAAGTGTCAAATATAACTTAGATAATACTCACTTAGATGTTACTACAGCATTTTTAAATGGTTATTTAAATGAAAATGTGTATATGAGCTTACCTCAGAACTTTGAATGTAGTAATAAAGAAAACAAAGTGTTAAAGTTGAAACGTGCTATCTACGGACTAAAACAGTCTGCTAGGGCATGGTATAAACGCGTAGAAGATTGTCTACATGATTTAAATTATAAAAAATCAGAATATGAACCATGTTTATTCATGAAACTTAATAATAATGCTAGAATATATGTGGCTTTGTTTGTAGATGATTTTTTTGTTTTTTCTAACAGTCAAAAGGAAACTGAACTTCTCAAAAATCATTTAACAAGTAAGTTTAAGTTGAAAGACTTGGGTAAGATAAGACAATGTTTAGGTATGAGGGTTAGAAGGGAAAATAATGAGATTTTTGTAGACCAGGAACAATTTGTTGATCATTTGTTAAATAAGTTTAATATGAAAAATTGTAACCCAGTCAGTACACCTATGGAAGTAAACTTAAAGCTTGAAAAGGGTGATAATGATTGTTCTAAAAAATACCCCTACCAGCAGTTAATAGGAAGTTTGCTCTATTTGTCAATGTTAACCCGACCTGATATATTTTTTCCTGTTTGTTACCTTAGCCAGTTTAATAACAATCATAATGAAACTCATTGGAAGCATGCAAAGCGTATTTTAAAGTATTTGAAAAAAACTAAACATTTTGGTTTGAAATATGTAAAGGATGATTTAGATCTGATAGGTTATGCCGATGCAGATTGGGCATCAGATTGTATTGACCGCAAATCTTATACAGGTTTCATGTTCAAAATGTCTGGTAGTGTAATTTCATTTGAATGCAAAAAGCAGTCAACAATAGCTCTGTCAAGCACAGAAGCTGAGTATATGGCCATATGTGAAGCAAGTAAGGAAGCTATATACTTAAAGAACTTGTTATTTGAGTTGAAATGTAGAAATGATTTGCCTGTATTGTTAAATAATGACAACCAGAGTGCACAATTGTTAACTAAACATTCTGTATTCCATAAACGAAGCAAGCATATAGATATTAGATTTCATTTTGTCAGAACAGCAGTTGAAAATAATTGTATTAAAATAGAGTACTTAAATACTAATTCTATGCCTGCAGATATATTTACAAAAAGTTTGAGTTGTCAAAAGCATAATAATTTTGTTGAACAGTTAGGTGTAACTTCCATGTAAACTTGTTTTATTTATGTACAATTTTTTTTTAATATCCATGTGCCGATTATTTTGATATGGGAGCGTGTTAAATTTGTATCTAAAATAATATTACTTATATACTATAGCGACACCTATTGTTTATTTAAGTGCAACTACATTTGTAATAAGATGTAGATGTCAAAATAGAAATGTCACTGTAACATTGAAACAATAAAATATTCAGTCAGTCTGTGCCGAGCACTCTGTAGTTTTATTAAATTTCCTAAATTATAAATTCAAACCCCGGAAACTTGTCAAAAATGATCCCCACTTACAAGTTTCCTGAGTTGAGTACGTTATTTTACAAGTTTCCTAAAACCTATCAGGTAAGATGTAAATTCGCTTGCTGTTTGACAGATTTCCGTCGACTTACAAGTTTCCTAGGAAACTTATAAGTTAACGAGTTTGACGATTTTCCTGCGACATATATACAAACCTTTCAAGCAAATCAATAAAGAGAGATCTCAATTCTCTTCCACGGTGTAAATTGCAGGCCAGGCCGACCAGGGCACGAGTGTATAGTCTGAAAATTATTATAATATCAATATTTTGTAGGGATTCATTTGATTATATTTGGTGATACAGAAAAAATTTACTACTGTAATGTAACTATTAAAATTGTATTAAATTTCTATGAAGCAAAACGTGGGTACTATGAACACCAGGTGACAATTTCACATGATGTTCAGAAGTATTAGCACCTCTGGCAACCCCTTCGGGGATATTCGAATTGGACTTTTGAGTTTTTGAGTCTTTTTTTCTATAAAATATACATATTTATAGGGCATTAGCAGTGTACTTAACAGAAAAAGTTTAGTTATTCGCGGTTGTTTAAATTTTTCCAAAGGTACAAATCGAAATAACTTTATTTCCGAATACATGTTAATTAATATAACGAACAAAAATCATATGTATAAAACATATTTTTACCATTGTTGATGTGCAAAATATATAAGTTAATACATAAGAATGTGAAATTAGGCTAATAACGAGAAATAGAACCAATTACTAAATAAAAAAACTATTATTATTACACTTTGTATTAGATCAATAATATTAGCTTACCTGAAATTTAATTCCAGTTCTTGATATGACTTCTCCAATAATTTCGGTTTCAAACGCATACAAATCAGACTGAAAAATAAAATAAATGTTACATCACGAATAAACTCGCAATATTTGCTTAAAGCTAGTTTGCTGTGTAGTGTCGGCTTAGAATAGCACTACCCCATTTCTTCCGGTGGGTGTACGTAAGAGGCGACTAACGGTATTGGGGCTTTTTAAGGGATTATTGGGCGATGCGGTTGGAGACCCATCACCAACAACCTTTATTTTACCATCTTTTCCCCACGCAACTTCCAAAAGTGGCTGAGGAATTTCTAATTCGTTAGCTCTGGCTACCCCTTCTAGGGATTTATAGCCGTGAGTATATGTATGTATGTAGTTTTGACTATATATAATGACAAATAAGCTGTGTAGTGTTGGCTTAGAATAGCACTAACCCAATCAGCCTTCATTTTTAAAATCTTTCCATACTCATCTTCTTAAAGTGGCTGATGAATTCAAGTTATGAAGCGTTGGCTATCCCTTCTTAGGATATATAGTCGTGAGTTTCGCTAAGCATTGGTGAGATTAATAAAATATGTTTCATGATTGTTTTAATAATAGAAAAAAACCTCCTATTGTTATTTCATGAATGATGTTCGAATAAAAATCATAAAAAGGGGTAGTCAAGAGCTTTAGAAATTCTTCAGAATAGGGTAAGAATGTCAGTGATGGGTCTCCAACCGCATCGCTCAACCACTTAAAAGCCTCAAAACCGTAAGTAATCACTATGCCTTGGTTACCCCAATACTTTAAGTCGTCTTTACAACACCCGCAAGAACAAATGCCTTAATGCTTTTCAAAACCGACCCTATCCATCTAATCGTTACTCACTGTTTATGCTCCTTTTCCTTATCAAGCAATATCCTCAGTTCCCTCAGTTCCAGTAGAAATTCCCTGTCCATTTCCGTGTCATAATATTCTGGGCCGGTACAGCTGTACGTCCAACTGCCCATTATTGCCTGGGGAGGTTAGTTGTGGTCAAGTGCGAGTCGGATTTTAAATGGGAAATATGTTAAATATTATATTTTTATGTAATTGCAGAATATAAACAGATAATTATGTAGTTAAAAGAAATGTAAACAAAACAGGAAAACAAATGAAGAGTTGTAAAAAATATTAAGGCTGTGTTGTTGTAATTCTTCATACAAAAAGGGGCGATATTTTACCACTAAAAAAATAGACCGATATGTATGATTTTCTTATATTGAAATACAACATATCTCTAAAAATAGGAATATATACTAGAGTCAATATTTTTATTTTTAGACATATTTTGGGTACGGTATAAGTTATGACTAGCTTTTTGCCCACGACTTCGTCCGCGTGGACTACACTTTTTGCATCCTGTTTACATCTAAAATACCAAAACACTATCTCAACTTCTGTTTTTTATATTTATATTGAAAATTGCTCGCGAGCGAATCAATTCAATCTCGTGACTGACACATTTGCGCGTGCTTTTTCTCCAGCAAAATCTATGGGCCAATTTTGACAATTTATAAACTAAGTAACAATTTAACTAATCTAGTTATAGAAAATGTATGTTTTCGGTAAAACTTCAGATGGAGACCTTCAATTCGATACCTGAACCAATTTCATAGCTCTTAGCATCGCGACACAGGCTGGTTCACAAAATCCACCCTCTCTCGTTTAATATATAAGGATAAACAAATTACAAAAATTAAATTAAATTAAGCTAAATTGTTTAAGAAAAGGGCCAGTTGACCATAGATTATAATGTACTGAATTGAACAAGGCGAAGGAGACCAGAATATTTCTATTTTGCAAAGTTGTAGTACGTAAAAAAAAAAACACGAAACCAAATGTCGAGGGCTAAATGCGGGTGGTTTTATAACTTATTTCAATCGCTCGACAATGATTGCTATTAAATTGACGTGAAATTAATATTTTTTTTGTAAGTTCTCAAAACCGTCTCAGCCTGTGCCTTTACCAAACAAAAAGCATACAAAAGAACATAACATAACATAAACGTTCACGCCGTTTATCCCCGAAGGGGTTGGCAGAGGTACTAATACTTCCGAACTCACATGGCAAGCGCCATCTAGTTTCCAGAGAAGGTACCCACGTTTTGCTTAGACAATGTACTCACGTGATAGGGGGCAGGCCTATCGCCGTTTTGTACGAATACACTGTCACATGACTAAGTACAACTCAGCCATGTGGGTTTCCTCACGATGTTTTCCCTCACCGTTAACAACCATGATAAATTAACCACACATATGACTTTAGAAAAGACAAATTGGTGTAGGCCCGACCCAGGATTGGAACTCACGCCCTTCTGTTTTCGGGCGGGTGTTCTACCCACTGGACTATCATGTCGCTAACTTAACTGTAAAATGATGTAATTTTAACTCACCTGAGCACAATGGTAAAAGTCATTGAAAGACAAATACTGTAACTTTCGTTTGGCTGTCTCGAATCTCATACACGCAATGAACACCACAGCACCGTATTTTCTGAAACGAACACAATTAATATAATTTCGTTATAATTAATTACTTTACTATTATTTATAACAAACTTTGCAATATAAACATTAATGAAGCAAGGGTGATATGATTTAAATCACTGATTAAAATCGCGATTAAAATCAAGTGATGTTTTTATAAAAATCTATGATTAAAATCAAATACTTTTTTACTGCGACCAAATCAGACAAAATGTGTCAAGGGACTTTCCCCGCAAAAACTACGGCACGCACACATGTGTACAATGCAGTTTTATTTACCTACACCGTTCGGGGATTCCCGAAAAATGGATTCGTTCGTTTAGACTTCGCCGGTCGGTCATTCGTGATTTATTAGTGAAAGTGAAACAAGATGTCTGGACGAAAAAAAGATGCTGTGTGGGCTAATTTTAAAGAAAAGAGGTCCGCTAGCGGCAAGTTTAACAAAGCGGTGTGTAAACGTTGTGAGAAGGAATTAATGGGCATTGTAGCGAGAATGAAAAAAAATTTAGAAACATGTGTGAGAGAAATCGATCGCAATCAATGAATTGGATATAATCAAGCAACTGCTATGTACAGTTGCTTCTTCAGCGGGGGTCGAAAGAATATTTTCGGCATTTAATTTGGTACACAGCAAAGTTAGAAATAGGCTAGGCACCGAGAAAGCTGCGAAATTAGTCTTCCTTTTGAAAAGATTTAACTGATTCTTTGTTTTAATGTGTCCATTTGTTATTTAGTTTTACAAGTTTCTTTTTTGTTTTTGATCATTTTAAAATATTTTTGAGTTGTGGAACTGTTTAGTTTTTAATTATCTTACCTTGTTTATGACAGTAGTCTCTCGATTTTTTATATATTTTTAGAAGTACTTTTCTATTTGTGATAATAAAGCTTATGGCATGTTTTGATTAATAAAATATGTTATTAAAGGAAAGAAAAATTTCGACACTGGCGGGGTTCGAACCCGCGACCTTCGGGTATACGCCCCCGTCGCTCTGCCAACTGAGCTACAGTGTCAGTTGGCATCCAGCGCGAAATTTCTCTATCATTTGTTTATTTTTTACACGTTCAAGTAGTGTTCGAACCCCGCCAGTGTCAAAATTTTTCTTTCCTTTAATAACATCTTTTATTTATGAGTAATAATCCCCACATGAGGAATTCATGTCAAAAAACATTAAATTATGTGATAGTTAGGCGTTTCCAACATTTGCATTCTATCTGAAAAGGTAGACAAGTGGCCGTCCGAATTAGTTAAAATTCGGAGGTAGGAAACGCAAACACTACTTGAACGTGTAAAAAATAAACAAAGGATAGGGAAATTTCGCGCTGGATGCCAACTGACACTGTAGCTCAGTTGGCAGAGCGACGGGGGCGTATACCCGAAGGTCGCGGGTTCGAACCCCGCCAGTGTCGAAATTTTTCTTTCCTTTAATAACATCTTTTATTTATGAGTAATAATCCCCACATGAGGAATTCATGTCAAAAAACATTAAATTATGTTTTGATTAAGTATGTTTTTTTATTAAAAATTGGAAAGGATTTTATAAATATCAAAAAAAAACTGAATAAATCAAAAAAAATCTGATTTAAATCAAATTAATCCGATTAATTCGTATTTTTTTTTAAAATCAGGATTTATATCAACCCTGTAAGGAAGTGATTCGTCATGAGCTCAGGAAAAGTTTGACGTGCTAGTTGAAACAGTTGACATATGGCGAAACAGAGAACTTTTTATTGGTGCAAAAATGACGCAATTTTACTGCAATACAGACATAACATTGGACATTTACACCCACTCACATACATCCACACTCACCCACCAACAAACTCACACACACACTCACAAAAACATAACACTGTTTCAAAATATTTAGTTTTAGTTTTGTATTTTTAGTAGTTGTAAGTAACAATAGCTGTAATGTAAGAATAATTTTGTAAGTAATACTTTTTATAAAATCAAATTAGTAATTGTGTGAGGTCTTCCGCAATACAGGTCTTATCCTAGTGCGGGGCCGTAAGAAATCTGTAATATTAAGTTCTTATGCTAAATAAACAATTTTTATTATTATTTTTTATTATTTATATGCAACAAATCATTGGCCTTGCGCACTAAAATTACGTTTGCTGTATGAGAGTCACTGTGAAATATTTATTTGAAGATACAAGGTACTTCTGATGTTTGCAAACACATTTCCGATACTCCTCCACAGTTTTGAACAATTTCGCACACTATCGAATCTAACAATCCTCTTTCTTTAAGTTGAAGTATTCCACTTATTTAACATGTTATCCGCTCAGTTAAAAAGGGTACTACTCACTTAGCAACCAGTTCACTCAGTAAAAGAGATACAACTCACTTAGCAAGCAGTTGACTCAGTAAAAAGATACAACTTACTTAGGAAGCAGTTGACTCAGTAAAAAGATACAACTCACTTAGCAAGCAGTTGACTCAGTAAAAAGATACAACTCACTTAGCAAGCAGTTGACTCAGTAAAAAGATACAACTCACTTAGCAAGCAATTGACTCAGTAAAAAGATACGAGTCACTTAGCAAGCGGCTCGCTCAGTAGAAAGTTACTCCTGATAATTGCGACCACATTTCCAGGCATTTCTTCTACAGTTTTGAACACTCTTCGCACGTTATCAAATTTAACAATCTTTCTTACTTAAAGTTGAAGTACTTACTTAGCAAGTTATCCGCTCAGTTAAAAAGGTACAACTCACTTAGAAAACAGTTCACTCAGTAAAAAAAGGATACTACTCACTTAGCAAGTAGTTGACTCAGTAAAAAGGGTACAACTTACTTAGCAAGCGGCTCGCTCAGTAAAAAGGTACTTCTGATATTCGCAACCACATTTCCCGGCATCTCTTCTACAGTTTTGAACACTCTTCGCACGTTGTCGAACTGACGGCGACAACATCTTAGCGGGGCACCTGATTTTTCTGCTACCTGACATATAAATAAAATAATATATGAGTAAAAAAAATATACGGTCGAATTGAGAACACTCCTTTTTTTGAAGTCGGTTAAAAATTACATACATACATATACTCACGGCTATAAATCCCTTGAAGGGGTAGCCAGAGCCAAAGGATCAGAAATTCCTCAGCCACTTTTGGAAGTTGCGTGGGGAAAAGATGGTGGAATAAAGATTGTTGGTGATGGGTCTCCAACCGCATCGCCCAAAAATCCATTAAAAGCCCCAAGTCCGTTAGTCGCCTATTACGTATACCCACCGGAAGAAATGGGGTAGTGCTATTCTAAGCCGACACTACACAGCAAATTATATTTTTATTAATTCATTATGAAGTAACAGATAAAGACTATTACGAGAAAAACATATCATATCGTTAGCTGTGTAGTGTCGGCTTAGAATAGCACTACCCCATTCCATCCGGTGGGTGTAGTTACTAGTTACTTATTTATTTTTATTTATTTATTTATAAGTTCGGAATACTTACAGCTAAATAATACAACAAATGTTTACAAATTTAGTTATCAACTAAGCCAATAACAAGTATTCGCAAATAAAATTACTTATTTAGGTTTGTAGTGTCGGCTTAGAATAACACTACCCAGTTTCTTACCGAGGGTGTTCTAAGAGGCGACTAACGGTATTGGGGCTTTAAAGGGATTTTTGGGCGATGCGGTTTGGGACCCATCACCAACAACCTTTATTTTACCCTCTCTTCCCCACTCAACTTTCCAAAGGTGGCTAAGGAATTTCTCATTCCTTAGCTCTGGCTACCCCATCTAGGGATTTATAGCCGTGAGTATATGTATGTATGTATGAGAAAACCATGGCATTCAATGGGAAGAACAACCGTATATCATGCAGAGAGGCGGGGTTCAATTCGTGAGTCAGGCTTACACCAATTTGTCTTTTCTTAAGTCATATGTGTGGTTAACATATCACAGTTGTAACGGTGAGGGAAAACATCGAGAGAAAACCCACATGGCTGAGTTGTACTAATCATGAGACAGTGAATTTGTAATCAGTGAGTATATGTATGTATGTATGTACATACATACATATACTCACGGCTATAAATCCCTAGAAGGTGTAGCCAGAGCTAAGGAATTAGAAATTCCTCAGCCGCTTTTGGAAAGTTGAGTGGGGAAAAGTTGGTAAAATAAAGGTTGTTGGTCCGGTCCAACCGCATCGCCCAAAAATCCCTTAAAAACCCCAATACCGTTAGTCGCCTCTTACGTACACCCACCGGAAGAAATGGGGTGGTGTTATTCTAAGCCGACACTACACAGCAACCAACAATTTAATTTGTCAACCTGCCCCCTATCACGTGAGTACACTGCCCAAGCAAAACGTGGGTACTCCGAACACCAGGTGACGATGTCACGTGATGTTCAGAAGTATTAGTACCTCTGCCATCCTTTTGGCGATATTAGACTACTCATACGTCGTGAGCATTTGAATTTTAGCTAAGTATAAAAACAATGAAGTTATTATAACATTATTTTTTTACTAGCTGAACCGACAGACTTCGTACTGTCAAATTTGCTTATGACAAAGCTTAAGGCGTTTTTTTAATTAATTTAATAAAACCTCAAAAATTGTAGCCTATGTGTTATTCTGATGTATAAGCTATAGCCTATGTGTTATTCTGATGTATAAGCTATATTGTGGTAGAGTTTCATTCAAATCCATTCAGTAGTTTTTACGTGAAAGAGTAACAAACATCCATACTTACAAACTTTCACCTATATAAAATTATATTATAATAGGATTCTGTCTACCAACCAAATAGACATTAACGTAAGTATTCTTACTAATTCCATAATAAATTCATATGAAACCAGTTGTCCCCTAACACAGGTACGCGTCGGCGAACCAAAGGACAAGTGGTGGAATAAGAAACTAGAGAAACAAAGACAAGAATTACGAAAACTATTCAATAGAGCCAAGCATATAAGACAACCGCAAGCATGGGACACCTTCAAGGCAGCGCGAGATCAGTACAAAAAAGACACCAGAGCATGCCAAAGGAAAGCATGGAAAGAATACACAGAAACAATCAAAAGAAACAACGAAGCCAACAGAGTTAGGAAAATACTGTCAACCGACGACAGGAAAATCCTGAGCACACTTAAGAAGCCTGATGGAACATACACAGGTACAGACCAAGAAACGTGTGCAGAACTCCTAAGATCACACTTCCCCGATTGTCACATCGAGAACGAAAGCGAAAACACATGGGAAATAAATCATACAAAACCCACACCAGAAGACTGGAAAACAGCCAACAAAATAGTCACTGAAGACCACATTCGTTGGGCCATAAACACCTTTGAACCCTTCAAATCCCCTGGTTTAGACGGTATAATCCCTGCCTTTCTACAATGGGCGGAGACTAGCATAACACAATGGCTATTAGATATCTTTCAGGCATGCCTCGCGCATCGATACATTCCACCCTCTTGGAGGGAAGTGAAAGCCACCTTCATACCAAAACCAGGAAAGACAGACTACAAGCAAGCCAAGTCCTTCAGACCGATAAGCCTAACATCTTTCATACTCAAAACACTTGAGAGATTATGCGACAGATATATTAGAGATGGACCACTTAAAGCCAAGCCGCTACACAAAAGACAACATGCCTATACTGCAGGCAAATCTACAGAAACAGCTCTACATGAAGTGGTGTCAAAAATAGAAATAGCAATGAGTCAAAAGCTTATGACACTAGCTGTACTTATAGATATAGAGGGAGCATTCGACAAGACCACCTTTCAATGCATAAATACAGCACTTAAAAGATACAATATTGACACTACCATGAGAAAATGGATCGGGAACATGCTGGGACAAAGAGCCGTACAAGTCGAATTAAACGAAGTAACCAGAGCCCGAGTAATGAGAGGATGCCCCCAAGGTGGCGTACTATCCCCACTCCTCTGGAACCTAGTGGTAGACGATCTCCTACGGCAACTTAACAACAAGGGATACTATGCTGTCGGCTATGCAGATGACATTGTAATTCTTATAGACGGGCAAAACGAAATCACGATATCAAACCAAATGAATCACGCACTTAAAATAGTAGAAAAGTGGTGTGAAGAACAACAGCTCAGCGTGAATCCAAACAAAACAGAAATGATACTCTTCACGAAAAAGACCAAAATAAACATTTCAGACCCACCAAAACTATTCAACACAACGCTAACTCTATCGAAGACGGTTAAATACCTAGGAGTCACACTAGACAGCAAATTGCTATGGAACAAACACTTAGAAAACACAATAAAGAAAGCCACAATAGCACTATGGCAATGTAAAAAGATACTAGGAAAGAACTGGGGTTTACACCCACGCATCACACATTGGCTATATACAACAGTAATAAGACCAATTATATCATACGGTGCCCTGGTCTGGTGGCCAAGAACCGTGCTGAGCACATGCCAAAAAGACCTAGAGAAAGTACAAAGAATGGCATGCATAGCAATATCAGGAGCCATGAAAACAACACCAACAGCTGCTCTACAAGTAATGCTCAACCTGCCTCCCTTGCATCTTTACATACAACAAGAAGCAGCAATGGCCACCATCAGATTAGATCGAAACAAAACATTAAGTAAAGACTCCAGAATAAAACATACAACAATCATGGCAGAGGCAATGGAATATCAACCCCTTTTGGCAGGGCCATGCGACAGAATACAAAAGAGATACATCTTCAACAAACACTATCAAGTCAATCTTGAGGAAGAACCAAACGACCACCCCAACACAAAAGAGTTGAGAATATACACAGACGGATCGAAAACAAATGAGGGAACAGGGGCAGGAGCCTTCTCATACGACCTCAACATCAAGACATACTCAACGCTAGGAAAACACAATAGTGTCTATCAAGCTGAATGTATAGGTCTACTCCTAGCAACAACAGCCATAATAAATAGAAAAGTTGAAAATACAAACATCAGAATACTGTCAGACAGCAAAGCAGTGCTGTACGCTCTGAAAAACAACGAAACCAATAATGGAATCATACTACAATGTCACGAGTCACTTGAAAGTATATCCAAGAAAAACAACATCACATTGCAATGGATAAAAGGACACAGTAATTCGCTTGGAAATGACGCGGCCGATGAACTGGCCCGCAGAGGATCCAGCAACACAATAGAAGGACCGGAACCTATCATACCAATCCCATACAACCAATATCGTACGTGGCTAAGGGAACGAACACAAGAACAACACAAGGTAATATGGCGCGCCCTTTCAGAATGCCGACAATCCAAAGAAGCAATGCCGAACCTGAATCCACAGCTCACTAGAAGACTCTTGAACCTAGACAGGAGAAAACTACGAATGGTTACAGGTATCATAACGGGACACTGCTCACTAAACAAACACTACTTTACACTAGGAATCACAGACAGCCCACTATGCAGAGCCTGCATGAAGACAGAAGAGACGGTAAATCATGTAATGTTCGAGTGTAACACCTTGAACGACCAACGCCACACCAACTTGGAAAACACAGGTAGTATGACAAATCACTTAAAACACATTACACAACTAGTTGACTTCTGGATGGAGCTCGGGTGGATAGAATGACGGCCGTGGCCCACGTGAAATGGCCCTGTAGTGACCAATTGCGGAAACCATTTATCTATCTATCTAGGATTCTGTCTTAGTAATTTATACACCTAAGTGATTCAAAAGTTTACTCGCCTCATCCAAATCCTTCCTGTGTCTTGAAGACAGTTTTCTGCCCAACAGTTCTCTGATCACAGTGTCATCTAATCCATAGTACCTGCAAATAAAAATTTCTCATAAATCTATGAACGTCGGCTGCATGCACAAAAAGGTGTCACGTTCCACAAGTGAGAGGGCAGAACAAGTGATAAAGATATACAATCAATGACAGCACACCACTCACACTTAATGTGGTTTATATATTTTGTTTATATTGTTTTAAAGCATAATTACATACATACATATACTCACGCCATTATTTCTCATCAGGGTAGGCAGTGACTGTTGATCGCCACTTTGTACGATCCTGGCAAACCTCTCTAGCTTCGTTTACATCCATCAATCTTTTCAAACATGCTCTTTTATTCTTCATACTTCGGACGCCGGCCTTTCTTAGCACACACTCTATTTGGTCCAGGAGTGTCCTCTGTGGTTGCCTCTACTCACAGTACCTTCTGTATAATTAAAAATGTGTAAAATTATCATCTGTATAAACAATTTTTTTAAGAAACTAGGAGTAATGTCGATTATTTTAGGATAGTGGTTTGATTATAAGAAGCGTCGCCCATTAAACTTTTAATAAACTGTATACATTTACGTTATTGTGCATGTTGTGAGTGTGTGTTGCTCTTTTATCGATTTTTGGGTAATCTGACAAGAGACCTATCAACATACATACATACATACATACACATACTCACGGCTATAAATCCCAGGAAGGGGTAGCCAGAGCTAGGGAATAAGAAATTCCTCAGCCACTTTTGGAAATTTGAGTGGGGCAAAGATGGTAAAAATAAAGGTTGTTGGTGATGAGTCTCCAACCGCATCGCCCAAAAATCCCTTGAAGCCCCAATACCGTTAGTCGCTTCTTACGTACACCCACCGGAAGAAATGGGGTAGTGCTATTCTACACGGCATAACTGACACTACACGGCATTATCAACATCCTTTATTTTACGGTCTTTTCCTTGCTAAATATTCTAATATATTTATAGCTGGCTTTTAAGGGATTTTTGGGCGATGCGGTTGGAGACCCATCACCAAAAACCTTTATTTTACCATCTTTTCCTGACTCAACTTCCAAAAGTGGCTGAGGAATTTATAATTCCTTAGCTCTGGCTACCCTTTCTAGGGAAATATAGCCGTGAGTATATGTATGTATGTTATAGCTGTAAATAATAATGTGTATGAAATAAAATGGAATATACTTACTTTTCAATAAGCATATGTTTGGTACTCTCGTCAATCTGAAACATCAGCTGTTCTGACAACTTAGTTGGTACTGTCAGGAGACGCTCCAGTAAGGCAAATGTTCTAGAAATAAAATATATATAATGTAAAATTACTTGTTGCTGTTTGTGTCTGCTTAGAATAGCACTACCCCATTTCTTCCGGTGGGTGTACGTAAGAGGCAACCAACGGTATTGGGGCTTTTAAGAGATTTTTGGGCAATGCGGTTGGAGTCCCATCACCAACAACCTTTATTTTAACATCTTTTCCCCACTCAACTTTCCAAATGTGGCTGAGGAATTTCGAATTCCTTAGCTCTGGCTACCCCTTCTAGTGATTTATAGCCGTGAGTATATGTATGTATGTATGTAAAATTACTGTTAAATTAAAAAAAAAAACAATGTGAAAATATTTTTTCATATAAAAAAATAAGTTTGTAATTTTGGTAGCTCAGTAGGGAGCAGCGTTGCCTCTCATGCATTATAATTATTAATAATAAATTTTCGGAAATAGGACTGCCACTATCATTTGAGTACACTGTCCAAACAAAACATGGGTACTTTGGTACCCAGGAGACGGAAATGAAACATGATGATCAGAAGTATTAGTACCATTGCCACCCTTTTAGGGATTAACAGATTACATAATTTAATGGTTTTTGACATGAATTCCTCATGTGGGGATTATTACTCATAAATAAAAGATGTTATTAAAGGAAAGAAAAATTTCGACACTGGCGGGGTTTGAACCCGCGACCTTCGGGTATACCCGCGACGACGGGGGCGTATACCCGAAGGTCGCGGGTTCAAACCCCGCCAGTGTCGAAATTTTTCTTTCCTTTAATAACATCTTTTATTTATGATTAACAGATTACATAATGTAGTGTTGGCTTAGAATAGCACTACCCCAATAAGTCTTAGAATAGTCTTCCCTTGGGTATTCATAAGAGGAGATTATCCAAAAGCATCTGAGAAATTTCTTATTTTAAAGCTCTGGCTATTTCTTCTAGGGATTTATAGCCATGATTATACATACATACATACATATACTCACAGCTATACATCCCTTAAAGGGGTAGCCAGAGCTAAGGAATTAGAAATTCCTCAGCCACTTTTGGAAGTTGCGTGGGGAAAAAATGGTGAAATAAAGGTGTTTGGTGATGGGTATCCAACCGCATCGCCCAAAAATCCCTTAAAAGCCCCAATTCCGTTAGTTGCCTCTTATGTACACCCAACGGAAGAAATGGGGTAGTGCTATTCTAAGCCGACACTACACAGCTATATAGCCATGATTATATTTACCTGTAGTGATCAAGAACATCACTGGCTATCAAATCCACAGTGGCTCCTGTCTGTTTGGCAGCTGATCTTTGGTGTAAAGTTGACACTGCCTCGCTGGCTGTAACAGAAATTATGTTGAAGTTGTATGTCCATCTTCATACAATTGGCCTAGACCTCGCTTTTATAACATACTCTTTTTATATTATAAATCGATAAAGGACATCAAACTTAACAACTTTGCCTATGGAATGTCTATCTAAAATATTGTTATTATCTAAATATTTAATAATGAAAAATATCATATACCTAGTTCAAACTGAGAAAGTATAGAATGAGATTCTTTGCTTCATTGAAAATAAGAAATAAAATAAAAAAACATCTGATCTAGGCTTTTCGCTCTGTAAACAAAAACATAACTTCTTTCGGTGTTTTCCAGTTTTTTCCAATTGGCCTAGACCTCGCTTTTATAACATACCCTTTCTATATTATAAATCGATCAAACTAAACACCGAAAGATGTTATGTTTTTATTTACAGCGCGAAAAATTTCTTATTTTCACTGAAGCAAAGAAACTCATTCTATACATTCTCAGTTTGAACTAGGTACGACAATTTTTAATTATTTTTTTTTTTGAAAATTACTATATTTTAGATAGGCATTCCATGGGCAAAGTTGTTAAGTTTGATGTCCTTTATCGATTTATAATATAAAAAGGGTATGTTATAAAAGCGAGGTCTAAGCCAATTGGTTTATTGAATATGTGATCAATATTGTGAAGAGAGATATGATTATACATCAAATTTATTTATTTATTTATTTAATAGCATGATTTGTACAATAAATAATTTTACAATAAATATTCCAGGAAGATAAAAAAAGTAATCATATTGTGCCGTTCGTAAAACAATAAAGACACATATATTTACTTACAATTAGCATTTCATGTAGTATTGTCTAGAGTAAAAAGCTCAAGACTTTTGGTGTTTTTTTGCAGTAAATTTATAAGACTTGAGGAAATTTTCAAGATAGCTAATTGTATCAAAATGGACTCCAGGACTCAAGTAACTCACTACTCACTACTCCCTCTGATCCCCTCACATATACCAAAAACAGAAAGCCAGAACTTTACAATTAACCCTTTCTCAGTTTGTACAATACTAAATAATAAAGTTTCTACTATAAATCTTATTGCATAAACCTTCTTATATAAATACAAATCTTCTTATCTTACTTGCTTTGTTTTTCTTAAATTTAATTTGTTATACTCAGACCGTAGACAGACACAAAATTACAAAATTGTTTAGCACTCATGTGGAGGACCTGGTGACCTGTACCACAGGCGAATAACCTACTTCAGGCACCAGCTTTTCACTCTATTGTTGTTTAAAATAACTATGTTTTATTATGTAAACGGTGAAGAGAAAATAAATATTTTTTTCCTTTTTACTTTACTTAAATCATGGTTGTTGATATTTATCATCCACTCAAGGCTTAAATTAGCCCCGAAACCTAAGTCATGACATACAAAAACTACAAACGGGAATGGTATAAAACTATTTTATGAAAAACTACAAACGGGAATGGTATAAAACTATTTTATGTGGACACTACACAGATAATATAATTGAGCAAGTTTAGAAAAGTTTGTAAAATACAAAACGGTTTATGATAAGTCTTTAGCCCTATCGCTCAGTTACCGCTTAAAAGCCTCAAACCCCTAATCGCCCCTTACAACACCCGTGAGAAGATATGAGTTAGATATTCTAGGTCTTAGTATGCACACTACATTAACAAACGAATTAATTGCGCTATAAATACGATTCAGCTGTTATCCTCATTTGATGTAAGCATAATATCTAAATATGTACTAAGATACCTACATGAATAACCTTCGATCCATAATTGGTAAATCTCCGGGTCGATCAGCGTAAAATTACTGACGAATACATCGACTTCGGTGTGCATTTTGGTTGAATTATTACTCCTGCATTTTATAATAATCCTATTTTATGCATAAAAATATTTAAATCTTTATTTGCTTGCCAAAACTTATTTATTTTTATTTTATTATCAACCAACCAACCATATGATTATTTGAGTGAGTGATGAACTTGGATGAACACGATGAATGAAAAAGTGAGTGAGTGTGAGAGACTACTAAAGCGGCCAGTACACAATGGCCGACGATGGGCCACGCTTCGCCATTGGCAATTGTAGGCCACGATCAATTGGTGTTCACACAATGGCCCATTGCTCATTACTGCCTGGCAATCCACTTGCGACGGACGTCGAAGTAATTATGGTTGCAGCTATTTATTTATTATTATGTATGTAATTTATTTTATTTATGGCGCTATTTATGTTATTTTTACGTCATATAGTGATTATCAATACATTTTGCAATAAAATATTACAAAAAAAGTATAAGTATATATGAGCGGTCGGTGACAAACTATACAATGGCCCATTGTGGAAACACCACCGGCCATGCTACGCCACGATTCCTTTGAAGTGTGCCCGAAAAACCGACAACTTCGCCATTGCGCGCCATTGCGCGCCACGATCGGCAATTGTCCGCCATCATGCACCATTGCCCCCTGTACACAGTGGCGATGGCGAGCAGTGGGCCATCGTCCGCCATTGTGTACTGGCCGCTTAAGGATGGGCAACTGGGTAAGATAAAACAGGCCTGAGCTTGAGCTGACTCTGAGTCTGAGCCATGCGTACAATTAAAGTTTTTTCAGAAAATGAATAACTTCGCCTATGTTAATTACTTAAAGAATAAGGCGTCATATTGCAATTAGTTTTTTTATTCAATTTTAAAGAAGAGAAATGGACCATGACTCTTACCAAAAGTAGTGAAATGTTCAGCTGAATATATCAAACAACTCAAACTTAACGTTCTGGCGATGTATCCTCGAAGGGGTAGCCAAGTTATAATAATATGATCTGATCATCTTTTGTGTTCTACCCATAGCAGAGGCTACTTTCTTTCAAACAAATTTGTGCCGCATATAATTATGCAATACTGTCATTGGCAAACATTATAGTACTTGAAAAAGCACTCTTTTATTACTTGGCTCTCCTTTAAGTTACTCCTCCTTCTGTAATAGCAATTTTTGTACTTGGAGCAAGATTATCTACATACATATACTCACGGCTATAAATCCCTTAACGGGGTAGCCAGAGCTTTGGAATGAGAAACACCTCAGCCACTTTTGGAAGTTGACTGGGGAAAAGATGGTAATAATAAATGTTATTGGTGACGGGTCTCCAACCACATCGCCCAAAAATCACTTAAAAAGCCCCCAATATCATCTAATTAAGTAAATTCGCTTAAATGAAAGCTGTAATTTTATAAATTAAGGCTGTGTAAAGACAGAATATAATGGCATTAACCCATTTGTCCCGAGATTATCTTATAAGACGACTTAGTAATACGCGCAGGAACCGTAAGACCCCTATTAAAGGATTTTTTGGCTGAATATTTGAAGTCGCTAGAAGAACCAATCAAAAAGAAACCCACCCAGAAAAACCAATTGAAGTCGCCCATACCAAATACCGATCGGCAAAGGGGTTTTAAGGAAGGACAACCATCATGATTTGTTCATAAGTTTGTAAAAAGGTTGGCTTTTGAACTGGGTTTCCCTTGATGGATAAGCGAATTTACTTGGCAATATCCAAGTTTCGGGCGAGTGAGACAGAAAAAGATGTTTATATGGGACGAAGAGACAAGGATGAAATCATCGTTCTCGTTTTGAAGAGTAGACCATCACCATCTAATTAGTTGAATTATGTTGTGAATTGTATGTGTTAATGTTGTAAAGAAAATAAAAGTCAATGAAAACACACCACATGACTGTTCAGGAATAAAGTAATTTAAGTTTTAGCGTAAGACTTTCAGTTTTATTTCACATAACACATAGAAATATATATTTCAAAAACTTGCATTATACAAAGTGTTTTTAATGTTTTATAATACAATGTATAGATTTAAAGTGAAAAACGATAATCTACAATATCCATGTAAAAAAATATATTTCTGAACAGTAGCTGTCACTAATCATTGGAAAAAAAATTTGATCAATCGATTTTTAAAAGAAATGAAGCGCTGGCTGGGTCCGATCTTAGCGTTGTTGGCGATTTCTTGAGTTAAAGATTTAATGATTCGTTGATAAAAACTGTTATTATCAAGTGTCGTCGTAGTGGTTAATGTTATTGTGATTTTGGGATTGTAGTTTCACTTACAGAGCGTGAGTATTATTGTTATTTTTTGTCGTCGGCTTAGAACCGACTGTTTCAGAGAAGAGTTTAATGATTTACAAAATGGCGGACAATGTTTGATGCATACAAAATGTGCTAATTCTCTTGTTAAACTAGCTTGAAATTGTGTTAGTAAACTTCAATCGCTATAAATGAAACTAGTTACTTAGATTCTTCAAAAATACTTGTGTGTATGGGGACTAATCTTAATTAATAACTTAGTTAACAGGTACCCACATTACTATTCCTATCGACCTGTACTCATGCTGTAAGCCCTAAATAGCGTAGGTAGCAGCGTTGCCACAAGGTTACTTTTGTAACCTCTCAGGTGATTTTTGAACTGCAAAGGTAACTTTAAGGTTACTCTGATGAAAAGGTTACTTTTGGTCTTTTACATTATTTTCAGAATTTTTAGAATTGACTTTTTTTTAAACCTACGTGAAACGGAACGCTCGTTTTATATTTTGTCATGTTGGCAAGCTTTACCTATTGGTAAAGCTTGCCAACATGACAAAATTTACGGATAAATATTTTTTTCGTTTGGTACATTGGTTGGTTGGTAGTACATATTTGAAGTATTTTGTCATAATTTAGTTAGTAACTAAATTATGACAAACAAACAACAACAACAAACTAATAGTTACATTAATCTGTGTTGTTGTCTCTTAAACTTTAGTGAGAGAAAGTTTAGTGTTCGTTGTTTTGTGTTTTGTGATTATTAATTATAAAACAACATAATTTCCAACTGGATATTTACTTGGAAGATTGGTAAGTGTATTTAAAAATTACTGAGCATGTTTTTGTGTGCGTGCTGTTTCACTTTTTATTAAATTTTCTCTAATAAGTTTATATGGACTAATACATAATTAACTATGGATTTCAATCTGATCAAAATGTGTGTGTATGTATGTATGTATGTATTGTGTGTTAACACCATTAATGTTTTGTTTTTTTAAAAACTTAGTTTTATTTTGACCATAAAATAATAAGCAGGTACAAGTCAGCTAGGAATATATATGAAGTTCTGAGATTAAACCAATGACCTGGTACTTTAGTTAGAGCGGTCAGTGGATCATCAAATAAACCAACAGGCTCCATGTTCTTTTTTTAATGTTAAAGCTTTGGCAACAATAGCTATCAGCCATCAGCCAAAGAGTATTGTAAAATGCACAATCCCGCCAAAAATGATAACATTATTACGGTAATGTTACCTCATCTAAAATTTTTGCCACAAAATATGGGAGAATTTCTGTAATGAATACCCACCGACCCAGTTACTTAATTAAATTTATTGCTTTCTAGCAGTCATATCTCAAGTCCAGTATTTAGCCGTAATTGCGTTTCCGAGAAACTTTTTTTTTTCGATTTGGAAACGTTTTTCTCCTCTCTCAATCCAACTACATACTTTATATGCCAGAGTAAGATGGAGAATGCTTCCGAGTCGAATTTGGGGTTCATCGCAAACTTGAATACGTTGACAGGCATTAATCACACGTATTGCATTATGTACCTTACTTTTATACTAATGACGTGGTTGATTTTATTTATTCATATATTTGTTTGATTTCTTTTCATGCATGACTTTGGTGTTGTCGCTTATGCTTGGCACGAATTTCACTAAACTTAAAGTATAACTTCAGTCTAAGCAAAGACAATGGACAAATTCTTGATTTCTTCGAAGCCGTCGACTTCAAGGCAAGAGGAGAGAGGAGATATTAACAATGATTGCGATAGTAGTAGTACAATGCGTGAGGAACCTTTGCCGAAAAAACAAAAACAACAACGCGACTTCAATGAAAATTGGCTAACAAGCACTGCATTTAAAAATTGGATTTCTAAGAGAGAGCAAGAATGTGGTACGATTACCGCTTATTGCAAAGTGTGCAATTGTACTGTTTTGAATCATAAACCAGCACTTGTCAAGCACATGAATACGACGAAACATATTCAAAATTTGAGCTCAAAAAGCCAAACAACTTCAATTGAACAAATGCTGAAACCTAAACCAGACCATGAAAAGAAAAGAGCAGAACTTAAGATATGCGCTTTTCTCGCTCAGCATAATTTGCCATTTTCTTTGATGGATGATTTAATCCCATTTCTAAAAAATACCTTTCCAGATTCAAACACTCTAAAATCCATCAGTTTAGGCAGGACGAAAGCCACCAACACTATAAAAACTGTCCTTGGCCCCATTTTAACCCAAGAGCTCATAGATAAATTAAAAAATACTCCATTCAGCCTCATAATGGATGAGACAACCGACATCAGTGTCAAAAAACAATGTGCACTCACAGTTATCTATTATGACGAACTAGACTGTGTTCGCACACAGTTTCTTGATATATACGAAGTCAACTCTGGAAAGGCTGAAGATCTTTGCAATACTTTAATTACTTGGCTTGAAGACCGGCAAATACCTCTAAAAAATTTTGTAGGCTTTGCATCTGACACAACAAATAGCATGGTAGGCGAACACCACTCTGTGTTTAGTCAATTGAAACAACAAGTACCGCATATTGCATGCATCAAGTGTAGCTGCCATATGATTCATCTAGTGGCATCTAAAGCGTGCCTTAAGCTGCCAAGATCGGTGGAAGATTTATTAAGGAGTATAGGAGCTCATTTTAGACGAAGCACTAAGAGGCAAAATAAATTAAAACAGTTTCAGGATTTTTTTGGAGTCGACATCCATAAAATATTAAGCCCGGCAACAACAAGGTGGCTATCATTAGAGGCATGTGTCAATAGAACCTTGGAACAGTATCAGGTACTCGGTGAGTACTTCAAATTGGAAGTATTCGAGGATCCAAGCAAAACAACTGAAGACATACTAACAACTCTAAATAATACATTTACAAAAATTTATCTCGAATTTATGTCTTACGTGCTAACTCTATTCAATGACTTTAATAGACTATTTCAATCGGATAAACCATTGCTGCATCAATTAAAACCAGAAGTACATAAATTAATCAAAACAATAGCCACTAATTATATGGATTTCAATTATTGTAAGACGACTGATGCCTACAAAATAGAGTATGCCAATCCAAGATTCTATTTGCCACTTGAGAAGATATATATAGGCGTGGCAGCACAGGCATCGATTGATGAATTTTCGAGAGAAATACCTCCAACACAAATTGCCGATTTCCGAAAAACATGTTTATCTTTTTATATCGAAGCTTTAGCACAAATAAGAAAGCGCTTCAGTTTTGAAGATCCTCTTTTTGATTTACTAGAAAATATTCTGAACCCAGTCAAAGCGCAAAAATTTGAATTAAAAGACTTATCATGTGCACTAAAAAGATTTCCAAATATTATTATAACTGATACAGAAAATTTACATAAAGAATGGAAGAAACACGCTTTTCTCGACTTCAGCGAATTAAATATGTCGCCTGACTTGCCGGTCGAAGAATACTGGAATAAAATCCTAAAAATGACTGATAGTACAGGAGAACCCATGTTCCCAAATTTGAAGGAAATAATAAAAGTTTTGCTTGTTTTGCCATTTTCTAATGCATGTGTAGAACGAGTTTTCAGTCAACTAAAACTAATAAAATCTGACAACAGAAACAGACTAAATACGGACACAATTGCAGCTTTGATGGCTACTAAAGCGGCTGTAAAAAATGCCACAACATTTGAGCCATCAAAAGCATTAATGCATGCTACAATAAAATGCAACACGGATAGTGTTGGTGATGGTGAAGGCCGGTACTTATTGCTTTTTTTCTTATTTTTTCTCAAATAGCCATTGATTTCGATACTCCTTCAACTTCATAGCAATCTTCAACGATTAATGAATTGATTAAGAAACACCAATAAAAATTACTTCTAATATTTTACTCTATCAACTTTTTTTTTTTTTCATTAATTTATGTACCTTACTGGTTTAAAAATATGAAAGGTTACTTTTTAAACAAAAAGGTTACTTTTTTTTGTATTCCAGGTAATTTCTGACATGACCCGAGTGGCAACACTGGTAGGTAGTCAGTAGTTTCAGTAACAATGAAGCCTTAGTCAATGAAGTTGAGAGAGAAAGGCCAATTAATCACCTTTAACCTCATATCTTGACACCCATGGGTTGGGTTATTCTTAGCTGACAATACAAAGCTTTCCTATATACTGAGAGCCCTGTTATAAGTTTGTGCAGGTGACAGTGCTTTTTAACCTTCTGTCAGCATTAATCAGGTGCTAGGGACCTGTTTTACCTTTTGTTTAATCACTTTTTCAATACTTTGACTAACCGAGTTTCAGAAATATCTATATTTCTTGGTGTTGCACCCTTGTCAGGTTTTGATTCATGTATTTATTTACTTAATTAATCTTTTAATTCTCTAAATATTATATTTATTTCACTTTAATAAAATGTCTCTTTGGCACAAATAATATTTTTGTATCAGCAAGACATTTTTATTGTCTGTATAGAACAAATACACAATAGGCCTGCCCCCTATCATGTGCATACACTGTATAAGCAAAATGTGGGTACTCTCAACACCAGATTACAATGTCATACCTATTAGTAGCTCTGCCAATTCTTTTGGGATACAGCATGAATGTTTTAGTTTAAATTGAGTAAAGATAAAATATCAGTAATCAAATCATTCAAACCACTCTTATTCTATACTAGAACATTGAAAAACCAGATCACAGCATCTTTTCTGTAAGAGATGCCCCATTTCTCATTTTCTTGTTATAACTTTATTCTGTTTAATTCACAATTTTATTTCAGAGCATGTCAACTGGCAATCCAGAAGAAGCCCACATATCAAGCATATGGGTTAAACAGGAGGTGTGTGACCCTGACGGGAATGACCCTGAGGGTGATGGTCACAGTAATGATTATCCCGGCGGTGATGATGATATTCCTCCCGATGATGGAATGGGTGATAGCGATGATGAAGGTGTGTTTCCAGCTCTGAACTGTGAAGTGAAAATCTCTGCTGAAGGAAGCAATGATGAGGAAAGGTGAGGGAATATGCTAATTTTAATAACTTTTTTGTGTTATAAATTTTAAAATGAATGTAGGATAATTATATTATCATGAAGCAACTTTTGCTGAAGTGATTTTGGGATAACTTTAAGCATAACAATCTGTTGTACTTTAGTCAGTTTTTTTTTTATTTACTTAATATTAAAAGTTGTTGAAAATAATAACACTGTGCCTCAAGACATTATGCTAAGTTATCTTTAAGTCCAATGCTGTTAAATTAGTAATGCAAAAGTTATACAAGCAGTTATTTGATAAGTTTTATATAAATATTATTGGTTTAAAAAATTATCCTTATTGAGTTATCATCACAAACAAATATTTTCTATTTAATATATCTGAGTGCAAAGATAATATAAGTAGGTGCCTGATGGTTGATTTTTTGGTGCCCATGTAATATTTAGTTAGTAAAATACTTACGGTCATTTACAATAAGGTTTATAGGATGATTTAAAGCCTTTATCTGAATATATGTAATTGTAAGACAATAAAAAAGTATAGTGTTCAGTTTGATTTCGAATAAATGTGATATTCTCACCCAATAGGTGTTGTTATCAATTAAGGAATATTATTTTATTGAAATAAGAATTTCCCATCACTATAGCCAATGTAATTATTCTATACATACATAACATAAACATAAACATTCATGTTGAATATCCCTGAAGGGGTTGGCAGAGGTACTAATACTTATGAATTTCACGTGACATTGTCACCTGGCATTCAGAGTACCCACGTTTTGCATGGACAGTGTAATCACGTGATAGGGGGCAGGCCAATCGCCGTTTTGTACGAATACACTGTCACATGACTAAGTACTACCCAGCCATGTGGGTTTCCTCACGATGTTTTCCCTCACCGTTAACAACCGTGATAAATTAACCACACATATGTCTTTATTAAAGACAAATTGGTGTAGGCCCGACCCGGGATTTGAACACTAGTCGCTTAATTATTCTATAAGTTCTTTTTTACATATTTGGCAATCTTAAGTAAAGTTTTTATGAGTTAATTTATTTATTGATTTGTATGTGGAATCAGAGATAAAATCTCATGCTATCATTAATATCATAGTATCTCGTTATCATTATTACAACCTCACAAACCTGTAGTTTGTAAGACGTTAGTGTTCACAGTTCTTCTGAATAGCTTAACCATTATTTTGCAAGTTTGCATTGATACACCCTTGATATTCAAATTTATAACCTTTTTCTTGTTTATTTAGTAATGTTATTCATTATAAATAAATCTAAAATTGAATTTAAAAGAATATTAATATTGTGTGGTTTTTTACCTGTTGTATTTTTATTTTATTTAAAATGTCAGCTCTGGAACTCCTCCAAAAAAGTTTGCATTTAGCATAGTCTTAGGACATCTGCTGGGTAAACATAGGGTGAGATTATCCCAACAAAAAAGCTACATTTTATTATTTTAAACCATTCCTTCAAATAGTTTAGCAAAAGAAGTGAAGCTTAAAAAAGTTGTAATAGTTATTTATTTTAAAGTGAGAAAGAGCAACTGAATATCAAAAGTAAGTCTAAATCATTTAAATAATACGAAATTAATGTAATTTTAATACTTTAATGTATTACGGCTTTTTCAAGTATCTTAATGAATTATATTGTCTTGTTTATCTGAAATTTCGAGAGAATACTACAGTCAAATTCTCTTTCAGTGGTCGCAGATTAGTAAGAAGTACTGCTAGACAAATTAAAGTACTAGAAGCATATATGGCCGCAAACCCCTGTTTAGCCAATGGCTATTACAAGGGGCCATGGGGCAAAGTACAGCAAAACAAACAATGGGAAGTCCTAAGACGTATTCTCAGGAAACACGGTCCTGATAGGACTGTTAAGCAATGGGAAAATGTAAGTAAAATCTTTAAAAGATAATATAGTATACATGCTCTGCTGCATGCACTCACAGTCATAAATTAAAAAGGGCTAGCCAGAGCTTCAAAGATAGAAACTTGTTAGCCACATTTGAAAGTTGTTAGGGGACAAGATGGGAGAAATAAAGTATTGTTGGTGATGGGTCTCTAACCGATGGCGATGGCCCAAAACCACTTAAAAGTCTTAGTCGCCTTAGTCTTAGCCGTCGTGATTCTGAGACAGCACTAAATGGTCAATGCACTTAATGATAACAACACTTATCGATGTAGACGAAGCAAGAGAGGTTTGCCAGGATTGTACGACGTGGCGATCGATAGTCTCTGCCTACCCCAATGGGAATTAACGGCGTGAGTATAAGTATGTATGTATGTATGTACATGTGCAAAAGGCTCATCCAAATCATATATAAGTTTGTGTTATGTCAATTTGTTATCATAAAAAGCATTGACCAAATAATTTTATCAATTTTTTTTTCTTTTTAGTCTTGGAGAGATCTTAGACGGAAGCAAAAGAATGAAGAATATAAGGCTGTCAGAGTAAACCCCTCGAGATCTGTCAAAGTGGTTCCGTCAAAGTGTATTAAAGCTGGTAGCAATAGTAATACGAATAGTCTTAAAACACCGGATTCACTGCTATCGATTTTGAAAGCTAAAAAGGAAGCCCGTATAGACGAAGAGGCAAAAGTAAGTAATTATTAATTTAACATACATACATATACTCACGGCTATATATCCCTAACAGGGATAGCTAGAGATTAAGACACAGAAATCCTTAAGAGACTTTAGGTAGTTTCATAGGGTAAATATTGTAAAATAAATTTTTTTGGTGATAGGTCTCCAACCGCATCGCCCAAAAACCACTAAAAAGCCCCATAACCTTAGTCGTCTCTTAAGACACCGGTTGGTAGAAAGGGGTAGTGACATTCTAAGCCGGCACTACACGGAAATGATCACTTAAAACAGTCCCAAAACCTCATACTCTATCTGCAGAAGTAGTGAGTGATATTCTAAGCCAATACTACAGCTAGTAAAATAATACTTTGGCGACAGCCATGGCTGAGTGGACTAGATTTTTGGTCCGGAGGTTGCAGGTTTCGATCCATACATACATATGTACATACACACATACATACACTCACGGCTATAAATCCCTAGAAGGGGTAGCCAGAGTTAAGGAATTAGAAATTCCTCAGCCACTTTTGGAAGTTGAGTGGGGAAAAGATGGTGAAATAAAGGTTGTTGGTGATATGTCTCCAACCGCATCGCCTAAAATCCCTTAAAAGCCCCAATACCGTTAGTTGCCTCTGACATTCACCCATCTGTAGAAACGGGGTAGTGATATTCTAAGCCGACACTACACAGCAATGTGATAAGAATAAATTATTGTTTCTTAGTCTTGGATGTTATTTGCATGTGTATTACATATATCGTTGAGTTAGTATCCCATAATAAGACTTATTTTGGGGCTAACTTGATCTGTATATTATGTCCACATATATAACATAACATATAAGCATAAACGTTCACACCAAATATCCCCGAAGGGGTTGGCAGAGGTACTAATACTTCTGAACATCATGTGACTTTGTCACCTGGTGTTCAGAGTACCCACGTTTTGCATGGACAGTGTACTCACGTGATAGGGGGCAGGCCTATCGCCGTTTTGTACGAATACACTGTCACATGACTAAGTACAACTCAGCCATGTGGGTTTCCTCACAATGTTTTCCCTCACCGTTAACAACCATGATAAATTAACCACACATATGTCTTTAGAAAAGACAAATTGGTGTAGGCCCGACCCAGGATTTGAACACTAGTCGTTTGCACGATAACCGAGTGTTCTACCCACTGGGCTATCACGGTTTGTATTATAAATAAAAATAAATGTATGTCCACATATATTTATTTTTATTTATTTACTTTTTTTGCAGATAAATTCAAACGACGAAGCCTCATTGCATAATTTAGAACCTCTTGTAGAGCCCAAATTAGTATTTGAGTTGGGTCAAAGTGAGTCGGGTGATCAAAGTCAGGATTGTTTGGATTCGCTGATAGAAAAACAGTCGTTTTTAAGGGTATGTATTCGGCTCATTTATTTTATTTTACTAACCAATTAAACAAATAAAAATTTTGGACACCAGTGGGACTCGAATCCACGACATCCGAGTATACGCCCCCATCACTTTGCTAACTGAGCTATGGTATCGAGTGACCACTCGCGCGAAAATTTGTATTTGTTTCTTTATACCTTTAGTGGTGTTAGCGCCATCTATTGCCGAATTGTTACAACTCGGTAACTTATTTGTTTAATTGATTAGTAATAATCCACACATGAGGTTTTCATGCAAAACAAATCCTTATTATTTTATTTTACATACACATACATACATACATATACTCACGCCATTAGTTCCCATTGGGGTAGGCAGAGACTATCGATCGTTACTTCGTACGATCCTGACAAACCTCTCTAGCTTCGTTTACATCCATAAATCTTTTCATACATGCTCTTTTATTCTTCATACTTCGGACGCCAGCCTTTTTGAGCACACTCTCAATTTGGTCCAAGTTTGTTCTCCGTGGTCGTCCTCTACTAACATTACCATCCACACTAGCTCTATAGATCCCTTTTACCAATTTTCTATCATCCATTCTCTCTATGTGCTCAAACCTATTTCTTTTCTATCTTTCACATATTTTATTTTCTTCAGAAATATTACAGCTAAATATTTTAATAACGGTATGTTGTTATTGTTATACAATTTGAATGTTTTTTGTTTATGAAAACCTCATGTGGGGATTATTACTAATAAATAAAGGAAAGAAAAATGTTTCGACACAGGCGGGAATCGAACGAGGAAGAGCGACGGGGGCGTATACCCGAGGTCGCGGGTTCGATTCCTGCCTGTGCCGAAGAATTTTTCTTTCCGTTTTTATTAGTAATAACAATACAATTTCTCCCAGTCAATTAAAAGTTTTGTAGTTATCCAGTAGGTATTCATTGTTTACATAGAGATTTACAGAGTGGCCTATTTAACTATTTAAATAGGTGTGAGTAACTTTGCATATCTATTCTTACGACCGATTTCTGAATTGAGTATTCCAGCTGAGAACCGTTCTGTCGCATTGAAATCTTAACAACTGAATGAGACAAAACGATACTTAAGTCGTTCTCAGCTTGAATACTCAATTCAGAAATCGGGCGTTGGGAACTAAGTCATAGAAGAGCTTATTCCATTTGTCTGAATTCAGACGACTAGCGCGTGCGTTAAGCTGGCGTACCATGAAGCTGTATCGAGCTGGTTACTATATCAAAAAACTCTGCCTAAATAGTGAAAACGTACACAGTGAAAATGGTGTTTATTTCCTAAACTAAAGAGGCACTATTTTTTTTAGTTTTACACTAATTAGGCACTATTTAGGCAGAGTTTTTTGACATAGTAACCAGCTCGATACAGCTTCATGGTACGCCAGCTTAACGCACGCGCTTTCAGACGTCTGAAGTCAGACAAATGGAATAAGCTCTTAAGTTAATAACAAAAAAACTGCATTCTATCGTCTATTAAAAATGAATTGTATAAAATTTAATTTTCCAATTTTTAAGATGACAATAATAAAACTTTTTCATTTTTTTGTATACCAAAGCTTTGAAAGAAAGAAAAAGGTTTTAATTAATAAACAAAATAACTCTTTAGTACAAAAATACTGGTTTTTTTTCCAATGAGCTTAAAAACTAAAATAATTGTATTTTTTTCAGGACCTATCAAGTGAACTTAGAAGGATGAATAATTTAACTGAAAATTCCCAATTATTTGCTAGAAGAGATAGGTATGTATATTAATGTTGTACTTACAAACATACATATACTGCATTGCCGTGTAGTGTCGGCTTAGAATAACACTACCCCATTTCTACCCGTTGGTGATCGTAAGAGGCGACTAAGGGTATAGGGGCTTATTAAGTGATTTTTGGGCGATGTGGTTGGAGACCCGTCACCAAAAACATTTATTATTACCATCTTTTCCCCAATCAACTTCCAAAAGTGGCTGAGGAATTTCTCATTCGAAAGCTCTGGCTACCCCGTTTAGGGAATTGTAGCCGTGAGTATTGTATGTATGTATCAAACCTCTCAAGTTTCATCAACATTTTCATAAATATCATTTTATTCATGCACATCTCAGACTGTTTTGGACTTGTTGCCTAATGTAGAAAAAATCTAAGTCTGAGAGTTAATTTAGGTTTTGTTTGAAATGATAGTGCATGACACAGTACTTTTTGTTTTATCATATGGAATGTATTTAGCTGTATCATTTCGATAGAATCATAAATTTACATATGTATGTATACATACATACATACATATACTCACGGCTGTAAATCCCTACAAGGGGTAGCCAGATCTGAGGAACTAGAAGTTCCTCGGCCACTTTTGGAAAGTAGAGTGGGGAAAAGATGGTAAAAACAAAGGTTGTTGGTGACGGGATGGGTCTCCAACCGCATCTCCCAAAAATCCCTTAAAAGCCCCAATACCGTTGGTCGCCTCTTACGTATACCCATCGGTAGAAACGGGGTAGTGCTATTCTAAGCCGACACTACACGGCGTCAATTATATTTGTATCAATTAAAATACTTTTTCTATTTTGTTTCAGATTAAGAAATCAAAGGCTGAATAGATTTTAGAACCAAAATTCCTTATTACCGCATTTTTATTATGCTAAGCTCTGTCAAAGTGCTTTACTTGGATGATACTGTGATAAGGATATTAAGTTAAAAATTATGTCGAAATGTCTAAGTAGTAAAACTCGGAAGTGTAGCATAGTAGAGTTGTTGAGGAGCTTGCTATGAGGAAGAGGATGAGGATGAGGATGCTGATGAGGAAGAGGATGCTGATGATGAAGAAAAGAACAAGTAACATAACGCAGAATACGACAGTATTGAACTTGT
The DNA here is from genome assembly GCA_963576735.1 of Bedellia somnulentella. NCBI lineage: Eukaryota > Metazoa > Arthropoda > Insecta > Lepidoptera > Bedelliidae > Bedellia > Bedellia somnulentella. The sequence goes on from OY755199.1 coordinate 973,526, forward strand.
TAACAAGTTTCCATCTCTGTCTTCCTTTAACTATCTAATACGGCGAGTGTTTTCTGGATGAGTTAGAGAATTTTATGAAATCGAATTTTGAGGAAGAGGATGAGGAATCGCAAAAATATGAGAAAATTTCTCATTTTGAGGAAGAGGAATCTTCATCGACACTAGTATATAGAGTGACAATGAAAAAAGAGATAAATAAACTTTGATACTGGCAACATTTTGATTGGAACATTGGACACATTATATCAAAGTGACATGAAAACTACTTTGATTGTGGCGTAACTGATATGAAAATATCTATTCAACTTGGATAAAGTATTTGACATCATAGATAACCCCCTATAAGTTCCGCTTACGGGCTTCGATCATACGAAGGCAACATAAAAACATAAAAACGGCCCCGCCAAACTGTGCTTCTTTATATGATAGCACAGTTTCACTGACAGTCGCGTGCTGGATCCTGCAATGAATAATAGGTCTTAAGACAATGCGGTAAGGTCGATCATTGTAGGAAAATAAACATTTAATTGTCAAACAGTCTTGTCATTCTCGCGGTCCACTTTTGTGCGTTGAATTTGTATGGAGTGCGGCATCTTTGGTATATATGATCGAAGATTACAGGGTACTCGATATCCGCAACACGTCAGACTATTGAGTTGACGCATAAAATTTCTCTTAAACACTGTTTCAGTTGCGACCAGAACTAGGAACTGAGTTTCCGTACACCTAAAATATTTATACATACTGTTTTATTTATTACTATGTTTTGAAATGCCTACATGTTTAATAAGTTGGTGCGGGAATCAACCTCAAAATACAACTACCAAAAAGACGGTATTACATTCCACCAAGGTTATGTGATCGTGTGAGGAATGACGTGATTCGTGAAAGGTGTGGTGTAAAAGACGATATTGTAAGTAAGATAGAAAAAGGAATGTTTAGATGGTTTGGGCACATCGAGAGGATGGATGATAGGAAATTGGTAAAAGGTATCTATAGAGCGAATATGGAAGGTAATGTTAGTAAAGGACGACCACGAAAGATACATATGGACCAAATTGAGAGTGTGCTGAAATAGGCTGGCGTCCGAAGTATGAAGAATAAAGGAGCATGTATGAAAATATTGATGGATGTAGACGAAGCAAGAAAGGGTTTGCCAGGATCGTATGGGATTAACGGCGTGAGTATATGTATGTATGTACATTCCACCACCAAGCATAAAAACATAATTAAATTTCAATTCAAGAGATCAATTTAAAAGTCAACACCATAGTTCCGTCACATTCACTCTTTACGTTGATTGTGATTACGTCTTTTTCTAGCATAACGTCAAGAATATCCAGAGATACTTTGAGAACGGAACGGTTTCGGAACGGGAACTATGAAGCCAATTTTTTTGTAAACCGAATATTAATATTAAAGGGACGCAGACGAAGTCGCGGGTACCAGCTAGTAACTAAATATTTCAAATCTTGCTCTTTTTGTACACAGCAAAGTCGGCTTAGAATAGCCCTATCCCATTTCTTCCGGTCGTAAGAGGCGACTAACGGTATTGGAGCTTTTTATGGATTTTTGGGCGATGCGGTTGGTTGGAGACCCATCACCAACAGCCTTCATTTTACCATCTTTTCTCCACTCAACTTTCCAAAAGTGGCTGAGAAATTTCTAATTACTTAGCTCTGGCTAGTCCTTCTAGGGATTTAGAGCCGTGAGTATATGTATGTATGTATATAATGCATGCGGAGTCTATTGGGGGTGGTCTGTGTTTGACGTAAACTTAGGTAGGTGTAAGCTAGGATTATCTTATTAATTAGTTGTTAATGTTGTTTTTACATAATTGTTACTAAGTATTATAGTCATATATACGACACGATAGTCCAGTGGGTAGAACGTGAGGGCGTAGACGAAGGGCGTGAGTTCCAATCCTGGGTCGGGCCTACTCCAATTTGTCTTTTCTAAAGTCATATGTGTGGTTAATTTATCATGGTTGTTAACGGTGAGGGAAAGAATCGTGAGGAAACCCACATGGCTGAGTTGTACTTAGTCATGTGACAGTGTATTCGTACAAAACGGCGATAGGCCTGCCCCCTATCACGTGAGTACACTGTCCAAGCAAAACGTGGGTACCTTCTCTGGACACTAGATGGCGCTGCCATGTGAGTTCAGAAGTATTGGTACCTCTGCCAACCCCTTCGGGGATAAACGGCGTGAACGTTTATGTTATGTTATATTTATTATAGTTATGATAATTAATGGTTCAATGTTATAAAAATGTATGAAACTCATTTTGTAATTTACTTTAATATGTAAGATTTTTTTATGTGAATTTTTAATGTGACTGAATCTTTCAGATTGACTTATGTATGATTATTGTATCATAGAATGCCTACTCAACTGTTATGTTATATCAAATTGATGCAAAACTAAATATAGAAGAAAAATACATTTATTTAAAACACCCATTGTCATTTTATTATCACTTTCGCATAACTTACGAAATCCACTACCATTCAGAAAATTGATTTAAATTAAGAGAATGATGGTAAAACAACTATGTTACACCTTTTAGCATAAAGAAGAAGAAGAAGAAGAAGAAAAAACGTTTATTTCGGTAAAAAAACAATAAGTAAGTTGCGAAAAAAAATAAAGAAAATATTAATTTTTGCACCAAAAAAGCACCAACAGTGTATGCAAGAAACAAGCAGCTAGGCTGATTCTCCCATACACTGGTTCTCAGTTGGCACCCACATTATTTTATTTATTTATTAACATAACACAACCATTACAGGTATAGCCAAATGCGATTACATTACACTTGTGGGAGTCATGTTAGAGCGCACACTAGCGGACTCCTTCGCACATAGCAGCGTCTCACTCATATCTTACATCGCGGAGTGGAAATGTTTTTTGAGCTAAGCATAAATACAAATTATAAGTTGGTACACAGCAGGGTGTACTGGCCAGTATATCTTTGCTGTTCCCACACACTTTTACATCTATTAAACATCTACTAGAAAATACCTATTACAAATAATAACATTAATATAATTATTATTACCTAATACTACAAAACCCTTTTTTGATCTTTTTAATTAATTAATTTTATTAAGCATAAAGTTAACTAGTACATCGGACTTATAAACTTATTAAAAAAGACTTTATCCTTTAGATATACTGCCTACCTAAGCTAATGTAAAGTAAAATACTAAGTAATTCCATACTTCAGAAGCAACAGTTATAGGACTAACCAGTAGTTAAATCGTAAATCCATTTTTAATGTCTTTTTTAACTATAGTAATAATCCCCACATGAGGTTTTCATGAACAAAAAGATTTAAATTATGTGATAGTTAGGCGTTTTTAACATTTGCATTCTATCTGAAAAGGTAGACAAGTGGCCTTCCGAATTAGTTCAAATTCGGAGGTAGGAAACGCAAACACTGCTTAAACGTGTAAAAGAAATAAAGGATGGAAGAATTTCGCGCTGGCAGCCAATTGACACGGTGGCTCAGTTGGCAGAGCGTCGGGGCGTATACCCGAGGTCGCGGGTTCGTTTCCCGCCTGTGTCGAAATTTTTCTTTCCTTTATTTATTCTTTATTTATTAGTAATAATCCCCACATGAGGTTTTCATGAACAAAAAGATTTAAATTATATAGTCAAACTTAAAAATTGGTTAATTTGTTGCCAGTGCAATGAACAATGACCAGTGATGTATAAGATATCCTATACAAAGTATCTGAAATGCAAGATGTAAGATACTTTAAAGAAGAGTATTTCAGATACAGATAAAAGTAGGTTTCTAAAAAGGTATTTAAGATACACGCCCGATTTCTGAATTGAGTATTCAAGCTGAGAACGACTTTAGTATCGTTTTGTCTCATTCAGTTGTTAAGATTTCAATGCGACAGAACGATACTTAAGTTGTTCTCAGCTAGAATACTCAATTCAGAAATCGGGCGACAAAATACCTATCTTTCAAATACTTTTTAAAAATAAAATAATTTTGTAAGGAAACTACATTTGATTAATCTAAACTTTATTTATTCGAGAATAACTGAGGGTGTGCGTTTTAGGATCATTCCCAATTTCAGTAACAATCCATAGTACTGTTTCCTTCGATAGGCGGTAACGATGACAAAAATCTACATCATCGCAGGTTTCTAACGGCGGATGGCGTGGCCTAAATATTTTTAACCTTCTCATCAACACACATTATAATATAATATCATCGTCTTCTTCTGACGAACTTTCGACATCAAGTATCTAACTATGTTCAAATTCATCTCAGATGTCTGACAAACAGCTGCTATTATACAAATAAGCAGTGGCCATCTTGTTTAACCCTCCAATCCTGAGTAGTTAACTTTTTTAACAAATCGTCCGACATTTGACCATTAGTTACTCTAACCACGGGTCAAAAAATGCATTTTGCTGATATTTAACTTATAGTTACGATATTTAACAAAATGTTGAGTTAAGCTGTTAGCGACATGATAGTCCAGTGGGTAAGAACACCCGCCCGAAAAACAGAAGGGCGTGAGTTCCAATCCTGGGACGGGCCTACACCAATTTGTCTTTTCTAAAGTCATATGTGTGGTTAATTTATCATGGTTGCTAACGGTGAGGGAAAACATCGTGAGGAAACCCACATGGCTGAGTTGTACTTAGTCATGTGACAGTGTATTCGTACAAAAACGGCGATAGGCCTGCCCCCTATCACGTGAGTACACTGTCTAAGCAAAACGTGGGTACCTTCTCTGGAAACTAGATGGCGCTTGCCATGTGAGTTCAGGAGTATTGGTACCTCTGCCAACCCCTTCGGGGATAAAACGGCGTGAACGTTTATGTTATGTTTATATGTTGAGTTAAGCACGGATCAAAAAACTGGCCCTAAGGGTGTGAGGCTTTTTAAGTTGTTTTTGGGCGATGCAGTTGGAGACCAACCATACTTTATTTCTACCACCTTGTCCCCTATCAACTTCCAAATGTGGCTGAAGAGTTTCTATCTCTAAAGCTCTTGCCTTTTTGGGATTTATGGCCGTGAGTATATGTATGTATGTAGAAGGAAATAAGGTAAGACTATATATAGCTGTGTAGTGTCGGCTTAGAATAACACTACCCCATTTCTGCCGGTGGGTGTACGTAAGAGGCGACTAACGGTATTGGGGCTTCTAAGGGAATTTTGGGCGATGCGGTTGGAGACCTATCACCAACAACCTTTGTTTTGCCATCTTTTCCCCACTTAACTTTCCAAAAGTGGCTGAGGAATTTTTAATTCCTTAGCTCTGGCTACCCCTTCTAGGGATTCATAGCCGTGAGTATATATGTATGTATGTAAGACTATATTTTGGAGACTGATTTTAACCAAAAATATGCTTTTTATTTCAGTGGTGACGAACAGAACATGATGGAAATGCCAGTGGGCTTTCAAAATGGAATGGGCGAAAACCTGTAAGTACTTTAAATATATCAATTTTAATACCCTATAATACGTAAATTTATAAAACAACTACTTCTCCCCTATTACATAGATTTGTCAGAGCATAAGTTTTATAATTAAAAGGTTTTGTTCATGAAAACATCATGTGGGGGATTATTACTAATAAATATAAGAAAGATGAATTTCGCACTAGTAGCACCTTGACACTATAGCACAATTGGCAGAGCGACGGGGGCGTTTACCCGGAGGTCGTGGGTTCGATCCCCGCTGGTGTCGAAATTTTTCTTTCCTTTAATTATAAGTTTTATGAAAACTTATAATTAAAGGAAAGAACACACTTGGACCAAATTGAGAGTGTGCTCAAAAAGGCTGGCGTCCGAAGTATGAAGAATAAAAGAGCATGTATGAAAAGATTGATGGATGTAAACGAACCTAGAGAGGTTTGTCAGGATCGTACGAAGTGGCGATCAATAGTCTCTGCCTACCCCAATGGGAACTAATGGCGTGAGTATATGTATGTATGTATCTATGAAAACTTTGTTAGGTTTCTAAAGTGGGGGCCACGTATTACGAACTAAGACCGTAAGCGTTTTCTGTTTAAACAGTTTCTATTTGGTATTTTTGTGACTAAATATTTAAAAACACTAAAATACTCTTAATTTAGGGAAACCCAATGATAAGGAGAAACCCTTAAAAGCATAATAAAAGGGTTTTTATGCCCTTAGTTAGAAAGGGAAACCTCTTCAAAATTAACATCTCAAAATAGTTTTAAAACGAAAACCCTCTTGTTTGAATAAGCATAAAACATTTTATTTTGGAAGCTTTTCCTTTCAAAATTCTTAGCCTTATTAAAGTGAAAGCAAACTAAGAACTTTTATCTTTGAATTGGGTTACCCATTACGGTGCTAACACAATGGTACATTTTTATGGGTTTTGAAGACAGCTGATCAAATACAACAAGGTTAAACGAATACACGAATAGACGATAACAGTTAGAATGAGATGGCAGTATACGATACTAAGTAAGTGCGTAAGAAATGGCTGCTTTATCACACGCGATAACTAGTTTAAACACGGCTCGTGCTTGCCCTTCTGGACCGGTCGTTATGGATATCTTTGGGTAGGTTTTTTCCTTCAGTGGACGTTCATTGGCTGATGATGATTATCATGTGATGTATGCTCTTTAGTGTAGTTTAAATCTTTTTGTTCATGAAAACCTCATGTGGGGATTATTACTAATAAATAAAGAATAAATAAAGGAAAGAAAAATTTTTCGACGCAGGCGGGAATCGAACCCGCGACCTCGGGTATACGCCCCGATATAGAAGAATTTCTCGCTGGCAGCCATTGACACGGTGGCTCAATTGGCGGAGCGTCGGGGCGTATGCCTGTGTCGAAATTTTTCTTTCCTTTATTTATTCTTTAGTGTCGGTTTAAAATAACACTAACCCATTGTTTCCCGGAGGTGTTAGAATAAGTGACTTAGGATAGAGGCTTTTAAGTGATTGTTGGGCGATGTGGCTGGAGATTCTGGTATATTCATACATGTATGTATGATATATATGTGTGTAGGAAGCATACTATAGGCATACTTCATACAGGCACACATTATAAATCGCTCTATCGTGGATATAAATCTGCCGCTTATGGGATTTTAGCTGGTGTCTGAAAAGCTGTGTAGTGTCGGCTTAGAATAGCACTACCCCATTTCTTCCGGTGCGTGTACGTAAGAGGCGACTAACGGACTTGGGGCTTTTAAAGGGATTTAATGTTTTTTGACATGAATTCCTCATGTGGGGATTATTACTCATAAATAAAAGATGTTATTAAAGGAAAGAAAAATTTCGACACTGGCGGGGTTCGAACCCGCGACCTTCGGGTATACGCCCCCGTCGCTCTGCCAACTGAGCTACAGTGTCAGTTGGCATCCAGCGCGAAATTTCTCTATCCTTTGTTTCTTTTTTACACGTTCAAGTAGTGTTTGCGTTTCCTACCTCCGAAATTTTTCTTTCCTTTAATAACATCTTTTATTTTTAAAGGGATTTTTGGGCGATGCGGTTGGAGACCCATCACCAACAACCTTTATTCCACCATCTTTTCCCCAGGACTTTCTAGCTCCGATGCTCTGGCTACCCCTTTTTGGGATTTATGGCCGTGAGTATTCGTATGTTTGTTCCTTAGGTGGTGTCGCATCGATGGAGAATTATTGAGCTGTGACTAATATGTTTGTATAATTTAAATCTTTTTGTTCATGAAAACGTCATGTGGGGATTATTACTAATAAATAAAGAATAAATAAAGGAAAGAAAAATTTCGACACAGGCGGGAATCGAACCCGCGACCTCGGGTATACGCCTCGGAATGCGTATAACCCGAACCGAATACCGAAAAGAAAACCGAAAAGAATAAATAAAGGAAAGAAAATTTCGACACAGGCGGGAATCGAACCCGCGAACTCAGGTATACTCCCCGAAATGCGTATAACCCGAACCCGAGGTCGCGGGTTCGATTCCCGCCTGTGTCGAAATTTTTCTTTCCTGTATTTATTCTTTATTTATTAGTAATATGTTTGTAGCTTAAAGTAGCCTTAAATTTTTCTGCTAATATGCTTATGGTTATAAAATTATTTTGGTAATAGTGTTTTAAGTTATATGGTGTTTGAAAGAAGATTTTTGTGCATATATAAGCCTCAAGAGTATGCTCTGTTGGTTACAACATGGATATAATTATAACAATAAATATACGGAAATATAATACACAGATCAAGATAGCCCCAAATTAAGTAGAACTTGTATTATGGGATACTAACTCAACGATATATTTAATATGATAGAACATCCAAGACTAAGAAACAATAATTTATGCTCATCACATAAATGTTGCTTTCAGCGGAGATCGAACTCGTAACTTTTTTGACGTTCAAAAAATGTTTAGTTTTTAACTTAATTTTAAAAAACGAACTTTTTGACTATTTTCTTTAGTCACCTATCCACTCGGCCACGGATATCTTGTATAAGGAGAGCAAAGAAATACTGTGTAGTGTCGGCTTAGAATAGCACTACCCCGTTTCTTCCCATGGGTGTACGTAAGAGGCGACTAAGGGTATTGGGGATTTTTAATGGATTTTTGGGCGATGCGGCTGGAGACCCATCACCAAAAACCTTTATTTTACGATCTTCTCCCCACTTAACTGCCAAAAGTGGCTGAGGAATTTCTGATTCCTTAGCTCTGGCTACCCCATCTAGGGATTTATAGCCGTGAGTATATGTATGTAGTTTCAATTTCCCGTAAATAACAATAAATTTAAGCAAATGTAAATTAACCAATTAGTTATATACTTATTTAAATAAATACACAGAAACCATTACGATTTAGTTTATTGAAAAAATATATGAAATAATTTGCATTCTTTTTTTATAACTAACTAGGTTGAATTTGTAGTAAATCTAATTTAAAAATTTCATTAATCTATGTCAAATTAGCGTTGATTCGGTCGTATAGAAAATCTTAAGGCGGAAAACTGCTGTGAATCTAAATTAGAATAATGGAAAAAATAACTTCAAACAGTTTTTGTTGTTTATTGTGTTTTCGAACATCTTGCGAAGTAACGGTCGAGATAATTACATCTATATTTATAATACATACATACATATACTCACGGCTATATTTCCCTAGAAGGGGTAGCCAGAGCTAAGGAATTATAAATACCTCAGCCACTTTTGGAAGTTGAGGAGGGAAAAGATGGTAAAAATAAAGGTTTTTGGTGATGGATCTCCAACCGCATCGCCCAAAAATCCCTTTAAAGTCCCAATACCGTTAGTCGCCTCTTACGTACACCCATCGGTAGAAACGGGGTAGTGCTATTCTAAGCCGACACTACACGGCATATATAACTTAAATATATTTATATTATGTCTAAAAAAGTACACAGAATCAGTACTGCGATACGCAATCTATACGTGTAGAGAATAGAATAGAAAACTCTTTATTGCACATCAAATATGGAGAAACATTTATAAATACACAGAATTAATTAACAAAAGTACAATTGGCGGTCTTATCACTAAAAGCGATCTCTTCCAGACAACCTTTAAATGGAGAGGTCAATAAATTATAGTCATGTGAAATAACTTTTTAACAATATATTGGAATTTCCATACAAAAATGCGTTTCACCTTTTCGTCCATGAATCGTAACCGTTAGTTAACTACTATAAATTATATCTTGAAGTCACTGCTATCTTATGGAAGAATCAATACCGAAAAAACGAAAAACACATGTTTAAATAATAAATGATTAATCCACGTTTTATTGATGTATGATTGATGATACATGATTCGATTTTGCCGTGTAGTGCCGGCTCAGAATGTCGCTACCCCTTCCTACCCACGGGTGTCGTAAGAAGCGACTAAGGGTATTGGGGCTTTTTATTGGATTTTTGGGCGATGCGGTTGAAGACCCATCACCAAAAACCTTTATTTTTACCATCTTTTTCCCACTCAACTTTTCAAAAGTGGCTGAGGAAATTTTAATTCCTTAACTCTGGCTACCCCTTCTAGGGAAATATAGCCGTGAGTATATGTATGTATGTATGTATGATAAGATTGTAATACCCAAATTTAAGTAACCCACATGGCCGAGTGGTCTTTGATCATGTGACAGTGTGTTCGTACAGAACGTCGATAGGTCTGCCCCCTATCACGTGAGTACACTGTCCAAGCAAAACGCGGGTACTCTGAACATCGGGTGATATATTGCAACGTATTTGGTTCCTCTGCTACCCTTTTGCGGATTAACGCGTTAACCGAATTAATATTATATCTACCTATTCGTTCAAAGAATTTCATCATCATCATCATTAAACCGATTAATATTCGCTACTTAAAAAGATACATACATACATACATACACTCACGGCTATAATTCCCTAGAAGGAGTAGCCAGAGCCAAGGAATTATAAATTCCTCAGCCACTTTTGGAAGTTGAGTGGGGAAAAGGCGGTAAAATAAAGGTTTTTGGTGATGGGTCTCCAACCGCATCGCCCAAAAATCCAATAAAAAGCCCCGATACCCTTAGTCGCCTCTTACGACACCCGTGAGTAAAAAGGGGTAGCGACATTCTTAGCCGGCACTACACGGCAAAAGATATTTTCTAAAAATCTCTACATCGACTAGTCCAGTCCTTAGCTGTATCTATTAGTTTTCAAGAACCGTATCCAAGACATTTTAATTATATACGTACTATCACGGCTAAAAGGAGTAGCCAGAGCTTCAGGATGAGAAAGTTAAGTGGGGAAAAGACTGTAAGAAAAAGGATGGTTTGGTATGGAACTTCAGTCACATCGCCCAACAATCATTTAAAAGTCATCATCTAAGAAACGTTTTTCAACACTCGCAGGAAGAAAGTTAGTGTTAGTGTTGTTCTAAGCTGTTAATTATAATAATATATTAAAAGATTGAATTTACCAAACCTAGCGTTATAATCACATTGGTTTCAACTAAAAGATATAAGATAGTTGCATTAGGTGAAACCTGTAAAATCTGTATTTTATGACAAGATAGATAAATAAATAAATAAAACTATAAAGAACAAATTGATTGTTTACTACTACGTATGTACCTTTAGACAGAGATGTGTGGGCTTAAAATTGTGAGGCCTTTGCCCAGCAGTGGGAAACAGTGTAGACCATATAAAAAAAAGGAAAAAACTACTTTTTGCAATGCTTTTCAACAAAAAACTTACAAAAACTGGCATCCATTTTTAAACATACTTTTATCATCATCCATTCATCATTTAAAATGTATACATTTAACATTTCATATTGTTTCACCTATGTTTTGTGAGACCTACGTTTTCCATGCAAACTGGACTTGTGAGAATCGCCGTTGCAACCATCTCGTAGAAAAACCGAGGCTAAACTTCCACACTACAACTATAAAGTAATCGAACCTATATAGCAAGATTTTGTGTGAAGCATTTTCCATCAATTTAAAAGGCCTTAAGACAGCTGTAGATTTTCGTTCGTCCGAACTTGCCGAAAGCGTCATGAGGGAATTCTGAGTCAAAATTTGAAGACTTTAATGAATATAGACAGATATAGTATTCTTTTTAATATTTCTTTTCCTGTAACTAACACAAAATATAGACACTTTTGAAAAACACATATTTGATCTCAGATGACTAACACAATAAATCTCTTTCGTTTCTTCCCCTTCTTTAACAATACGTCATTTTAGCATTTGATTTCTGAATAAAGCACTAACATCTTCTTTCAAACAACATTTCATTCCTCTAACAAAGTCTCAAATCTTTACCCTTTCAAAAGTCAAACTTTCCCTTTTTTTACTCATCGCCTTAATTTTTCAGAGATACCCTCAAGAGTAGAAGTAGGAAGTTTTTCTGCCCTCACTGCCCTTATAGGGCAAGATACAACCATGTCTTGAAATGCCATATGGCAAAACACGATGACTTGAAAAAGTACGTCTGTGACATATGTCAGTACAGCACGAAATATCAGACATCTTTGCACAGACATAAAACGATACAGCATCGTGAATTGCAAAAGTCGGGTGATATAAAAGAGTATAAATGTAAAAATTGCGAATATGTTTCCTTCTACAGGTACAATTTGCGCTTGCACAATAGAAGAAGGTCATGTCTTAAAAGGAAAGAGATGCAAGTAAAGGACCCTATTGGCGTTAACTTAAATACTGGCGAAGTAATTTTCAATAAGTTAAAAGGGAATGAAGAAGAGAAAAATATAGAGACTATTCAAATAAAAGTTGAAAGAATTGATGATGACGAAGTAAATGATAATGCAGACGATGCAAATGATACTGTAGATGATCCTATTAGTATTGAGAATAACGGTGAAATTGGTGATGAAAAAACAGCTCATAATGATGATAATGATGAAAATAACGAATATAATAATTTATCACAAGGAATTATGAAAATCGTTCAGGAGATACAGGACAGGTAAATTAATAACTCATTTTTGGTAGGCCCATGGCTTTAGACAAAATTAACATACATATGAGTTAGCCAAAGTCACTCAGGGGTGTTCCAGGGTAGCTGACTAGACCCTGTTCCAAGAAAATATATTTCTAGCTAGGCATGTGTCTATCTGTTTGTCAGCTTTTGCTTTTACGATAATATAATTAAATAAAAAAAATAGTCAAATATTTTAAAATATAAAAATACTATTTTTATTTATAATTATTCTAAAAAAATATTTTTAATGAAAAAGTACAATAAATAAAATAATAAAATAATATTTATTTTTGATTGTCAACGACATAAAAGAAGTTTCTCTTTTATTTAATACGTTTTTATAGTTTAAATTATATTATAGTTTAATGCCAAAAAAACACTCATCGCACTACCTTCTTGTTTCGCAAGGTGTAAGAATAGAAAACAACTAGAATTTTAGTATCACTGTCTTTCCTTTACGTGAACTTTTAAGATTTTCTTAACGATTGTACATGCTCATTAGACATTATTATTTCTGATCATCCATCATAAAAAGCAAAAATCAAGTTGGAACAGGGTTGTCGAAGAAGTCATCAGAAAAAAAATGGTCTATTTTATTAATTGTGACTACAAATAGTGCTTTAGATAAAAAAAACTGTTATGTAAACGTAAATAACCTTTCTACAATCTGTGATGAAAAAACAATACATGTCTGACCAAAGTTATAAAGAAAATTAGGGTTCCCCTTGCCTAGGATGTAACAATTACGATTTCACACAAATTTATCATATTTTCCTGAAAAAATATGTACTATGCAACTCTGGCCTATTTCATCAAAAGTTAGGCTTATTTTATCACCATTGCAAAATGTTACATACATACATATACTTGCGACTATAAATCCCTTGAAGGGGTAGCCAGAGCTAGGGAATGAAAAGTTCCTCAGCCACTTTTGGAAGTTGCGTGGGGAAAAGATGGTGAAATAAAGGTTGTTGGTGATGGGTCTCCAACTGCATCGCCCATCAATCCCTTAAAAGTCCCAATACCGTTAGTCGCCTCTTACGTACACCCACCGGAAGAAATGGGGTAGTGCTATTCTAAACCGACACTAAACAGCAAAATGTTATGACACTTATTTGGCTAATTCATAATACGACAACTAAATATAAATAAATATTTTATATTGCCGTGTAGTGCCGGCTTAGAATGTCGCTACCCCTTTCTACCCACGGGTGTCGTAAGAGGCGACTAAGGGTATTGGGGCTTTTTATTGGATTTTTGGGCGATGCGGTTGGAGAGCCGTCACCAAAAACCTTTATTTTACCATCTTTTCCCGACACAACTTCCAAAAGTGGCTGAGGAATTTATAATTCCTTAGTTCTGGCTACCCCTTCTAGGAAATTATAGCCGTGAGTATATGTATGTATGTATGTATTTTTTAGTATAAATGGTATGAGTACCATTAATGTTATAAAATTACATCAACAAAAAAATTTTACATCTACCTCTACATGATACTATCTTTATCCTGAAATTGAAAAGGTCCTGACTGTGTCTAACTAACTCAGACTGACAACACTGGTTTTCAGTCAGGACATCGCACGCCTCATACTACAGTGATCTATGTCAAAATTTTGATGAATTGAGTTACAATACTTCACAGACCTTAAAAAGCATGCTCTACAACATAGGCACGAGAAAACACCCGTATTCTTAACATAAAAAGGTTCAATTTCACTTAGGTCTTTATCGTTTCGTATTCATATGTTGTTGAGCATGATTTTAAGGTCTGTGTAGTTTTGTAACTCAACACATCAACATTTTGACATTAAGCGTGCGACATGTATTAAAAAAATATCTTTATTTCAGACTTTTGTCCATATCTTATTAGTAGTATACCTACTACAAATTGGTGGTAGGTAATTTCAATTTTGACATTAGAGTAAAACAGCAACTTATAGGTAATTGTTAGTAATATAGAAGCTATTCTGTAATTGTGTACTCTTAATAAAACTACTTTCTAGGCCGTTCGAAATAATGTTCAATAAATATATCGTTGAGTTTGTATCCCGTAATAGGCTATTTGACTAAGTTTTGAAAACTATCTTACGGTGTTAAATTGTTTATAAGGAGCCCTAATTAAATATTTTTCTGTCTTCATGCAATTCAAAATGCAATATTCAAATGTGCCGCGAAAACGCGACTTTCAGTAATATGGCAGCTGTAGCACAAATGACGTCAATTCCGCATTAAACACCAATGAGCGAAGCGATACACAGTCAGTTTATGTGCAATCTACGTCATTATAGAAATAGCCAATCACGGTCGTTTTTAGTCACGTGACAGTTGCATCAAAAATGCTTATTTTAGAAGACTGATTTTAATGAAATAATGCATTATTTTTATCTCGCATTATTACATATTGCTCCAAAAAAGAAATATTAAGACTAACAAAATAAAAGAAATGTATATTTTTATTACAGTCAAATAGCCTATTTAAGTTTAACCTAGTTTGAGGCTCGCTTGATCTGTGTATAGATAGATAGATTAGAAAAATGGTTTCCGCGATTGGTCACTACAGGGCCTTTTCACGTGGGCCACGACCGTCATTCTATCCACCCGACCTCCACCCAGAGGTCAACAAGTTGTGTAGTAAGTTTTACGTGATTTGTCATACTACCTGTGTTCTCAAGTTGGTGTGGCGTTGGTCGTTCAAGGTGTTGCACTCGAACATTACGTGATTTACCGTCTCTTCTGTCTCCATGCAGACTCTGGAAGTGGGCTGTCTGTGATTCCTAGTGTAAAGTAGTGTTTGTTCAGTGAGCAGTGTCCTGTTATGATACCTGTAACCATTCGTAGTTTTCTCCTGTCTAGGTTCAAGAGTCTTTTAGTGAGATGTGGATCCAGGTTCGGCATTGCTTCTTTGGATTGTCTTCATTCTGACAGGGCGCGCCATATCGCCTTGTGTTGTTCCTGGTTTCGTGCCGAGCCAAGTACGATATTGGTTGTATGGGATTGGTATGATAGGTTCTGGCCCTTCTATTGTGTTGCTGGATCCTCTGCGGGCCAGTTCATCGGCCGCGTCATTTCCAAGCGAATTACTGTGTCCTTTTATCCACTGCTGTAGTATAATTCCGTTGTTGGTTTCGTTGTTTTTCAGAGCGTACAACACGGCTTTGCTGTTTGAAAGTATTCTAATATTTGTATTTTATTTTTTTTCTATTTGTTATGGCTGTTGTTGCTAGGAGTAGGCCTATACATTCAGCTCATACAGACAGTATGTCTTTATGTTGAGGTCATATGAAAAGGCTCCTGCCCCTGTTCCATCATTTGTTTTGGATCCGTCTGTGTATATTCTCAACTCTTTTATATTGGGGTAGTCGTTTGGTTCTTCCTCAAGGTTGACTAGATAGTTTTGTTGAAGATGTATCTCTTTTGTATTCTGTCGCATGGCCCTGTCAATAAGGGTTGATATTTCATTGCCTCTGCCATGATTGTTGTATGTTTTATTCTGGAGTCTTTATTTAATGTTTTGTTTCGATCTAATCTGATGGTGGCCATTGCTTCTTCTTGTTGTATATAAAGATGTAAGAGAGGCAGGTTGAACATTACTTGCAGAGCAGCTGTTGGTGTTGTCTTCATGGCTCCTGATATTGCTATGCATGCCATTTTTTGTACTTTCTCTAGGTCTTTTTGACATGTGCTCAGCACGGTCCTTGGCCACCAGACCAAGGCACCATATGATATAATTGGTCTTATTACTGTTGTTTATAGCCAATGAGTGATACGTGGGTTTAGACCCCAGTTCTTTCCTAGTATCTTTTTACATTGCCATAATGCAATTGTGGCCTTCTTTATTGTGTTTTCTAAGTGTTTGTTCCATAGCAATTTGCTGTCTAGTGTAACTTCTAGGTATTTTACCGTCTTCGATAGAGTAAGCGTTGTGTTAAATAGTTTTGGTGGGTCTGTAATATTTATTTTGGTCTTTTTTCAAAAGAATATCATTTCAGTTTTATTTGGATTCACGCTGAGCTGTTGTTCTTCACACCATTTTTCTACTATTGTAAGTGCGTGATTCATTTGGTTTGAAACGTGTTTTCATTTTGCCCATCTATAAGAATTACAATGTTATCTGCATAGCCGACGGCATAATATTCCTTGTTGTTAAGTTGCCGTAGAAGGTCGTCTACCACTAGGTTCCAGAGAAGTGGGGATAGTACACCACCTTGGGGGCATCCTCTCATTACTCAGGCTCTGGTCACTTCTTTTAATTCGACTTGTACGGCTCTTTGTCCCAGCATGTTTCCAATACAATTTCTCATGGTAGGGTCGATATTGTATCTTTTGAGTGCTGTATTTATGCATTGAAAGGTGGTCTTGTCGAATGCTCCCTCTATATCTATAAGTACAGCTAGTGTCATAAGTTTTTGACTCATTGCTATTTCAATTTTTGACACCACTTCATGTAGAGCTGTTTCTGTAGATTTGCCTGCAGTATAGGCATGTTGTCTTTTGTGAAGCGGTTTGACTTTAAGTGGTCCATCTCTAATATGTCTGTCGCATAACCCCTCAAGTGTCTTGAGTATGAAAGATGTTAGACTTATCGTTCTGAAGGACTTGGCTTGCTTTTAGTCTGTCTCCCCTGGTTTTGGTATGAAGGTGGCTTTCACTTCTCTCCAAGAGGGTGGAATGTAGCGATCCTCGAGGCATGCCTGAAATATATCTAACAACCATTGTGTTATGCTAGCCTCTGCCCATTGTAGGAAAGCAGGAATTATACCGTCTAAACCAGGGGATTTGAAAGGTTCAAAGGTGTTGATGGCCCAACGAATGTGGTCTTCAGTGACAATTTTGTTGGCTGTTTTCTGTCTGTCTTTTCGCTCTGTCGGCGATGTATGTAATTGATTAAGCCAAACTATATAAATGATTCTAAAAAATTTAAAAAATCAATTTTATTTGTGCAAGATTTAGAAAATATGTTACAACAATACTGTTGATTTCATTTAAATTTTTGTATAACGTTATAAAATACTGGTGCTGGCTGAAAACCAGCGTGCTTCAGCTGATGTGTCCTGCGAGATACGCAGCTGAGGCACATAATAATATGCAGAGCCAGAACCAATTCGGCAACCTTTGTAATTCATCCAACGATTGTAATATTATTATTTTATTGCCAAATAAATTATTTTTCTTTCTTTCTTTCTTTGTTTCTTTCTTTTCCAGTCTTCTGGTATGGGTTTTGTACATCGAGAACAATAACTAATTTCCCATGTGTTTTCGTTTTCGTTCTCGATGTGACAATCGGGGAAGTGTGATCTTAGGAGTTCTGCACACGTTTCTTGGTCGGTACCTGTGTATGTTCCATCAGGCTTCTTTAGTGTGGTCAGGATTTTCCTGTCGTCGGTTGACAGTATTTTCCTGACTCTGTTTGATTTCGTTGTTTCTTTTGATTGTTTCTGTGTATTCTTTCCATGCTTTCCTTTGGCATGCTCTGGTGTCTTTTTGTACTGATCTCGCGCTTGAAGGTGTCTGTGTATAGTATGTCCGTGTAATCCTATTAATATTATGTGAAAGTTTTAATGTTTGGATGTTTGAGGTAAAGAGGCTTTTCAATTACAGAATGTATATGAATGAAATTTAGCAGAATGCTAGATAATGACCTAAATTATAACGTAGGATACTTTTTATCTCGGAGTAAAAAGGCATGTATAAAAAGATTTATGAATGTTAATGAAACTTGATAAATTTGCCAGAATCGTACAAGCATAGTATAGCCTATCTTAATTTTTAGTATATGTATGAATGTATATACACAAGGTACTCATAGTCAGGTTTTTTCGTTGTGGTAAGCAAAAATAACTCATATATACAGAAATACTCACGGTTATTAAATTACGGTGGTATGGTCATGTAATGAATGAGAAGGGATGAAATGCATGTGACTAAAAAAGTGATGAATATAAGTGTAGATGGATTCAAGGGAAGAGGAAGACCAAAGAAAGTGTGGATGAACTGTGTGAACAATGATATGGGAAGAAAAGGAGTAAGCTCCGAAATGGCGTATGACAGAGACGAATGGAAGAGAAACACATGTTGTGCCGACCCCACCTAGTGGGATAAGGGCAGGAGAATGATGACTCACGGTTATTAAAATAAAATATAGTATAAGATGGGTCGGATTCAAGCCACATCGCCCAACCACATATATATTTTTATTATTATCGGCGACATCCGTGGCCGAGTGGATAGGTGACTAGCTTCTCAGTCCAGAGGTTGCGGGTTCGATCCCCGCTGAAATCAAAATTTATGTGATGAGCATAAATGATTGTTTCTTAGTCTTACTTTTTTATTATTTTGAAAGAAAGAAAGAAAGAAAGAAAAATCTTTATTCAGTGCACAGGATAATACACAACAAATAATTAAAAAAAACATAGTGGTAAACAATAACAACAAAAAACATACGTAAAAAAAAATTAAAACATAAAAAAGCAGCCCTATGCAGTGAATTGGCCACTGGCTCAGCATGTTGCCACAGATGATGATGTCACCAACCGTGGCGCTGATTTTCAGCCAGTGCCATACAATTTGATTTATGTATTGTATAATATTAAACATATCGTTGAGTTACCCATAATAAAAGTTCTACTTAGTTTAGGGCTAACTTGATCTGTGTATAATGTCCGTATATATTTATATGTCTATTTTCTTTTCAGAATAACTCAACCACCGAATCAAGACGATTCAGCAGATAAACCTATAATGTATAACTGTAGCATCTGCGATTACTCGACGAAGTACAAGAGCGCTATCAAACAACACGCTAAGAAGCATTCCTCTCTGAAACCTTACAAGTGCGACGAGTGTCCGTACGAGTCCAAGTACCCGACGTCTATACAGAGGTGAGTTTTGGTGATAGAAGGAGTAACAAAGAAAGATAATTTAAAACAAAAAAGAGAAGGTAAAAAAAACAATAAGAAGAAAAAATTTTTTTTTTTTAAAATATATTAAAAAAAATTAAGCATTTAAAAAATATATAATAGAAAAAAAATAAAAAACTATGTAAATAAATAACAGACATGTCTCCTATCTTAAATAAAAAACAAGCAATAAAGGTTAGATTGGAATATAAATGAAATAATATTTATTTGAAATAATATTTATTGAAATGAAATAATATTTATTTGCATGGCACATGGAATCAGATCTTAAAGGTAATTAATTATAGTACATGTTCCGTCAAGACACTTGACATACAAATCTAAAATTAATTATGTTTTTTTTTTTAATTAAACACACACACATTAATAAAATCTATACCTAATCAATTTAAATTGTAAAATGTCATACATTTTAAAGAAGCTAAAATTAAAACAATAGTAATCAACTCAATGAAAAAAAAAAAAAAATATAAAGGACCAATTTATATCAATGTCAAGTTACTCACTTAATAAATTATAATAATATATTTTTATAACACATCTTTAAAATTGAAATATTCATTTACGGAGTAAAAACACATTACAGTTAACCATCGTTTCAAATTTTTATGAAATAAATTATTATTCATATATTTTATGTGCTGGGGGACCTTATTATAAATTGAAATGCACATTGAATAGCAATTTTTTTTACACAGACTGGTCCTGATGAATGGTACTGCTAATCGTCCTGTATCACGAATGTTGACATTACATAAATCACATGCTTTTTTAGGTATATTAAACACAACTAATTATTAATGAGAATAAAATACAAAAAAAAATGTGTAAAAAGTATAATCCAGCAAAATATACTATTGGAACGTAGGTTAATAAAGAAAGGTGTCCGTTAAATATTTAAAAAAATAAGCGGCTTTAAAAATATATATAATCAAATAAAATAAGTTCAGTTTGGGATGTAAGTAGACTAAATAAGTATGAAAACATAATTCGCTATGCAAAGTTTTTTTTTGGTATTTATTAAATATTTTCATTCTATAGCAAACACGAAAATAAAAGACTAATTTGAATATTTTTCATTTAAAATGAGTAACTGCAAAGTTATGATTTTTTAAACATTGTTTAACTTTTGTACTTAATGACGTCATCGATCGAAAATATCACGTAGCGACATGCAAATAAAGCGAAATGTTTGATAAAAATGTTGCTGATTGCAAAACATTTCACGACTTTGTGATCTCAAATGAAATTATAAGGATATTATACTAAAGAAACCTTTATAAATTTCGATACTTTATTAATAAACTGCAAAAACGATTGTCTTTGAAACAACGCTGAAGGTCAAATGCTGTTACAGTATTTTCTAAAATAACGGTCATCTTAGCTTTGTTTGATTTAATTTTAAGAAAATATATTTTAAAAACATAGTATCTCGAAATGGTTTTCTAATCAGCATCACTTTAGTAAAACTTTGCATACCGAAAAATAAAAAGTACATTTTGTTATGAATATGTTTTAGTTCCGGTTTGGTTTTTGATTAAAGTAATATCTGGAGAGACTCCTCCAAGGACTGAATTTATTGACGTTTGTTTGTCTCTGCCTACCCCAACTGGTACCTATAGCTTTTGTAAAGTAAATATTTATGATACTTAGTGCCTGCTATTAATAGATAGTACCATCTTTCCCATTAAGCTACCAAAAATAATGTCAAGACATTTTCCTTTTAATTTCAGACACAAAATAATTCGTCACGTGACGAAGAACCCAAACACCGTTATTCTCCCAGAACTATTTCCTTGCGATAAATGTGATTACAAAACGTACTATAAAACCAACTTGAAAGCTCATATGAGAAAGCATTCAACAGAAAAACCTTTTAAGTGTGAGCAATGTACATATGCAACGGCTTACAGGCACAGCTTTTTTAAGCATCAAAAAATGCATGCCCCTAAGCTAAACACAAAGACATTTCAATGCCAAAAGTGCCCATTTTCGACTCACCACGAAGGCAGACTTTCATGGCATCTACTAAGAACTCATAACGAACCTGTTAATAATGCCCATAAGTGCCCACATTGCGATTTCAGTACTAAAGTCAAGTGGAGATTGACTTTACATGTTCAGAGAAGTCGACAAGAGAATGCTTTGCCTTGTATGCATTGTGATTATGAGTCTATGTATAAATGTGAAGTGAAATTGCATAAAAAATCTCATATGGGGCTCAAAAGTGATCCTTTAGCTGATAAACCTGATGATACCTTGAGTTACTTGGATGAAAATGGTCCGGAGTTAGTAGAAGATAGTAAAGAATCGAATGCTGAAGAGATTTGTATTAAACAAGAGAATATCTCTAAAGAAGAGGAGAGTTTTAATGAAGCCAATAGCACTAATGAAGCAAATAACACTCAAGAAGCGAATAGTACCAACGAAGCAAATACTACCAACGAAGCAAATAGTGGAGTTATAGATGATATGTTTGAATATAACACTTCCAATGGATTAGTAGAAAGAGTGAAATTGTACCAAAAGAAAATAATAGCAGAAGAACATTTTATAATGGAAGTTAATGAATCAGAATGGAATAAAGTTAATATAATAAAGAATGTTAATGATGAAAAACCATTCGCTTGCAGTCATTGCCAATACACTGCTCGATTCAAATCTTCAGTACAAAGACACTTTCAAAGACACCATAGCAGTTCTTTACGTCCTTTTAAATGTATGCACTGTGATTTTGCAACGAAAACTAAAGATTCTATCGCATTACATACAAAAAGAAGTAAATCCCTTGTCGAGATGATCTGCAAATGCGGTCAGTTTAGAACGTTCTTCAAATGTGCATATGGGATGCATGAAAAACTGCATAATATGTATCGCTGTAGCATGTGCACTTATTCATGCAAAGGAAAATATGATCTGGAGTCACATTATATGCTACATAATGGTGCGGGAATGAAATGTAAGTATTGTGATTACGTTGCTTCGAGAAAATACAGCCTTTTGTGCCACGAGGCAATTCATACGGGCAATAAACCATTCAAATGCAGATTCTGTGCTTATTCTTCGGTTAGACAAGGCCTTTTAGAGAATCATATGAAAAGAATACACTATAGTAATGGAAGTACGCCTCAGAATATACATTTGGATGAAAGTATGGATGATGGTGCAATGGATGACTGTAATGAGCATCTCGATATGGAGATGGATGAAAGTGTAGAACGAGATTTGGATGTAAATGCTGATCGTGATTTGGATGTAAATTCTGATCGTGATTTTGATGTAAATGTTGATCGTGATTTTGATGAAAGTGCTGAACGAGATTTGGATGAATGTAAATCTATGGATTATCCGGGTGGATATGAGTTTGTATGAATTTTTTTCAATATATTTGGGCGTATTAAAGTAAAAGCGGTGAATATTTGAAAGCATAGTGCAATGTTACAATAATAGTTATTATTGTAACATATGTAAACTATTATTGTAACATTGCGTCATGCTTTCAAACATATTGTTAATTATAATATTGTTTCATAAAATATTTAATATGAAAGGAAGGATATGAAAATTGCAATCAATATTATAATAAATGTAACAATATAAATATAATTTGTGCCATATTTATACTTAAAATATTAAGAATATTTATAAAATAGCAAATGGCTATAGGGTTTTTGGTTACGGGAAAATGTTTGAGATTTAAGTTTTTTTTGCATTTTTTTTTCAGAAAAGCTGTATTGTCCTTTTATGAAAATGATACGGAGGGACAGAGGTACCCTATTTTTTTCTCTGGTCCCCTTTTTATTCCCAAAACTGGCTTTAGAGGAAATGAGGACCATTTTATGATGTGTCCAATAAAAATAATAAATCCAAGTATTTTGGCATATATGTGAAATCTATCAATTTATTGTTGAACTAATACAGCTAACTCATATAGACATAGTATACAGATCTAGCAACTAGGTATCAATACCTTTTCTCGGAAAACAAGAATTAATATAAAATCTAAACTAAACTTGATCTGTGTATAACATGTCCTTATATACTTATATAAAAATACCCACGTTTATAAATGTACATACATACATCATACATATACTCACGGCTATAAATCCCTAGATGGGGTAGCCAGAGCTAAGGAATTAGAAATTCCTCAGCCACTTTTGGAAAGTTGAGTGGGGAAAAGATGGTAAAATAAAGATTGTCGGTGATGGGTCTCCAACCACATCGCCCAAAAATCCCTTATAGCTCCAATACCGTTAGTTGCCTCTTACGTATGCATTTAAATATACATATATATGTGATTGTAAAATAAAGCATGGTTGATTTTGGGTCTCCAAACATATCGCACAACAACCACTTAAAAATCTCCATACCCTTAGTCGCCTCTTGAGGCACCCACAGGAAGAAATTGGCTAGTGTTATTCTAAGCCAACACATCAGCATGTATTCATGTGTAATTGCTAATAATTTTGATTTTAAAAGATTTGATTTATAAAAGAATTATTTTCATATAAACGGTCCTCTTTACCTCATCCCTCTTGTAAATATACTAAAACCGCAATGAAATTATTCAATTTAAATCTTTTTGTTCATGAAAACCTCATGTGGGGATTATTACTAATAAATAAAGGAAAGAAAAATTTCGACACAGTCGGGATTCGAACCCGCGACCTCGGGTATACGTCCCCGTCGCTCTTGCCAATTGAGCTACCGTGTCAATGCGGGTTCGAATCCCGCCTGTGTCAAAATTTTTCTTTCCTTTATTTATTCTTTATTTATTAGAATTTTTTCAAGTACAAACTCAGTCACATTGAGACAATTGAAGTTAATTGATAGCATCAACACTCTTCGAAGTTTATGTTGATGTCTGTTATTATGTACTTTGATAGTAAATGGCCAAATTTAGGCAAAGTGATTTTGATACCTACTTGGATAAGCAACAACCAAGTGTTGTAAATGTTCAATTTACTAGAAAATTGTAAAATATTCAAGAGTTTACGAATTAATTACACTATATTAACGCCCGATTTCTGAATTGAGTATTCTAGCTGAGAACGACTTAAGTATCGTTTTGTCTCATTCAGTTAAGATTTCAATGCGACAGAGCGATACTTAAGTTGTTCTCAGCTGGAATACTCAATTCAGAAATCGGGCGTGAGTCTTTATAATTAAGCTATTAATAACAGAGGCTGCCGTAAATATAAATATGATATTGTATATAACAAATAATAAAATTTAACATACATTATAAAGATTCGAATTAGGCATATAAAGTTAAATTTAAACCCTTTAATCCTTAAGCCTATTTTCAATAAGACTATATTTTAGTCATCATTTTCTTAGATGTGACAAAATTATTGTTAAATTTATATAAAAACGAACATACTTGTTGAAATTGCATGAAATAATTTTCTAGTCTAGAGTAAAAATGCATTTATTAAGTCGGTTTACAATTTCGTATACACTTAGCTCTATAGATATTTAATTAAAACTAACTATTTCTTATAATGATTTCTTGGCTTATAAAAAAATTAATAAGGACATGCTGCAAAAGTTTTGTCCAAAAAATTTTGAAGACTAGGTAGTGCTATTTTAAACCAACACCACACCTCATCTCATTTAATGTTAAATTTTCCCTTTAATTTACTATTATATGTATTTGTATATTATAATCACTTTATTAACTAAAGTGTGTCTTTAGCGTAATGTGTAGGTTTATGTGTTAAATAGATTAATTCTTGATTATAGTAAATTGTAATTAACAATATGAAATATTTGTACAATACCTACAATTATTTCATAATATTAGAAATTACCATACAAAGATTGTCTTGAACAGATTTATTTTGGTGATATAACTTTTTATATACTCACGGCTGTAAA
Source organism: Bedellia somnulentella (assembly GCA_963576735.1). Classification (NCBI taxonomy): domain Eukaryota; kingdom Metazoa; phylum Arthropoda; class Insecta; order Lepidoptera; family Bedelliidae; genus Bedellia; species Bedellia somnulentella. The sequence goes on from OY755199.1 coordinate 998,759, forward strand.
TCCCAAATTGGGTTGTCAAAGCTTCAAAATTACAAATTCTTCTGCCACTTTTAAGTTGAGTTTACAAAATCTTTAAAAAAAAAACTTACTGTTGTTTTCTAAATTATATTTTGATTGAATTGTGATGTGCAGTGCAATTTATTTTCTGTTCTTTTCTACACAATTTGTGTATTTTGTTAAATTTTAATTGAGAATTAACCTTACACTACACACTATCAAAAAATACTAAACTACCAGGTGACAAAGTCACGTGATGTTCAGAAGTATTAGTACCTCTGCCAACACCTTCGGGGATATTCGGCGTGAACGTTTATGTTTATGTTATGTTACTATCAAAAAACTAGATTCAATTTATTTTATTATATGGTCTATCTACCCTGATTACAGATTAGTCGTTAAGATTTGTGCTCCATTATATTTTACAGTTTTTTTTTCATAGAAATGTCAGCCTTGAATTGTTATAGAATATCAGAATGTTGTAAAAGAACAGATTTTATAGAAGTTTGATATATTTTTCCGTCTAAAAGTATGCATTAGTATAATGCAAGTATTGTTTTTTACTCTTTACAAAGCCATATTCTTCAAGTGACGGTAAATAAACATTTTAGTAAAAACTAAAGTGAAATAACCTGATATTGTCAAACTATAATGTAAAATATTGATTTAAAAGAGGTTTTTTGTTATTGGACTGGTGTATATTTTTATATGACCAGTCTTATTATGTATAGCCATAAAAGTTTGCTGTGTATAAATGCTAGTTTGTAGTTTGGAAATAAAGTTTGTCTGTGTACATTATTTATGGTTTTATTTCTACATACATACATATACTTACGGCCATTAACCCGTTGAAGGGGTAGCCAGAGCTTCGGAATAAGAAATTCCTCAGCCACTTTTGGAAGTTGAGTGGGGAAAAGATTGTAAAGTAAATGTTTTTGGTAATGGGTCTCACACCGCATCGCCCAAAAATTACTAAAGAAGCCCCAATACCCTTAGCCGCCTACGAACACCCACGGTAAGCAATGGGGTAGTGCTGTTCTAAGCCGTTACTACACAGCATATTTCTGTAAAGCTATGTTCAAATAATTTTCAAATAGATAGTTTTAAGACCAAATAGAGAATGTAAGGTAAGCGTTGGTAGTGCGAGGGGCATGCCAATAGAAGTTATATACTCTTTTCTCATTTAATTGACACTGGCAAGCTATACACCATCTTATAGGCTGGTTTTTTATTGACATATTTGAATATAGAACACACTTTTATTTATTTTTTATTTGAATGAGAATTCACTTGCTACAATGGAGCTCAGTCGACGTGATTTTCGCGCTATGATTTATTATGACTTTAAAAAAGGTTCAAAGCCTCAAGAATGTTTTGAACTTTTGGTTTCTACTTTTGGTGAGTCTGCTTGTTCCCGAGCAACAGTATTCAATTGGTTTGCTGAATTTAAAAGAGGACGGGGATATCTCGAAGATGAAGCGAAGGCAGGACGGCCGCCTACCGCGGTCACGCAAGAAAACGTTCGTGCAGTTGAAAAACTTATTCGCGAAAACCGACGAATTACACATGCAGAGCTAGAGCGAGAACTAGGAATTGGATCAGCAGCAATGCAAACCATAATTCACGACCACCTTTCTCTCCGTAAACGTTGTTCGAGATGGGTGCCGCACAAACTTACCGATGAGCAGAAAGACCGTCGGGTGGATTGGTGCCTATTCATGATAGATAAATTCAACGGAGGCGAGGAAAAAAACGTGTATGATATACTGACTGGTGACGAAACATGGCTATATAACTATGATCCCGAATCAAAGCGACAGTCGACTGTATGGTGCTTTGAAGACAAATGAAAGAACAAATGGTCGCCTCGTTTTTCTGCCAAACGGGCCATATTGCTACTGTTGTGCTAGAGAATGAAAAAACGGTGAACTCCGAATGGTATGTGACAGTTTGTGCTCCAACAGTAATATCAGCTTGGTGTGACAAGCGACCGAAGTCAGGAATCCGGCACCTTCTCTGGCACCACGACAATGCGGCGCCGCACACGTCTGCCAGAACACTAGACTTTTTCAACTCGAAAAATGTGTCAATTCTCCCTCACCCGCCATATTCCCCTGACCTTGTGATTTTTACTTGTTTCCAAAAATCAAAGAAAAACTAAAGGGAAAGAAGTTTGAAAGCAAAGAAGATGCGCTGGTTGCCTATAATTTCTAAAGAAGAGTGGTCACAGGTATTTTCCAATTGGCTCAGACGTATGGAAAAGTGTAAACGTGCTCAGAGTGAATACTTTGAAAAGATCGATACTTGTAATAAAGAATAAATTTTATAATTTTTGAGTATCTATTTCCTTTTGGCTTGCCCCTCGTATGAAGAATAAAAGGGAATTTATGAAAATATTGACGAATGTAAATGTCGCTCGATAGTCTCTTCGTACCTCAGTGGGAACTAATGTCGTGAGTAAAATGTATGTAAATCACCAAAAAGGGGTAGCCAGAGCTTTTGAGCTAAAACTCCCCAGCCACATTTGGAGTTGATAGGGGAGAAGATGGTAGAAATAAAGTATCATTGGTGATGGGTCTCCATCCGCATCGCCCTATTGAGTACTGTTAAAGCGCACACTACTGCGGACTCACTCCTACATAGAAGCGTCTCACTCATATCCTACATTGCGGTATGTAAATGCTTCTCGAGCTAAGCATAAATACAAATTATAAGTTGGTACACAGCAGGGTGTACTGGCCAGTATATATTTACTTATTTATATATTAACACATATATTTAAAATCCAGAGCTTTTGAATTGGAAATTCTTCAGTCTATTTTGGTAGTTGAGTGGCGAAATGATTGTAAAATAAATGTAGTTTGTAAAAATTCAAAAAGTTTATTTTTCAAAATTAAGTTAAATACCAACATTTTTGAATGTCAAAATTTAAAATTTATCATTGATCTGTTGCTTCGGAAGGTGTTCGTAAAGAGAAGAAGCAACAAAGAAACTCTTTACATTCACATTTTTTCAAAATATGTTTTGTACAATTTTGGGTATATTTTCACTTTTTAAAAGATTTTCTATGCGACAAAACCAAACGCTGGTTTGACATAATTAAACTAAATTGTCCATCGCAAAAAACTAATCACATAACGGAGAAGAAAAATCCTCACCAGACAATTATTCCTGGGAATAACGAGGGAAGATTTATAGCTTTACGGACATGGTCATGTAAGCGTTGGGTACATACTTACATACATATACTCACGGCTATAAATTGGAAATTCCTCAGCCACTTTTGGAAAGTTGAGTGGGGAAAAGATGGTAAAATAAAGGTTGTTGGTGATGGGTCTCCAACCGCATCGCCCAAAAATCCTTTAAGAGCCCCAATACCGTTAGTCGCCTCTTACGTACACCCACCGGAATAAATGGAGTAGTGCTATTCTAAGCCGACACTACAATGCAGCCGCGAGTTAAGTCTTTGACGTTTAAAAAATCTTAACACACTGTAGTAAGATTTTTTTAAAAGCATTGCTTTAATTGCCTTTTTAAAAGATGCCACTGCCAATTCCAATATGTCAGAAGGAAGTTTGTTGAACATTTGGAGGGATAGTCCCATAAAGGGTTACTTACTTTATTAAGTCTCCACTTCGGTATGTTAAGTTTGTCCTTATTTCGAGTGGTAACAGTATGCCTATCACTAACTTTACTAAATTGGCCAATATGCTTATTGGCATACATTAAATTCTCAAATATGTATTGACAAGGGACAGTTAAAATGCCAATATCTTTAAATTTTTCGCCCAACGAATACCTCGACCTTAACATGTAGGTAGATCGGATAGCTCGCTTTTGTAGAACAAAAACTTTTTGAACATCAGCCGCTTTACCCCATAATAAAACACCATGAGACATAATGCTATGAAAATAACTGAAATAAACAATGCGAGCTGTTTCTATGTCTGCTATTTCTCCAATCTTACGCGCGGCATACGCTGCTGAGTTCAGCCTTTTAGAAAGTGTTAGTATATAGGGTCCCCATTGCAACTTAGAATCGATAGTTAACCCTTAGAATTTTGTCTCTTTCACTAATTCTACTTTTTGACTGTCAATAACAATATTTGAACCAACTTGCCTAACATTCAGTTAAGTAAATTTAATACATTTATATTTATAGCATTCAGAACCGGGTTATTTACAGTAAACCAATGCAACCAGTGAGATAGCTTTGTGGAGGAAAAGGGAAGATCTTCCGCCAGGCGGTGGTATGCCTGGGGACCGCGGTCCAACTGTATTAAGTTGGAACTTGTATATATAGTAAATGTTTTAGAAACATCGATTGCGCGATGTACGATTTGTATGGCGAGTCTTGATGACGAGTGTGACGTATGACTTCGTTGCGTGTTGCTGTGGAATGTGATTCTTCTTGCACTGTCAGCGTTTCTATGTAGTGCGCGTCATTGTGTACTGACAGCGCGTCGCTACATTACTTCCCCTCCAACCGGAAATTTTGACTCCATATCTTCGTGCCAGTGTGTGTATGCTCGACGGTCATGTGTGCCGGAACCTCAATGCTGACTCCAACAGCCACGGTGTGGGTGCCCCGTTGCGTGTCCCATTGCTGCCGTGCTGCGAGTCGTGTCTCTTGAGCCGTGGATTCGAAGCGCTTAGTCTGCAGTCCTTTGATATCCTTTTGCTGCTCGTACTTGTCTGGCCAATCCAAATGACTCCTTGTGCTTAGAAGGACGCCATCGTGTTCTGTAGTCGGTGGTCACCAATGTGGAGGAAAAGGGAAGATCTTCCGCCAGGCGGTGGTATGCCTGGGGACCGCGGTCCAACTGTATTAAGTTGGAACTTGTATATATAGTAAATGTTTTAGAAACATCGATTGCGCGATGTACGATTTGTATGGCGAGTCTTGATGACGAGTGTGACGTATGACTTCGTTGCGTGTTGCTGTGGAATGTGATTCTTCTTGCACTGTCAGCGTTTCTATGTAGTGCGCGTCATTGTGTACTGACAGCGCGTCGCTACAGCTTTATTTACATCGTCAAGAGATGTAGAAGATCTCGCTACATTAAATATCAAATAAGTGTTATCTGCAAACATAACTATCTCAGAATACTTTTGTGCCATAAATGATAAATCATTAATATAAATCAGAAACAGTAATGGGCCAAGTATAGAACCTTGAGGAACGCCCATCTCTATTTCGGATCCTTCCGACTTCCGAATTAATTTTATTCGTTCCATTCATTAATAATATTAATTAATGGAACTACGTCGGAAGGATCAGAAATAGAGATGGGCGTTCCTCAAGGTTCTATACTTGGCCCGTTACTGTTTCTGATTTATATTAATGGTGTTGCCAGTGCCAGATGGTCAAATATAACACGACACAGCTCAAAAAGTAACATTTACACGAGGAAAGTAACATGACCTGTGAAACACTCGTAGATTTAGTATGCGCGCGCATAAAACGCTTGAGATATGGGTTTTAACATCACCTTATTTTATTGAGAAAAACAACAAGCACGGTACTTCTTCATGAACAATTTCACATTCAATAAATTATGTAACATACATAACATAAACGTTCACGCCGTTTATCCCCGAAGGGGTTGGCAGAGGTACCAAATACTTCTGAACTCACATGGCAGCGCCATCTAGTGTCCAGAGAAGGTACCCACGTTTTGCTAAGACAGTGTACTCACGTGATAGGGGGCAGGCCTATCGCCGTAAATAATAATAATAAATTATGTGTATTAGTAATATACATATACCAACCCCAATTTAGATTCAGTCATGTCTTTTTGTACTTCAACTTACTTTGTACTATTATTCACATAGCCAATAATAGAGAGGTAACTTTTATTGCTATTTTTATTAGCTTAAAACTTCAGGAAAGGAAAGCTTCAAAAATCTGAAAAGTAACACAAAAGTAACATATGGAGTCATGTAACATGGAAGTAACATGAGAGGGTCAAAATTAACGTAAAATGTTACTTTTGTAACATTCTGGCAACGCTGAATTTAATGATTTACCATTTATGGTACAAAAGTATTGAGAGATAGTTATGTTTGTAGATAACATTTATTAAATATTTAATGTAGCGAGATCTTCTACATCTCTTGACGATGTAAATAAAGCTATCTCACTGGTATTGCATTGGTTTACTGTAAATAACCCGGTTCTGAATGCCTTTGAACCTTTGAAGTTCTTTTATTAAGATAATATCATATCATATTATGATGCCATTAATTTCAGAGCTTGCTCGTCATAACAGTAATATTTAAGTTTAATCAACGCTATTTCCTTTTTTACACAATCAAATGCTTTTGTGAGGTCACAAAAAATACCTAACGCATCCCGGGAATTTTCCCATGAATCAAAAATATGTTTCATTAGGACACTCCTGCATCTACAGTAGACCAACCTTTAGTAAAACCATATTGCTCGTTATGGAATATATCATGTTTGTTGAAATATAAAAGCATTTGGTTGGACATGATTTTCTCAAAAACTTTACTGAGAACTGGTAAAATAGAAACAGGCCTATAATTGGCAAAGTCCTGACTATCTCCTGATTTGTGTAGTGGGATGAGCCTACTTAACTTCATACAGTCTAGAAATTCTCCTATAAGGAATCAAGAATCCTATATCATTTATTAAAAAGTATCATTAAATGGGGAGCGATTATATTTATTATTCTGTTTATGATGAAAATTGACATTCCTGTTTTGTCTTCGGTTTTTTTAAGGTTAATGGTTTTAAATTTTTTAATTATATCATTACTGTCAACATACTTAAAAGAAAACTGTGCTGTGGTTTTGGTAACATTTTGTTCCAACAACTCAAGAGCTTTTTGGGGACATGAATTTAATTTCTCTGTTGTCTGAGTGGGGGGGTATTTATAAAATGATTTTCAAAAATGTGAGCAATTTGTGATCTTGACTGTATCAGTTCATTATCTAATAATAAATTGAGATCATGTGGGGATTTTAGTTTTCCAGTTTCACTGTTGATTTTATTTTCCAGACAGTCTTACTATTGATAGAAGGATTCTTAATTTTATAATTTAAATCTTTTTGTTCATGAAAACCTCATGTGGGGATTATTACTAATAAATAAAGAATAAATAAAGAAAAGAAAAAATTTTTGAAAAATTAATTTTTCTTTCCTTTATTTATTAGTTCTTAATTTTATGTTTTATACATCTAGATTTAGTTTAACCACAAACTTTTTTGAAAATTTTAGAATATTTACTGACATAATTAATAAAATCTTGGTTGAAGTTATAGGAATTTTCAGTACAAACGTTATATAGGTGATCTCTACTTATTCTAATCCCAGCGGTGGCCCATTCAGCAAAAGAGCATTTTGTATCACATAGTATTACCTTTGTTTTAAAGATTTTGTTGAATTCTGTTTTTAGCTCATTGATGAATGAAAGACAATTCTCCAATGTCTCACTGCTTCTCATTGGGGGGCTGATGCTAGACCTAATATTATTTTCAAATAAGCTAAGTTTTTTTAGTGTTATAGAACAGAATACAAAACTCTTTATTGTACATCACAGATAGAAACATTTTATACATATTATTATTAACTACAAGTACAATTGGCGGTCTTATTGCTTAAAGCAATCTCTTCCAGACAACCTTTGAATGGCGAGATCAGTAAGTTAATGAAAACAGTAGGTACCTACATTAATAAAAAACTGTTTACATACAATTGACTTTTTCTTTTCAATGGTAAATTCTAAATTTATAAATTGACCCTTGTGGTCTGAGGTAATGCAATCAAAAAGGAAGTGACGTGAGTAGTCACAATTGCAATAATAGATGGGTCTCATCCCACGTGGCAAAATCACTTAATACCCTAAGTCACTTCTTACGAATACCCATGGGCAGAAATGGAGTAGTGCTATTCTATCCCCCACTACACAGCTAATGTAATGGATGTAAATGTTGCGCATACGAAGAATGGTACCTTCAATAAACGATATAATATATATATATATATATATTATATATCTCTAATAAAACACCAATAAATTTTCCAAATTATTTATTAAAAAAAAACAGATGTTCCGTAATAGATATTACAAAGATAGGGTATAGAACTTAAATTTACTATATACAAAAGCATTTTTGGAATAAAAATTATATAATCCAACAGTCATACAGTCATACACACCTTAAAATGAACCCATTATCATACAGTTGATTTAAAAAATATTTACAAATTGATACATTAAAAAAAAAAAACGTTATTTTTTTAACGTTAAATTGTATATTTGAGCCAATTTCATTAAATTTATGTTTATTCAAAAAATAAAGATTTATTTTACAAATTCTTATATTTGAGCAACCAGTTACAATTTTCTTAGACTAGTTTTGGTCCCTTAAACAAATTTTACATAATTTAAAATATATTTTAGTTAATCATAATCATGATTACGTATAAGAAGAAAGCACGATTTGCTACAACGCAAAAAGAAAATATAATAATGGACGGATATTTATCGGAGTCTATACATATAACTTTGAAAAAATATTGTGAAAAAAAAAGTGTCTGAAAAAATTCACAGTAATATTTATGAATTATTCGTATGAAATAGCTAACCCAAAATTATTCTTATGAATATTTCATTACCATTTTTATACTCACAAGTGTAAGAAAGTGGAAGACTTTTTTGAAACAATATTTTCAAACGTAATTTCATGCACAACATTTACTCCAAGTCAGATGGATCAACATATTTTGATCCTATGTTTTTTGACATATATTATTAAATAATTGTTTTAATAACATAATTTTATTAAAAAATAAGTTTGAACTATAGATAATTTAAAAAATTGCTGTCATTGAAACCCAAATTACATACAGCTATTAAAAACACTTTTGATGAAAGCGTTTTATGACAAATATGATTGTATAAATTTCTTTTGGTATGAAAAAAGATATGAATGAATTTACCAATTTAGATTTATGTCAAAATTAACCATTTTTTTATTATCACGTGGTTGGTCGTGGTCGAATTTGTTCGATATTTTGATAATTAAACTACATACTAATTCCCTACTTCTTGACTAGTATTAAGTCAATATCATTAAAAGTGTACATAATAATTATCTATACTTTAAATTGGAATATTTATAAAGTATGGGTGATAATTTCAACCAATTCAATTCAAAAACTGTTGATATAATTTAATAAATGATATTTTTATTAACTTAAATCATGTATTTTTTTAACTTAATTCTTTATATGTGTTTTTCGACTTCAATTTGTGCCTTAAATTTCAATTATTAAATTTTCATACATCGTAGTTTAGTATAATGCACTTTTCATGGTGTTTTTATAAAAAAAAGTCTACCCGAAAAACAATTACATGATCTACTTTCTAAAATAATTAACGTTAAATAGTTCATAATAATGGTAAAGTCATAATAAAACACTATTCAAATACAATAATTTCAATTTAAAACTTATTAAAATTATTGGTAAAAATATTTTAACTGCAATAATTTGAAGAGAAAAATATTAATTGGTGGTTTTTGTTCAGATTTGAATGAAATAAGAGAGCTGGACCATCTTTTTTTGATATTAAAATAAATATATTTGATTTAAAAATAGTTTTATTTTACATTAAATAGTCAAAAATAAACTTTTAAACTGGAAAGAAATTTTATGTTACAATAAGTTGCACAACTAAACAAAATTTTGTGACTGACAGATGGCCTAAAGTTAACTGACCTTAAAAACTAATTAAAACTTAATCAAAAGATTTTTGATGACATTAATATCAGAAATGCCTTGGAAGCCCATTGATTTTATTGTCATTTTAAAATTATATTTAAAATAGTCATTTTGAGCAGTTTTACTAAACACTTTAAATTATAACCTAATAAATCTTTAAAATTCTTACTTTTTCCCTTACTTTTGTCAAAAAAATTGAAATCGAATGTCGAAGTTTAAAAGAAAGTGTATTTCTGTGGCATTCGAATAGATTTGACCCATCCAAATCAAAAAGTCATTACCTTCTAAAATATTTACAAAATTTTCCAAAATTTTTAGTATCAAAATTCGATATTTTTGAAACCAAACTTACAAATTTGGCATAAATATAAAAATCTTACTTATCTAAAACTTTCAGCTAAATAACTTTTTGGACACCTTAACATACGTAACTTGGCTTTCTTAGCGCAGATCCAATACTTAAAAGACGTTAAGGACAATATTAAGTGCAATCCTCAGACATATTGCCTTATCATCATCATCATAATTAGGAAAAAAAAACATTAATTTAGTGATTATTTGGTCTCAAAATCATGGTAAAAATAGCCATTGGCAGTTTTTTCAAATGCGCTTTTTATCACTTGGTCAAGAAAAACTGCATAAGAATGTAAAAATTTCAAGAATTTTCAGGAAACAGGAATCGTAAAATATTGAGTATAGAAACTTTTCCAAAGCTTACAATGTAAGAGCGAAATTTGATAGCAAAAACCATTCGTTTTTAAACAGTTTTTTTTATTCTCAAGTATTTTTATAAAGAACCCAACAACCGCGATTTAAGTTTATTTATTTCTATAAGATCACTCAGTTTTTTAGGACTAATATTGTTTTTTACAAATAATTATTTATTATATAAATAAAAACAGATATGTTTTCAGATTCTTCTAATTTCTTTCTTAATAACGATAATTTCCATTAAACATCTTGAAGTCTGGATCTGCCCTAACATAGCCAAAGTCTAAATCTAACACTGTATAAAACCCAAAAATATTTTGAGCAAAAATTCATAGGATCCGCTATCACATAAGCGAAGCTAATTCGCTCTAATGGCATCGCATCGCTAAAGACTTACAATTAAAGCTATAACATTCGATGCAGAAACTTCAAATACCCTACACTGGGTCCCAAGATTCCTACTTAAAAATTAGACTACATCTCCTTCTTTCGGCCTTAATGAAAGAATTATCTGCATTTATCAAGAATTCTTCGTCGTCAGACTTTGAAAAACCATTTAATTGGTCAAGACTTTTGGAAATCAAGCATTCTGATTTCGGCAAATTTAGACCTTCAAGTCTGAAGGCTTTAGGCAAATCATTTAATTTAAAATGCTTATGTTCTTCCTGATTTAAAGGTTGGTAAGATTCAGTTCGGTTGTGTAGCAACTTATGGGACCCATGAATGATTAAAGTGGATCCTCTTCGTATAGTTTCTTTCCCCAATTCTACGATTTCGATGGACCTTGGGCAATTTTGGCCCAGGACGAAATTTTTGTAGGCTTTTACGAAGAGGAAAAGTATGATTAAGAGGCCAAATATGATCATGGAATAAGACAAAAGAGGGGCGGCGATTGGGCCGATTCTAGTAGCCAGGAACATCCAACGCCAAATTGGGGTGCTTACTTCGTGAATTCCCTGAAAAGGAAAAATGTTTTAGTCTTGGTTTTAAAGTTGATTCAATTAAAGGAGTGTTTAAAAGGTACATATATCTTCTCAGGGCTATAAATTCCAATGAAAGCTACAGAATTGTATATTCTTCAGCCAGTTTTGAATGTAGGGAACATATTAAACAACAACAATAAAACATGTTTTTTTTCCTTTTTCTCTATGCCATTTTTTTTCTGAGGTTGAAGTGACGCAGGTACAAAAAAAAACTTTATATTCTTTAATTCTTCTTATTTGAAAATGGTTTTTGTGCATTCATTCACAAACAAGTTTTGTGATGGCGGTCCCTGCCTACTGCAATAAAACAAAAAAACCGTGAGTATATGTATGTGTGTAATTACCTCCTCAATCCACATGACAGGAAACACGATGTTAGGAAACTTGTTAATGTTATTCACTCTGATGTTCGGAGCTCGGTCCACTTTCAGGTTTAGTTGCACTCGAACGAAGCCTTCTAGGGGGACTCCTAGTTTCTGTAATGCAAAAATAAAAAAAATATTATAAAAAATGCTGTGTATTGCCAGCTTAGAATAGCACTTCCCCATTTCTTCCGGTGGGTGTACGTAAGAGGCGACTAACGGTATTGGGGCTTTTGAGGGATTTTTGGGCGATGCGGTTGGAGACCTATCACTAAAAACCTTTATTTTACCATCTTTTCCCCACACAATTTTCCAAAAGTGGCTGAGAAATTTGTAATGCCTTGGCTCAGGCTACCCCTTCTAAGGATTTCTAGCCGTGAGTATATGTATGTATGTATGTATAAAAAAATATTATTTTGTATGGTGTAAAATTTACCATATTTTCTTTATAATTAAAACAACTATTGATTTTCGGATATTTTAATCGCGTGTTATTACATTGTTTTTAAATATAATAATAATATATAATGACAAATAACACCTCAGTCTTCCCGTGACCATGATAACTGAAAAGTTTACGAAACGTCGGGCTTTAAAAATAATGTAATAACACGCGATTAAAATATCCGAAAATCAATAGTTGTTTTAATTATAATGTGCAATCGTAAAAATCTTAGAAAATACTATATATTTTCTTTGTCAAAATTATTTGGATACAAAATTATGTCTCTTCGATTTTTATTTCCGTAATTCTTTCGCTGTAGGTCTTAGAAAGTGTCACGTTCTTCGAGCACGACAAAAGATAGAACGAATCGTCAGAGTAAAAAAAACCAAGGTTGCACACAAATGAAAAGTTTTATTTTTACTTATGGCATTGTGGCCTAAGTAGTTTTACCTTAACGCTTTATATATCTAAACTAAATCATCTTGGAAGAGACACAAATATATTGTCTACTTTCCTCAATGTACAAAATCACTTTGATTATAATTTCCCGAATGCAATTAAATTTGAAATTGAAAGAAAAATAGAATCTGAATGACATGTTAAAGTCATATTTAAATTTTAATACATACATACATACATATACTCACGCCGTTAAATCCCATTGGGGTAGGCAGAGACTATCGATCGCCACTTTGTACGATCCTGGCAAACCTCTCTTGCTTCGTCTACATCCATCAATCTTTTCATACATGCTCTTTTATTCTTCATACTTCGGACGCCTGCCTTTTTGAGCACACTTTCAATTTGGTCCAAGTGTGTCTTTCGTGGCCGTCCTCTACTAACATTACCTTCCACATTTGCTCTATAGATACCTTTTACCAATTTTCTAAATTTTAATCTAAAATACTTACAGGCTGTATCATAAAATAAGTCTCGTGTTTCTTCTTGATAGGTTTGAGACCTTCAAAAGGCTCCAATAGAGATGGGTCCGCGTCGTAGAAATGCGGGAACGATAGATATACTGGCGCGTCTGAAATTTTATATTATTATTAGTTTTATAGGTTAGTGGGTTTAGATTGATGTGTAGTGTCGGCTTAGAATAGCACTACCCCATTTCTCCGGTGGGTGTACGTAAGAGGCGACTAACGGTATTGGGGCTTTTAAAGGATTTTTGGGCGATGCGGTTGGAGACCCATCACTAACAACCTTTATTTTACCATCTTTTCCCTACTCACATTTCCAAACGTGGCTGAGGAATTTCGGATTCTTTAGCTCTGGCTACCCCTTCTAGGGATTTATAGCCGTGAGTATATGTATGTATGTACGTATGTTGGTAACATAAAAAATATGTGAAATAGCCATTTATATATTTTTTATTAAAGATAATAATAATGCTCACTATATTGACAAGAACTGATATTCTGAAGTCCGCCTTGAGGACATTTCTCGTCTTGACAGTAACATTTGTTGTAATTAATTAATATGGATTATATTTAACTTTGTCTAAGTGATCTCAAATTATTTGTGAACAATTTTAATAACACGTTTCCACTGAATCATATTTTTTATTAAAATAGATTTATATAATAGCATTATGATCTATCAAAGTACACTATATAAATTATATATGACCGATTTTGATGATGCCAATATTTATCATATCATTTTTTTAATTTATATACATTTATACAACGACGTTGAGATCTGTGAAAGTACACTCTATCAAAGTGACTTTAATGAAAAAAAAACCGCTGTATACAATTAAGATGATAATAATAATAATATACTCACTATATTGACAAGGACTGATATTCTGAAGTCCGCGTTGAGGACATTTCTCGTCTTGACAATAACATTTATTGTCAGTATTGATTGACGCGTCTTCGAAGGTAGAGTTTGGTGGGGTGTACATCCCTGTTAGGATTCCTGAAAAAAAAAGATATGATTAATTGAAAAAAATTAAATTAAAATGATTAATAAAAATAGTTTTTTTTTATCTCAAAAAGATCTGATTTTAAAATTGAAGAAAGAGGGTAGATTTTTATGTGTTTTTATTTCAGTAATATCTTTTTTTCAAGAAGATATTTATATTAAAGAATGAGTGTAGATTATTATAATTTATTTTATTTATCTATTCAGATAATGTCAATTCTTTATGGAAATGATGAACTATCAGAATGACTAGTTTTAAATGATATTATGGTTGTATTTAATATTGATTTCTATAATATCAATGAATTTGTTATACTTTAAGGGTTCTGTTTAATATTATTTGCATGATTGAAATAATTAAACTTGTCAAGCAAATTAAGAATTATGTTTAGGTATGTGTTGTGTATATGAATTTAATAAATGAATAATCTAAGAACTTTTAACTTAAAAAATTATTTTTAAAAAAAGAGCTTGTTTTTTGTACTTTAAAAGATTTGTCTTAAATAGTTATTGAATTTGTGATTCAAACTAATTTTTTTATACTGATTATAGACATATTTTTTCAGACATTTTTTTTTCTCTATTTTTTTTTACAATAATAGTCAATTAACTCACCATCCTTATAAACATCATGTCGATACTGCAAAGGCAATATTCTACACAGATCTTTGTCATACACATGTCCTATGTCAGATTTGGTGTATCACAAATACTATTAAAGAATTATATTTCGGTATGTGTTGTGTTCTTGTTGTTATACTTTAAGGATTCTGTTTTATATAATTTATATATAAAATTGAAATGGTTGATTTTGTAAACAAATTCTTTTTTAGATTTTACTTGACTTTTTTTAATTTTTTTTGTTTCTTCTCATTGTTTTTGTAGTATTTTATTTTATTTATTTGTTTGTTTTATTTGTTTATCTAATAATTAAAAAACTCACCGTCTTTATAAACGTCATGTCGATACTGCAAAGGCAATATTCTGCACAGATCTTTGTCATACACATGTACTATGTCAGATTTTGTGACAGCGCGCGGAGGAAAGAATGAACCTTCGGATGCTCTAAAAAAAAGGAAAAAAATTAAAATATATATATAAAATTAGGTAATAAGTAATGTATGAAAAACTGTTAAATTAACATAGATAAGTTTGTAATTTTACTAACAAAATAGGATATATAATAATCAGTTAATCTTAAAATATTCAGCGAATCAAATTAAAATTAAATCGTAAGTATAAAAAAATAAATATTTTGTAAGTTTTTTACATAAAGCAAAACTTGATAGGACAATCTCAATTATAGTCAATTTAGATTTATAAAAAAAGCTATCACCAGTTTTTTTAGTACCTACACATTTCATAAAAGAAAATGAATCATACACTTTCAAAAAAATACATTCAACAATTAAAATAGACTAAATTCACACTATATCTTCTATATATGTTCACGGCTATAAACCTAAAAAAAGGAAGCCAGTGCTTCTAAACTAGAAAATCAGCCCCTTTTGAAACTTAAATAGGGAAAATATTGTTCATTAAAATATTTTTGGTGATGGGTTTCCAACGAAATCGACTGAAAGAAAGAGATTAGTGCTATTCTAACCCAACAAACATCAACATAAAAAACGGTCGAATTGAAAACACCTGATATAATTACACGGCTTATCTTTCCAATGGGGTAAATGATCTAGTCCATTAATTTTGTCGATGTAACCAAATCTATCCATAGATTTTCGACCAGAACATATCCAAAGAAATAATTAATGCTATTCAAAACCAACTAGATAGATATAGATATAGACGTTTACCGGAATATATCGGAAGAAATAGATTAATGCTATTCAAAACCAACCACCATAGATTTTTGAGCAGAATATATCGAAAGAAAAACATTAGTGCTATTTTAACCCAACCACCTAATAAATAAAAAAACACGCGCTTTAAAAAACAAACCGTGATAACCCAGTGGGTAGAACACTCGGTTATCGTGCAAACGACTAGTGTTCAAATCCTGGGTCGGGCCTACACCAATTTGTCTTTTCTAAAGACATATGTGTGGTTAATTTATCATGGTTGTTAACGGTGAGGGAAAACATCGTGAGGAAACCCACATGGCTGAGTTGTACTTAGTCATGTGACAGTGTATTCTATCACGTGAGTACACTGTCCATTCAAAAGTGGGTACTCTGAACACCAGATGACAAAGTCACGTGATGTTCAGAAGTATTAGTACCTCTGCCAACCCCTTCGGGGATATTCGGCGTGAACGTTTATGCTTTATTATGCTATTATTATACCTAATAAATAAAATTACCTGATATCATTGCACGGCTTATCCTTCCAATGGGGTAGATGGTCTAGTCCATTAATCTTGTCGATGTAACCAAATCTGTCCATAGATTTTTGTCCTGAATATATTGTTGAGACCTCGTCTAGAGTACCGTTTCGCTGGAAGAGAAATCATTGTATTGTAATTAAATTGACAAATAGATATGAAATTTTATTTATTAAACAGGAGTTTTGAAAGGGTCTCGGTCAAAATGGGCGTAACACCAACAGCGTTAAAATATATTTTATGTGAAAGCTAATGATCATAACTTAATTTTATACTATGACGGCGATTACCCAAACAACCGGAGAACAGAGATATTCAGTGATGTTCAAACGCATAGAATCCAAAACAATCGCTCACCGCAGAGACAACACGGACAATATCGTGCAGTACTAGGCAAAAGATATCAATCTATTGATTGGTAACCTAACGAATTACTGCATTCCATCCCTTTCTAACGTCTCTCACTCAGGTACCGAACAAAGAAAGCGTGCGTACGCGTCACTGCGCGTCAGTTAGACATGCGCATAACGCTTCGGTGAAAAGAACTTAGTTCATTTAGTTCCTTCACTTAAAAGAACTACTTCGCGAATGTAGTCCAGTAGTCCACTTCGTTCAGCGGCTCATTAGGCTCCTTCAGAGCCGTTGGACTAAATGAACTGCAGAACGAATTGGACTAAATGAAGAGATTGAGTTTGAAAGATGAATAACTTGCGGTTCTTGCCTTCTCGTATCTTTCTTATAACATTCGCTAGTTCGCGAATGAAAAAAATGATGCTTTTGATAATGTTTAATGAATGAGTCCCATATGTTGTATTACTTGTATTTAATTTTGCAGAAATATAGTTATTTATCATGAAGTATCAGTAAGAATAAATATCTCGATTGTCCTCCATACTTTCCAGGCTTAGGACTGACAACCAAAACAATACTAATATTTTCACTATTAGAAAATAAACATTAAAAATAACTCATTGACGGGTCTCGAACCTCATATTTATGTTTTTGTATTTGTGTAAACGAATAGTGATTTAACAGCAAACAAATATAGGACTTAACACCATGTGTGGAGAGTTATTTTCCCCTACGAGAGAACAGCAATGCATAAGTGAGGTGAACTAATAAGGTGTCAGTATTAGATTTGCGATCAAACGAATATAGTCCTTAAGACGATGACCGAAAAATTTTTTTCGCCTGACGGCAAAGTATTATTTAACCAACCTTTGTGTTTTTTTTGCAATAATACCCGGTCCATATTGGGGATAACAAGTATGTAGGGGTTATCAAGACGTGCAATAAAGTAAATTACAACACATTTTATTACTGTTGGTATAACGCCCAGCTCCTATACAAAAATGCCCATGATCCTTTATTGATATAGATAATTAGTTCGAGCATTTTTTATTATAATTTTTCAGTTCTTTGTCATTATAATAATAATATAATAATTTTTAATTGACAAGAAGTTCTTATATATATTACAAAAGTTTGATCCTAAGTGTAATTTCTTATTCTAGGGTAAGTGGTTTGTCCACCCCTGAACTAGGCAAAGCCTGTATCTCAGGGGAAGGCACTCTTCTCAAAGAAATAATTTACATTATTACATTAAGAGCAATATACTTATTCATCACATACAATATGTCCGAAAATTGTAAGTCTCAGTTATGTGCATAAGTACTTAAAGGGTAACAAGTAAATCGCATTCAATAAAGAGTCATAAATAGAGTTTACACTACATAGTATGAAAAAGTAGGATAGTATATAAAACTTATGTGAGTTTATGTTTGAGTACATGCATGTGTTTGTGTGTATAATTAATTATATATAAAAGTCTAATCACCTATGAGATTTGTTCAAGAACAGAGTTAATTTCAGATAAGTGATAATTAGTTTTTCTGAAGTAAATTCTCTGTATGGTCATAGTCCAGCTGTTGTAACCATTTTTTTAAACAGTGAATTTACCATTTTTTTTCCAAATGAAAGAAATTGGAGTAAAAAAATACATAAAAGAACGCTGATTGTCAGAGCTTTAAGTAGTGGTAAAAACACTTCACTAAAATGAATAAATAAATTTACGACTACAAAAGGTAAATATGAAAATATTGTTCAATGTCAACGAAGCTAGAGAGGTTTGCCAGGATCGTACCAAGTGGCGATCAATAGTCTCTGCTTAATAAATAAACATATTAATTGAATAAAATTTAGAAAATATTGTCTTTTACATTATGAATTATGTTGACAGTAATAAAAATTGCTAGTAGAACATTTATGAACTTTATGTTGCTTATATTTTAGCAAATATGTGGGAGTCATATAAGAGCGCACACTACTGCGGACTCACTCGCACATAGCAGCGTCTCACTCATATCCTACATCGCGGTGTGTAAATGTTTTTCGAGTTAGGCATAGATACAAATTATTATATCTTTGCTGTTTCCACAAATAAAATGATATTTTTCACCAATGGGAACTAATGGTGTGAGTATATTTATGTATGTTTATTTGTATGTATGTATGTACTTACCGCTAATAAAAGTCCCATTTGGCTGTTCGGTCGTTTTCCTTTCGGATAGAAAATATGAGCGAGAGATACTAGTGGATCGTTGTAGCTGTAAAAGAAAATATATAGTATAAATTACATCATAATCACTCAGTTTCCTTTTTATTTGTAACTACATACATAAAACATATACTCACGGTTATAAATCCCTACAAGGGGTAGCCAGAGTTTCAGAATCAGCAAATTCTTCAGCCACCTTTGGAAGTTAAGTGGGGAAAAGATGGTAAAAAAATGTTTTTGGTGATGGGTCTCCAACCGCATCGCTCAAAAAGCACTTATTAAGCCCCGATATTTAATCACCTCTTATGAATACACATGGAAAGAAATGGGGTAGATATTTTACAGCAGACACTACACAGCTTATAGAATGTAAAAGAGCTGGAAGGATTAGAAAATAATTCGATATTTGCCACTATTGGAAGTTGAGAAACGAAAATATTCTAAGATAAATGTCGGTTAGTCGTGGGTCTCAAGCTAACTTGCTTACTTACTTACTTAAACTCACGGCTGTAAATCCCTAGAAGGGGTAGCCAGAACTAAGGAATTCGAAATTCCTAAGCCACGTTTGGAAAGTTGAGTGGGGTAAAGATGGTAAAATAAAGGTTGTTGGTGATGGGTCTCCAACCGCATCGCCCAAAAAATACTTTAAAGCCCCAATACCGTTAGTCGCCTCTTACGTACACCCACCGGAAGAAATGAGTTACTGCTATTCTAAGCCAACACTACACAGCATAAATTTATTTGATATAAGTATCAATCGTAAAAAATATATTGCTTTCGTCAACGATATGGAGATATCAATAATTTAATTTAATTTTTAAATAAAATATAATTAAAAATAACTGATTACCCAAAGGTCAATAAGTCATTGATCACGATAAAAGTGCACATTTTTTTATCGAAAGGAAATAAAATTGTGATTGCAAATTAAATTTTACATTTCACATTTGTACAGGATGTTTTCAGTGACATTGATGTGTTCCGATTATGATAAGTTTATTATTAATGCTTTTTTTTATTTAAATTTACATACATACATACATATGCTCACGGCTATATTTCCCTAGAAGGGGTAGCCAGAGCTAAGGAATTATAAATTCCTCAGCCACTTTTGGATGTTGAGTGGGGAAAAGATGGTAAAAATAAAGGTTTTTGGTGATGGGTCTCCAACCGCATCGCCCAAAAATCCAATAAAAAGCCCCAATACCCTTAGTCGCCTCTTACGACACCCGTGGGTAGAAAGGGGTAGCGACATTCTAAGCCGGCACTACACAGCATTTTTTTTTTATTATGAAAGATTAAGAGATTTTTCAGGATCGTACAATGCGATGGCAGTTTCGGTTAAAATGGGATTTGCCGTATAATTTATGTGAGGAAGCAAGATGAATTTGTCAGGATCGTACAATCATGATAGTACAAATAAATAGTTTATGCTGTTGAGATATAATAGTAATCGCCGTGTTGTAAAAGTGTAGTTTGCTGTGTAGTGTCTGCTTAGAATAGCAATGCCCCATTTCTTCCGGTGGGTGTACGTAAGAGGCGACTAACGGAATTGGGGCTTTTAAGGGATTTTTGGGCGATGCGGTTGGAGACCCATCACCAACAACCTTTATTTATTTAAACCATCTTTTCCCCACTCACATTTCCAAAAGTGGCTGAGGAATTTCTAATTCCTTAGCTCTGGCTACCCCTTCTAGGGATTTACAGCCGTGAATATATGTATGTATGTATGTATGCAAATTTATTGAGTTACTTATAAAATATTATATTTTACTCACCCAAAAACCAATTCTTCCGCAGTAACTTGCACAAACGGTTTAGCCCGATCCTTATAAGTGAGAGCTAAACCAGACACCAGAAGATTGAAAAGCCATCCTGCCAGGTTGGGTGAGAATGATGTAACCGTCTGAAATGAGAAGAAAATTAGTGAGGGAAAGATATAACTGTCTGAAATGAGGGGAGGAGAAATAGTGAGGGAAAGATGTAACTGTCTGAAATGAGGGGAGGAGAATTAGTGAGGGTTTCGGAGTGGCTGACACCCGTTGGATAGATGGTGATTTTAAGGGATTTGGTTTGGTAAGATTACATACATATACTCACGGCTATAAATCCCTAAAAGGGGTAGCCAGAGCTAAGGAATTAAAAATTCCTCAGCCACTTTTGGAAAGTTGAGTGGGGAAATTATGGTAAGATCAAGGTTGTTGGTGATGGGTCTCCAACCGCATCGCCAAAAAATCCCTTAAAAGCCCCAATACCGTTAGTCGCCTCTTACGTACACCCACCGGAAGAAATGGGGTAGTGCTATTCTAAGCCTATAATATAAAATATATAACTCACCAGCAAAGGTATATTAGGCACAATGAGTTTCTGGTTCTTGTTAACCGACAGCTCCGGAACGAAACGGAGTATCTTATTGTGTTGGTATGTCACTGTGTCGTTGTCATGGAAACGGATGTTCACCTTTTCCATGTCTTCTCTGTTGGTTCAAAATAGTTTGTTTATGAAGAAGGGTATGTATGAAAGGATTGATGGTAAAATGAAGCTCGAGATTTTGAAAGAATACGGCAAATACGATGTGAAGATGAGTTTATGTCTCGAGTTTCAGTTACATTTATTTATTTACATACATACATACTGTACTCACGGCTGTAAATCCCTACAAGGGGTAGCCAGAGCTGAGGAACTGGAAGTTCCTCGGCCACTTTTGGAAAGTAGAGTGGGGAAAAGATGGTAAAAACAAAGGTTGTTGGTGATGGGTTTCCAACCGCATCGCTCAAAAATCCCTTAATGGCCCCAATACCGTTAGTCGCCTCTTACGTACACCCACGGATAGAAATGGGGTAATGCTATTCTAACTACACAGCAAGCCAAATTAATTAAGATGTAAGTATATAGTGATATATCTGAAACATACATTGGAACTTCTACACCATCTTTCAAATTTTTTTTGCAAAATTAACATACATACATATACTCACGGCTATAGATCCCTAGAAGGGGTAGCCAGAGCTAAGGAACTAGAAGTTCCTCAGCCACTTTTGGAAAGTTGAGTGGGGAAAAGATGGCAAAATAAAGGTTGTTGGTGATGGGTCTCCACCCGCATCGCCCAAAATCCCTTAAAATCCCCAATACCGTAAGTCGCCTCTAACGTACACCCACCGGAAGAAATGGGGTAGTGTTTTTCTAAGCCGACACTACACAGCAAGATTAAAAATGAACAATAAAAACTTACCGATAAACAAAAGGCCCAATTTCCTGCAACTTAGGTTTCTCCCCGTTCTCAATAAAGCCATGTGGGTTGGTCACGTTGAATATATACACTTTTGTTAGACGAATCACACCCGGTTTCTGCCAGTAACTGTAGCTTAGAGAGCCGTTCCATAGTTTTAGTTCCTGGAAAGGGAAAGTAAGGGTTTTTAAAAAAAATAATGGTAACGACGTGATAGCTCAATGGGTAGAACATCGCTTATCGTGCAGACGACAACTTTTCTAATCCTGGGTCGGGCCTACACCAAGAGCTTAGACAGTTTTAGCTCCTGAAATAATCATATTATTTTAAAGCTTCATTCATTTATATTTTTACGACTATAAATCCTTGGAAAGGGTAGCTAGAGCTTCAGAATTAGACACTTTTATAAGTTGAGTGGGGTAAAGATTGTTAAATAAAGGTAACAATCACAGGTTAATCCCCAATGTCCTGAGTTGCCTTTTAAGAAATCTAAGGCGAGAAATGGGATTGTGCTATTTTAGGCCAAAGTTTCTCCGCGTTCTCAATAAAGCCATGTGGGTTGGTCACGGTGAATATATTCACTTTTGTTAGACGAATAACGCCCGGTTTCTGCCAGTAACTGTAGCTTAGAGAGCCGTTCCATAAATTTAGTTCCTGAAATAATTATTTTGTTTAAAAGCCTCATTCAATCTATCTTCTGACGTTTTTTTTCAAAACTGAGGAAAGCGTTCATAAATTTTTCGAAAATTTCTAGTTACTCAGATTTATTGAATTTTGTTAAGTTTTACCTAAATTCTAATAAATAAAATATATATTACGAGCTATTAAAAGGCACTAAACGGCGGCGCAACAAATCTTCAAAGGAACACTACGAGTATATAGTTTGATTAAGATATATAGTTTAGCTATTCGATAAGAGGTGACGCTAGTAACCATTTATATTCATGTAAAATGACGAATTTGCCGTGTAGTGCTGGCTTAGAATGTCGCTACCCCTTTCTACCCACGGGTGTCGTAAGAGGCGACTAAGGGTATTGGGGCTTTTTATTGGATTTTTGGGTGATGTGGTTGGAGACCCATCACAAAAAAAAAACCTTTTTTTTTTACCATCTTTTCCCCACTCAACTTCCAAAACTGGCTGAGGAATTTATAATTCCTTAGCTCTGGCTACCCTTCTAGGGAAATATAACCGTGAGTATATGTATGTAAAATGACGAAGAGAAAATTAAAAGACTGGCTGTGTAGTTAGACTTACATACCACTGACTTATTTCTGCTAGCGTGCGTCGTAAGAGGCGACTTAGGGTTTTAAGGATTTTAGAGTGATTTTTGGGTTATGTGACAGGGCACTTATCACCCACCATCAAATTTTACATTTTTATCCCCTATGAACTCACAAAATGGCTGAGGAATAAATAAAGAATAAATAAAGGAGAGAAAAATTTCGACACAGGCGGGAATCAAACCCGCGACCTCGGGTATACGCCCCGACGCTCTGCCAATTGAGCTACCGTGTCAATGGCTGCCAGCGCGAAATTCTTCTATCCTTTATTTCGTTTACACGTTTTTCTTTCCTTTATTTATTAATTATTTATTAGTAATAATCCCCACATGAGGTTTTCATTCACAAAAAGATTTAAATTATAAGGCTGATGAATGTATAATTATGTAGATGGTATCTGTCTACCCATTTTTTTCAGATTTGCATCTGCAAGTATTAATTAGAATTAACTAAGTATACATACATACATACATACATACATATTCTCACGCCGTTAGTTCCCATTGGGGTAGGCAGAGACTATCGATCGCCATCTTGTACGATCCTGGCAAACCTCTCTGGCTTCGTTTACATCCATCAATCTTTTCATACATGCTCTTTTATTCTTCATACTGCGGACACCTGCCTTTTTGAGCACATTTTCTATTTGATCCAAATGTGTCCTCCGAGGTCGTCCTCTACTAACATTACCTTCCACATTGGCTCTATATATCTCTTTCACCAATTTACTGTCATCCATCCTCTCTATGTGCCCAAACCATCTCAACATTCCTTTTTTATCTTTCTTACAATATCATCTTTTACACCACACCTTTCACGAATCACATCATTTCTCACACGATCACATATCCTTACATTACACACTTAACAAAGTATAATCCAGGTATATAGGATTTTTTATGATCACAAGGCGTACTTGTAAGAATGCATAGTATAATTAGTTAAATTGTCAATTTGTAACATCCTTATAGTCATCATAAAGATATTTCATTTGTAGATTGTTATGAAATTTATCAATTACTTAATTAGTTAATTTGCCGTGTAGTGCCGCCAAGTGGCGATCGATAGTCTCTGCCTACCCCAATGGGAATTAATGGCGTGAGTATATGTATGTATGTATGTATGCCGGCTTAGAATGTCGCTACACCTTTCTACCAACGGGTGTCGTAAGAGGCGACTAAGGGTATTGGGGATTTTCATTGGATTTTTGGGCGATGCGGTGGGAGATCCATCACCAAAAACCTTTGTTTTATCATCTTTTCCCCACTCAGCTTCCAACAGTGGCTGAGGAATTTACAATTCCTTAGCTCTGGCTACCCTTTCTAGGGAAATATAGCCCTGAGTTTATGTAGTTATTATACCATTATATCTCCTTTGCCTCTAACATTTTTGCTCTTTCTCTACCATACACACATACATACGTATGCTCAACTACTTCCGTATTTTATAGGAAGCTGTGTAGACACACAGGCACAAAAAAATCAAATCTGCCATTATAACAATATTTTGGGATGCTTATATCCATCAGCTATATTCGCTCTGTGTAGTGCCAGCTTTGAATGGCACTACCCCATTTCACCCGAACGTATTTGAAAGCGGCAACTAAGGTTTTTGGGACTTTCTAAGTGATTTTTGGGCGGAGCGGTAACCATTGCAATAACCTTTATTTTACAATATTTTCCCCACTGGAGTGCCAAAGTGGGTTACGATTTATTTATCCGGAACTCTGGCTACTACTTTTAGAGATTTATAGCCGTGAGTATATAATTTGCCGTGTAGTGTTGGCTTAGAATAATACTACCCCATTTCTACCCGTGGGTGATCGTAAGAGGCGACTAAGGTTATAGGGGCTTTTTAAGTTATTTTTGGGCGACGTGGTTGGAGACCCATCACCAAAAACATTTATTATTACTATCTTTTCCCCACTCAACTTCCAAAAGTGGCTGAGGAATTTCTCATTCCAAAGCTCTGGCTATCCCGGTAAGGGATTTATAGCCGTGAGAATATGTGTGTATGTATGTAGTATATAATGTATTTATATATCCATTATGCTCAAGCGATCAAGCTGCAGCGTTCATGCCGTATATCCCCGAGGGGATTGTTAGGGGTACTAACACTTCTGAGCATCACATGACATTGTTACCTGGTGTTCGGGATACCAATGTTATGCTTGGACAGTGTACTCACGTGATAGATGGCAGGACTATCGCAGTTTTGTACGAATACACTGTCGCTTAACTAAATACAAATTAGCCATGTGCGTTTCCTCACGATGTATTCCCTCACCGTTAACAACCATGATATATATCCATCAGTCAACGTTTTTTACTGATGATGATGATAAAATGACTAATAATGATGACTCACCCGAAAGATGATGTAGTCCAACCAAGGCACAAACGACAGTATGATTCCTAGTACGACGGTTAACACACTGAACATTACGACAGCTAGGCGACCTGGAACAAGGAAAAGTATGGTTAAATATAAAGAAATCATGTGTGTAAATCTGCTGTGTAGTGTCGGCTTAGAATAGCACTACCCCATTTCTTCCGGTGGGTGTACGTATGAGGCAACTAACGGTATTGGGGCTTTTAAGGGATATTTGTGCGATGCGGTTGGAGACACATCACCAGCAACTTTTATTCTACCATCTGTTCCACGCAACTTTCAAAAGTGGCTGAGGAATTTCTAATTCCTTAGCTCTGGCTACCCCTTCTAGGGATTTATAGCCGTGAGTATATATATGTATGTATATGTAGTAGGTTAGAATAGCACTTATCGATTTTTTCCCGTGGGTGTGCAGTAGTAGAAGAATAATGTGTTTACTTTTATTTGTGAGATTTATAGCGAGTATAAGAATGTATCTTCCTTTTTTTGTAACTGTAGGATTTTCTATAGTTTTAAAGCTATTGGAGGCAAGTTTTTACTGAAGCAATGGGCATGTTGAAAAATAGGCTAAAAATTTGTCCATGCTATCGCATTGTCAATTGCGGTTGACGACCCATCACCGACTTTTCTATGGACCGTACAAAATAGTCTGAAATAAATGAATATTATTTTATTTTTTTCTATATTTGTAATCAAATCAAACTTTATTTGCGAATATACATTAATGTACATTACATGTTACAATATTTATTTCAACAAGCTATATTTCACCATCTGTCATGCAAATTTCTTAAAAACTAATTAATAATAAACACATCCGAATTTGTAATTATTATGTAACACAGGGAGACTTATAATAAAATTGTAGACCCAATATAAAATAGTATTTAACTGTCTTTTACTGTTACTGTTAAATTTCAAAATAGGGTTTTGATTTTGATTTGCATTCTCCTTTCAGTTATAAGGAATGTTATAAGTAAGAAAGATACATACATATATACTCACGGCTATAAATTTCTAGAAGGGGTAGCCAGAACTATGGAATTACAAATTCCTCAGCCACTTTTGGAAGTTGAGTGGGGAAAATATGGTAGAATAAAGGTTGTTGGTGATGAGCCTCCAACCGCATCGCCCAATAATCCCTTAAAAGCCCTAAAATACCGTTAGTCGCCTCTTACGTACACCCACCGGAAGAAATGGGGTAGTGTTATTCTAAACCGACACTACACAGCAAAAAGATCTAGATTTTAAATTACTCTTATAAATTTTCCAATATTGCTTAACAAGGAAAACAGTGATTGTTATGAAACTCACAATTGATGTAGGACAAAGGACAATCGATATACAATTGTTGCAAAACCTATCATGGATTATGAAAGATTAACGTTACTTTGTCATGAAAGGGTAGGCATAAACAAATCACGAGGAGACAACATAGTACACATTAAGATTGTGATTAGTATGATGTATAAATATTCAATAAATATTTTCAATAAAAAAAGAATTTCTATAGAGCCAATGTGGAAGGTGATGTGAGTAGAGGACGCCCACGGAGGACACATACATACATACATATATATATATACTCACGGCTTTATTTCCCTAGAAGGGGTAACCAGAGCTAAAGAATTATAAATTCCTCAGCCACTTTTGGAAGTTGAGTGGGGAAAAGATGGTAAAAATAAAGGTTTTTGATGATGGGTCTCCAACCGCATCGCCCAAAAATCCAATAAAAAGCCCCAATACCCGTACGAAGAACACTTCTCGACCAAATAGAGTGTGTGCCCAAAAATTCCGGCGTCCGAAGTATAAAGAGTAAAAGAGCATGTATAAAAATAAAAAGATTGATGGATGTAAACGAAGCTAGAGAGGTTTGTCAGGAACGTACAAAGTGGCGATCAATAGTCTCTGCCTACCCCAATGGGAACTAATGGCGTGAGTATATGTATGTATGTCAAAGAAGGATAAAAGCATGTATGAAAAGATTGATGGATGTACACGAAGCAAAAGAGGTTTTCCAGGATTGTATAAATCGTGACTACCCCTTTCTACCCACGGGTGTTGTGAGAGGCGACTAAGGGTATAGGGCTATTTTAAGTGGTTTTTGAGCGATGCAGTTGGGACCTATCACCAACTTATTACTACCATCTCAATACTTTATTTCTACCATCTTGCCCCTTATCAACTTCCAAACTTGGCTGAGGAGTTTCAAGCTGAAAGCTCTGGCTACCCTTTTTGGGATCTATGGCCGTGAGTATATGCATGAATAATTATAATTAGATATTCATTAAGATTGATTACAATTTGCACTGGTGGCAATCCGTAATAAATAAATAAACTGACAGCAAAACTAACTCTATTAAACAATATTATCCAATTCCTTGCATTATCTTTAACTAAGAAATTACGGCCAATAAATTTTATCACAGACATAATACGTTACTTCCTTATAATAACTTAAACACCTCCGCTTTATGCTGCATCGGTGATGATACATTACTACGGTAAATACTTTGGTTTATAAGCTGAGTCGGCTTAGAATAGCACTAACGCATCCTGCGAGTGTCTTTTAAGAGATTGTTGGTGCCTGCAGATCCATCACTAAACATCCTTTCATTTATTATGTCTTACCATTCTTTAACCAATTCTTCGTTTCGTTTACATCCATCAATCTTTTCATACATGCTCTTTTATTCTTTCAAAAGTGGCAAAGTTCTGCCTACCCATATTTGTGATAACAGCCGTGACATACATTCCTATACTCACGGCTATAAATCCCTAGAAGGGGTAGCCAGAGCTAAGGAATTAAAAATTCCTCCGACACTTTTGGAAAGTTTATTGGGGAAAAGATGGTGAAATAAAGATTGTATGTGATGGGTCTCCAACCGCATCGCCCACAAATCCCTTAAAAGCCCCAATACCGTTAGTCGCCTCTTACGTACACCCACCGGAAGAAATGAGGTCGTGCTATTCTAAGCCGACTACATAAATCCTAGTTCCTTTACAACCAATATTCCAAAAGAAATCCGGTAGTCATTTTCTTAACACAAAGTAAAAACACGGAACATAAAAGTACGTATATTTTTTTATTTAACAATTAAACGCAATTATAAGGCTCTTGAGGTTATCAGTAAAGGTTGCATGTCGTATCTTCATGATGTGTCATTAGGAAATTACTGTGTTCAGCGAAAACGGCTCGTCATTTTTGGATTGAACTTTAACTCGGTTTAGGGTTCCGTATCGCGGAAGGTAAAAATGGAACTTTTGCATGATCACCCTTTTGCTAAGAGCCTGTAGGTTTCAAACTGTATTTTATTATAAATATCTAATTGTCTCAATTGACTATTGAAGACCTGTGAAAAAATCAAACTTCTGCCGTTTAAGCCGAAAATGATTGAAACTTGCAACCTTTTTAGCTTTTCTTGTATTTGTCTCATTGTAAGTGTGCTGCTGATGTCCCTTTTTAAATTAAATACAATAAACTATTTATATATTGTGAATCTCAACAAATTATCATATTCAATAGCTAAAATAGAACTGTAATGTACCAAAATTTTCTATGAGTAAGATGTACGCTGTTTCCAGTTTTTTTTATTTATTATTACTATAATCAGCCTGCACAGTCCCCTACGATACAATTTTTCTTAGTTTAGGGGACGGGACATCGATCACTACTAGTATTAAAAATCTCTCACCTAAAACCTACTTTTTAAGTTAAATTTAACATGTATCTAAAGTAATTGTGAGGTTTAAATTGTTTACTAATTCGGAAGGCCATTTGTCTACCTTTTCAGATAGAATGCAAATGTTGGAAACGCCTAACTATCACAAAACAATCTTTTTGTTCATGAAAACCTCATGTGGGGATTATTACTAATAAATAAATTCCTTCTTCCTTCCGAATTAGTAAAAATTCGGTAAAGAAATAAAGGATAGAAGAATTTCGCGCTGGCAGCCATTGACACGGTAGCTCAATTGGCAGAGCGACGGGGGCGTATACCCGCCTGTGTCGAGATTTTTCTTTACTTTATTTATTCTTTATTTATTAGTAATAATCCCCACATGAGGTTTTCATGAACAAAAAGATTTAAATTATCAGAATCTTGAAATTTTGGTATGAAGCAAATCTCACAGCAAAGATAATTGCAGAAACCGTATATTTTTATTTACATCATACAATAAAAAAGGCCTGATTAATATCACGTGAGTACACTGTCCAAGCAAAACGTAATAACTCTGAATACTAGGTGACAATATCACGCGATGTTCAGAAGTATTTATGCCTCTGCCAACTCCTTCAGGGATACACAGCGTGAACTTTAGAGTTGGAATAAAAATATATTAAGTATTTTCTGCGGAACCCGTATTGCGCCAACCGCATATTAATTGGCCAGTTTTTGAATTGAACTCTGCTCAGTTTAAGTATACAGGAAGCATACTCCTTTGAACCCTTAAACAAGCTTGTGTTCTTTGTTAAGGTCGTATATATACTTAAACCCAACTCAATTGTCCACGCCGTATATCCCCGAAGGGGTTGGCAGAGGTACTAATATTTCTGAATATCACGGGACATTGACACCTAGTGTTGAGAATACCCAGTTTATACTTGGACGGTGTACTTACGTGATAGTGGACAAGCATATCATCGTATCTCTCATCATCATCTCTCTCGATGTTTTCCCTCACTGTTAACACCCAATATAAATTTAACCCACATATGACTTTAGAAAAGACAAATTAGTGTAGGCCCGACCCGGGATTTAAACTCTTATCATCTGCACGATAAGCGGTGTTCTACCCACTGCGCTATCACGGTTGAGTTATCAAGTTACTATACCAATTCTTATGACATACACTTTGCAAGCATTGCAATAAAGACTAAATATTTCGCAAAACCAGTGCAGAACGGCGAGTGAAATAACCTCAGACCGATTTGTTACAAGTAGGTAATTATTGTGAAAATATGTGTGTGGCTTTTCTGCGGTTTTGCATAATCTTTGAACAATCATTGGCTGTTCACCGTAGAAATATCTGTACGTAGCTTTAAGTAATTGGGTTGGCAGAGACACTAAATAATATCTAGGCTATATACATATATGATAATAGCATGTGATGTTTGGTGAGAAAAAGGAATGTTGAGATGGTTTGGGTACATAGAGAGGATGGATGATAGAAAATTGGTAAAAGGGATTTATAGAGCTAGTGTGGATGGTAATGTTAGTAGAGGACGACCACGGAAAACACACTTGGACCAAATTGAGAGTATGCTCAAAAAGGCTGGCGTCCGAAGTATGAAGAATAAAAGAGCATGTATGAAAAGATTGGTGGATGTTAACGAAGTTAGAGAGGTTTGTCAGGATCGTGCGAAGTGGCGATCGATAGTCTCTGCCTACCCCAATGGGAATTAAAGGAGTGAGTATATGTATTCGCTATTAGTGATATGTCCACTAACTTTGTAATATAACACTGACACCACGTATGTATTTTCAGTGATGATTAACCTTTGCTTTGCAAACTTTTCCTCACTTAAATAATTTCTTATGCTAAAGCTCTGGCTACCCTTTTTAGGAATTTATATCCGAGAGCATAAGTATGGATGTATATTTTAAACAATCTTTGGCTCGAATACTAATTTTGTGTTTCTACCAAGCCCTTCATGAGTATTTAGTCATTAAATTTATACGTACTTTGATTATTTATTGTTTTGTAGATATGTAGTGCCAATGTGGATGGGATTGTTAGTAGAGGACGGCCTCGTAAAACGTTTCTTGACCAGATAGAAAACGTTCTTATAAAGGCGGAGGTCCGAAGTGAGAAGAATAAAAGAGCATGTATGAGAAGAATAATGAATGTAAGGGAAGCAAGAGAGGTTTGTCAAGATCGTACTAAGTGGCGATCGATAGTCTCTGCCTACCCCAATGGGAATAATGGGCGTGAGTATAAGTAAGTAAGTAAGTAGTGTCTTGTCTACCCGTTTTCTTCTCTTTGGTGTTCGTTTAAAGCGACTAAGAGTATTAGGGCTTTTATAGTGACTTTTGGGGGATGTGGTTGGAGACCCATCACCAGCCCGGCTAGTACGAGCGGTGTTTAAACTAGTTATCGCGCGGGATAAAGCAGCCATCTCTTACGCACTTACTTAGTATCGTATACTGCCATCTCATTCTAACCGTTATCGTGTCGATATAAGAGCGCTCGTGCTTGCCCTTCAGCCTTACAAACTTTTCCTTACCCAACTTCTATAAGTGGCTGAAGATTTATTATTACGAAGCTCTAACTGCCCTTTTTAGGGATTTATAGCCGTGAGTATATGTATGTATGTACATTGATTATTGACTGAGTAATGACACGTCACAAGCGAACACACTTTACGTTGGCCAATATTTGTTCTAAGGCTGCCTTGGAGACATATATAAATAGATGTTACTCACTGAATTGCTATGTTATATCATTATTTATAGAACTCCTTAGGTAGTGTCGGTTTGGAATAGCACTAACCCATTTCGTCACGTCGGTATTGAAAGAGGTGTCTAAGGGTTTTGCGGCTTTGTGCGTGATGGGTACATACATACATACATATTCTCACGCCCCATTGGGGTAGGCAGAGACTATCGATCGCCACTTTGTATCGCCATCACTTTCGCGTGATGGCGATACAAAGTGGCGATGGCAATAATGAATAAATAAATAACTATAAATCCCTTAACGGGGTAGCCAGAGCTTTGGAATGAGAAATTCCTCAGCCACTTTTGGAAGTTGATTGGGGAAAAGATGGTAAGAATAAATGTTTTTGGTGACGGGTCTCCAACCACATCGCCCAAAAATCACTTAAAAAGCCCCTATACCCTTAGTCGCCTCTTACGATCACCCACGGGTAGAAATTGGGTAGTGTTATTCTAAGCCGACACTACACGGCTAAAATAACTATAAACAGTCATATTATATACAGATCAAGTTAGCGCAAACTAAGTAGAACTTGTATTATGGAATACTAACTTAGCGATATATTTGATACTATAAGAGAACTACTTAGTAGAACTTTAAGAGTTTTGTACTTGTTTTTCCTCACCATAAAGGTTGACTGGAAGAAATCGCCTTAAGGCGATAAGTCCGCCGTTGTGTACTTAGTCCTAATGATCTGTACCTATGTAAAAACATTGTATTTGTATGCAATAAAGTGTTCAAATAAATAAATAATAAATACACATATAAATAACAACCAAGATAGAATCTGGTATTGGGGCTTTTTAAGTGTTTTTTGGGCGATGTGGTATGAGACCCGACACCAAAAACCTTTTATTTTATAATTTTTTACCCACTTAATTTCCAAAAATGGCTGAGGAATTTCTTATTCTAAAGCTCTGGCTACCCCTTTTATGGATTCGCAGTCGTGAATCTATGTATGTATTTGTATAAAAAATATGTTTAAATATCTGAATCACGGGTTTTTACAAACTATTATTTCTCAAGGCGTCTTCCAAGGTTTATTTCGAAGTAATTTTGAAAGCAATCAAACGTACCGGTTTTAGCTACGTTTATCACATCACGTCTGTATTCCCGTTAGGGGTAGACAGAGATTTAACATAGATTCTTATGATGAAATTATTGGAGTTAAGAAACGGTAAATGAAAGTTTTTATGGATAAGTATTCTTGTTTTGTAAAGGTGATAAGTTTGTAAGTTTTTTAAATATACATACATTGATACATAAATGTAGATATATCAAATGTACATGTGGAAACAGCCAAGATATACTGGCCAGTACACCCTGCTGTGTACCAACTTATATTTGTATTTATGCTTCCCTCGAAAAACATTTACATTCCGCGATGTAGGATATGAGTGAGACGCTGCTATGTGCGAGTGAGTCCGCAGTAGTGTGCGCTCTAACATGACTCTCACATACATACAAAGAGAGGATGTATGAAAGTGAATTTTTGAAACGGCCATTGTGTATATTAAGATCAAATAAATAATGTGCTAAAAAGGCAGGCGTACTAAGTTTGTAGAAAGCAGGAGTATCTATGAAAATTAATAAAATAAATATATACAGACATATTATACACAATCAAGTTAACCCCAAAATTAAGAAGAACTATTATTATGGGATACTTACTCAACGATATATTTAATTACATACATATACTCACGGCTGTAAATCCCTAGAAGAAATAGTCAGAGCTAAGGAATTAGAAATACCTCAGCCACTTTTGGAAATATGAGTGGGGAAAAGATGGTAAAAATAAAGGTTGTTGGTGATGGGTCTCCAACCGCATCGCCCAAAAATCCCTTAATAGCCCCAATACCGTTAGTTGCCTCTTACGTAAACCCACCGGAAGAAATGGAGTAGTGCTATTCTAAGCCGACACTACACAGCAGATTTTATTAAAACTATCTAATACACTTCTAAACAACATTCACTGAGCCCATCACATAATTGTTTTTCTCAGCGGCGATCGACACGCAATCTCCGGACCAAAAACCTGGTCACCTATCCACTCAGCCTCGGACGTCGTCAAAGTGGCAGTCGATAGTCTCTGCCTACCCCAATAGGAAGTAATGGCGTGAGTATATGTATTAATAAGCACATATTTGTATCCATAACCAAAGCCTACGTGACCTAGATATCGTCGAATATCATTAACACGGTAAAATACGTAATTGGGTAATCACCAGCTGTTTTGCAATGATATTATTATGATGACGAGTTTTTACGTGATGATTCGCACGGTGATATTTATATCTATACTATAGATATCTATACACATTAATATGTATATATAAGTTGAAAAAAAGAGTATGTCTATACACACGATTATGATTTTTGACAGATTTGCTGCACTACCCCATTTCTTCCGGTGGGTGTACGTAAGAGGCGACTAACGGTATTGGGGCCTTTAAGGGATTGTTGGGCGATGCGGTTGGAGACCCATCACCAACACCCTTTATTTTTACCATCTTTTCCCCACTCACATTTCCTAAAGTAGCTGAGGAATTTCTTATGCCTTAGCTCTGACTACCCCTTCTAGGGATTTATAGCCGTGAGTATATGTATGTATGTACGATTATGTATGCCAAAGAGGAAAAATAAAAACAATAATCTCAAAAGTGTCCGTGTAGTGCCGGCTGATAATGTTACTACCTCTTTCTACCCACGGGTGTCGTAAGAGGCGACTAAGGGTATGGGGATTTTTTAAGTGCTTTTTGAGCGATGCGGTTGGAGACCCATCACCAATGATACTTTATATCTACCATCTTGTCCCCTATCAACTTCCAAATGTTGCTGAGGAGATTCTAGCTCTGAAGCTCTGGCTACCCCTTTTTGGAATTTATAGCCGTGAGTATACATATGTAATTATAGTATCTGGGCACGAATTGAGAGTATAAAAACTTCACCCGTCTAACCACTATACTGTCGGTATAAGCACTTTACATACTTAGTCGAGTAAATTCCTTAAACGCAGAAACAATCAAATCAAATAAATTGACTAGTTGCATTGTCCACGCAAATACTATTGTCCTTGAATGTGTTGGCAGATTGCGCCCATTGTTGTTAGAAGTCTCTAGTCAGCTGTTTCCTTGTTAGGGTACACTATGAGTTGTCGACGGTTGATAGGTTTATTAAAAGAGATATAAATTCACGGTTTTTATTCTCGAAAGGAGTAGCTAGATTCAAGTAAATAAATTGAATTATTATGTAGCTAAGTATTACTTAGACCAAATAGAGAGTGTGCACATAAAGGCAGGCGTCTAACTAAAGTATGAAGAATAAAAGAGCATGTATGAGGAATAATATTCCTCCACCAATGCGTGAAATATTAAATAAATTTAATTTCAAAAAACAGTACAAAACGCTCCTTCTGAATCAACAAAAAATTAATATCTCAAAGACTTTCTCACACGTGCAAGTAAACTTCCAGTAAAATAATAAAAATAACTAATGTATAAATGTATTCTTTCTTCTTCCACTCAGTGGAAGAAGGGGAGAGAGGCCTTTGCCCAGCAGTGGGACATAAATGGCTAATAATAAATAAATGTATTGCTTGGTTTTCTCATGTGAAACTTTACTTGAGAATTTGTGAATACTGATATTTTTTTCTTGTTCTTTTAATTATTTAATGTTCTGAGACTGAGCGAATATGTTTAAAGATAATTTTAAAAGATATTGTTTTTTATTTTATTTTTTTTTGTTGTGCATTTGTTTAGTTTACTGTCTGTTCCTTTACTATTTATTCAATTTTGTTTACTTCAAATGTGGCAGACACAGATTATTTTGTTTATTTTATTTATTTATTTTATTTATTTTTATTAGGAACATCAACAGCGACATAAGTAATAATACACAGTTAATAATAGAAATCAAGTAAGGCCAATGACAGATGTTCACAGGTGTACAGAAAACATATCTAACAATAATCTTGTTTTTACGTTACATTTGATTTTCAACACATGTTTTTTTTATAGCAAGTAACTCAAATACATAAAATTTTAAGAGGAAATAAAATAGATATTAATAACAATATTTAAAGCAAAATTGTTTTGATCCACGATATCTCAGGGGTGTGTGTATGTGCATGTGTGTGTGTATGTGTGCGTGTGTGTGTGTGTGTGTGTGTGTGTTTGTGTGTGTGTGTGTGTTTGTGTGTGTGTGTAAAACAAATAAAAATCTGTGACATACATAAAGGCATATAAGAATGTATGTGTTATTAAATTATACTCATAATATAATATGTATATTAAGAATTAAAAAGTACGTCCATTACAGCTTTTCTGAATGCGCATCTACTTAGATTAAAAAGATCTAAGTCATGGAAGTTTTTATTATATTCGGATAAAATACGACTAAACGGAGCGTTCTGTGAGTAGTTAGTTCTGGAAATTGGTACGGAGAACAAACTATTTATGGTATGGCGAGTCCTATATGATGGCGTGTTAAGTCCAACCTGTGCAAGTAAGTTTGGGTTATCCAAACGACCATGAATTATATCATGTAGAACGGTTAGGTCAGTTAAAATACGGCGATCCTCTAATCTTAACATTTTATGAAATTTACAACTCATTTCGTAACACTTATGGAAGTTTTTAGTTTTAAAATTTAAGTGTCGTACAAAAATATGTTGTATTCTTTCAATCATATGCTTGTACTTAATGTACTGAGGGGACCAAACACTTGAGGCGAACTCCAGAATACTGCGAACATAGGCATAATAAACCGTCTGTATACATTTAGGGTCTTTAAACGTTTCACAAGTCCTCATTACAAAGCCCAGATTTTTGTATGCACGATTAGTGATATCAACAATGTGTTGTTCAAAAGTAAGCTTTGAATCTAAAGTAACGCCGAGGTCTTTTACTGCATTAACTCTCCGGATAGGCTGTTTATTAATATAGTAAGTATAAATGATGGGTTTATTACTTCGTGAAAAAGTAATTTGCACGCATTTTGACACATTTATGTCTATTCTGTTCTCATTATAGTAATCGGTGAGGCGATCCAAATCCCTTTGTAGCTTATAACAGTCGTCAGCTTGTCGTATACCACAATAAACCTTTTTGTCATCTGCATACATTATAAAATTGGTCTCACATATGGCTGTAAAAATATCGTACAAATAAATATTATATAAAAGGGGACCCAAATGGGATCCTTGGGGTACTCCTGATGGTATGTCAACAAAACCTGATCGAAAACCACCCAAAACAACAGCTTGATGACGGTTAGATATATAAGATTTTATCCATCTAAAGAAATCACCTTGCACCCCTAAAGCAAGAAGCTTGCGAAGAATAATCACGTGGTCTCCTCGGTCGAAAGCTTTTTGAAAATCAGTATAGACTACGTCAACTTGTATACCTCTATCCATACAACCAAGGACAAAATCTATGAATTCAATGAGGTTAGAAAGTACAGATCTACCTTTAAGAAAACCATGCTGTTGAGACGGAATACTATGCTTAACAACAGGATAGATGCGTTTATAAGCAATTTTCTCTAAGATTTTAGCAAAAATGTTTAGGATAGAAATGGGTCTATAGTTAGTAATTTTGTATTTTGGACCATTTTTGTGAACTGGTACTATCAAAGCGTCCTTCCAGATTTTAGGGAAAATACCTGCATGAAAAGAACGATTATAAATTATACAAAGAGGGGTGGAAAGAGGCTTAGCGCAGTTCTTAATAAAGAAGGGAGGAATATTATCAGTGCCAGCACCACCGTTGATGTCCAGAGAAAGAAGCAACTTGTAAATCTCTTCCTCATTAGTACTTATATTACTTATAGTTTTACCAGTATCACACTGTGGAGAAGATAAGGGTATATCGGGGTAGTTGTCAGCAGGTTTGGTAAACACAGAGCAGAAAAAGTCATTAAATGCATCACAGATTGATTGACCAGAGTCGAATGATTTGTTGTTGTGTTGGAATATTTTAGGATACGATGAACCACCGCGACGTGATTTAATAAAAGACCAAAGAGCTTTAGGGTTAACTTTTATGTTATTTTGGATAGTAGTTATGTAATCCCCATAGCAAATGCGTTGTAAATCCTTGCATCGTTTTCGTAATAATGAAAATTGGTCATAATCTAGTGGGTTATTGGTTCGTTTCCAGCGTGAGTGAGCTTTAAATTTCTCTTTTAAACAGCGTTTAAGTGGGAGACTATACCAGACAGGATGGTTGTGGCTTTTACTACGAGTATCAACGGGAATAAATTTTGTGATGGCGTCGTTTAACACTTCGTAAAAGAAATCTAAAGTGTCATCCAGACCTTTATTTTCAAGAGCTGTGTGCCATTGAATTTGTTTTAAATACTCGTTAATTCCATTGTAATCACCTTTACGAAATCGTCGTCTTTGTTGAACAGATTCATGAAAGGGTGCCAATAGGATATCGGTAATGTTAATTTCAAGAGCGGGGTGATATTCATCTATTTTCACTAAAGGGTCGTCACATTTAAGGACTTCAACAGCAGAGTTCGAGAAGCATAAATCTAAAATGTTATCTTTAATATTACTAACAGAGTTGTATTGTGAGAATCCTAAAGTGGAGAGGCCGCCTATAAGACTGAGAGCCGCATCTTGTAACTCAACGCTTCCTCGGCGAAGGTAAAGTGGTGAACCATCGCTGTTCCAATGAACATTTGGTAGATTAAAATCTCCACAAAAAAGATAGTTGTCAAAAGGAAGATCCTGGACTACTGTTTCAAACATCGTCTGAACGTTGGTAGTAAGAGCAGATAAGGTTCGGCTAGGCGGTGTGTACAAAGCACATACATGCAAGTCCCGGGTGGCGGGCGATGCAGCCCCGCCGCCGCTGCAGCGCGCGCGCAGTGCGGCGCCGGGGATCGTGAGCCAGACAGTCTCGCCGGCGCGGGCCCACTCCGCGCGCGCCGCCGCGCCCAGACTGCGCCGCACGAGCACCAGCACGCCGCCGCCGTCCGCCTTCCCGCTTGCCCGCCGGTCTCGGTCGCGTCGGAACACGTCGTATCGGCTGTCACACAGCTCGGTATCCAGTACTCCCTCACATAACCAGCTCTCCGTTACAATTATAATATCATAATTATTATTAAGGATGTTATTATAAAAACTTACTAACTTTGTGCGCAACCCACGTGTGTTTTGATAATAAACTTTGAGTGTATCAACCATTGTAGAGCTTAAATATAAGTACAAAGAATATATAATAAACCATAGATTTTATAAAGATACAAATGATTATGTATATAAAATATAGCATATGCCTTCTTGTATGTATCATTAACTGTAGAACGTTAAAATAAAGCAGTGAATTAATAAATAAGTAAAAGTCAGTGGAATCTAAAAAGATACGTTTTTGTATGTGTGTGGATAATAGAGAATGATATTGAGGCGTGTTGGTTTGAGTTTTGTTTCGCAAAATAGTAGGAAAACCGTTGGTTCGAGAGAGTAATTGAGTAATCGAATTAGATAAGTATTTATATGTGTTATTGTGGAGGGCTTGTTTGAGTAAAGTAATAAAAGGTGTGTGTAAAGTAAAATTCATTAATTGATTGAGATATATGTGTAAAACAAAATGAGTATAGTTATAACATGAACTCAAATAATAAGAATAACTATAATATAGAGACTTTGAAAGTATAAATTTAACACATGAATCTAAAAAGTACAAACAGTTATAAAAGAGGAATATAAAAAGTATAATTTCAACACTAGAATCTAAATAGTGCACACAATAATCAAAGAGAACTGCAAATTGATGAAATAGGTACACCAAGTTAATAAATAATACCAATAAACACACATTAATAAATTTGAATCGCGATGTGTACCAATAGAGAAACAAACAAAACATATTATAAATAAGTAAGCCAAAAATTAAACAAATTAAGGTAACTAACATGAAATTTTCTTCAAATCCTCTACATTTTTCATGCATAAAAAAGGTTTATTTTCATCTTTTCTCACATAGATTTGGCAGTTCTTCACCCAAACAAATTTATATCCATGCTTATTCGATAAAACCTTTGCTTCTTTTAATAAACTTTTATTTGTAGGGGTCAGGTGGTCATTACAAAAAATCCTATCGTCTCTGGAGAAGCCTATATCCCTGGATGTGAGACCCTTACGTTTTCGCAAGCCTGATATGATGGAGTCTTTAAGTAAACGGGATTTAAACTTAACAATAATATTTTTCGGTCTTCCTGATATGTTTGTGGCCGGCCGGACACGATTTACGAATTCCACATCATGATTTTGTAGCTTGACTCCCGCCAGTTCAGCTATCCGGTCAACTATTCCCCTAAGGTCTTCAGCTGATGATTCGGGAACACCTCGGATTTCGAGGTTGTTGAGGCGCTGCCATTGCTGGTGGGAGTCAAATTGGGACTCTAAATCCAGAATCCTTTGTTGCGCATTTTTCAACTCTGTCTCAAGTCCAGGGATTTTATCAACTTTTAATTCCAACTCCGCGATTTTTCCACAAAAGTCTTCCCGCAACTGCTTTACCTCCGTCTTAAAAGTATCCTCTAGGTGTTTTTTCAAAGAGAGCATACTCTGAGTGATAAATTCACGAAGGTCAATATCCCCAGACGAGGACCTAGAAACAGTATTAGACGCGGTGGTATCCTCACATATTGACATGTTGTGCGACGTGGTTTGAGTTTCATGCTGATTCCGAACTGGCGTTTCATCTCCACGACGGCGGCGTAGTGATATGTTCGTAGCGCACTCTGGACAGCGCCAGTTATCTTTATATTTTATGTAATTTGCTTGAAATTCAGCGGTCGTCATATTGAGGCAGGAGTAATGATAAGAGCCCTTACATAGATCGCATGATAGTTTCTCCATTTTGTTAGGAATGGGTTTGAGACAAGCTAAGCAATTCATATTCAGTGAGGTTGTTGAATTCAATCGATAACAAGATAAGAATAAATCAAGCAGTGACACCTAGCGACTGCGGTCAGAACTAGAACAAAATAGGGCGGTCTTCAAACGCGATCAATACGTCTTTAGGTTGACGTGACTGCAAGAAGTACAACAATAAACTCAGAGATGGCGCTGTTGATGAATTGCCGTACGTGTGATACTTCCAACTTGATTTTCCGAGGAACTAAAGGAACAAACAGGAGGCAGACCAGCCCAAAGTATGGCAAACTTGTGATCGCACTCAAATATACTTTATGCGATGGCGCACCACTTATACACAAAATAAACAGAATCCAAGTCTAGGTGACTGACGGTTCAGTATTGACACACTTAATATATTCACTAACTTCACGTTCACGAAACCCCGAGCCGGGATAACACTTCCGCTGATAGAAAACTGAGTACTCTTTAAAATAAAGCTAAGAATTTAAATGTGTATTAACAATTACTTGATTAAATAAAAATATAAGTAGGCAGACAAAACAATACAGATATTTCAAACTACCCGATTATATTTTATTTAATGATGTGTAGTGTAGTGTAGGCCTTAACTGAAAACCAGTGTTTTGCCACTTGGCAATATCAAGCACTGAGTTAGGACCTAGTTTGTGTTACCATAGCACTAATTTTAAGTTTAAAATATTATTTTTTTTCACTTTATTTATTGTTTTTCATATTGTATGTGGTGTTATGTTAACATAAATAAACGAGTTATCTATCTATCTATCTATCTATGTATGAAAAGTAAATAAAGAATAAATAAAGGAAAGTAAAATTTCGACACAGGCGGGATTCGAACCTTTGTCGAAATTTTTCTTTCCTTTATTTATTCTTTATTTATTAGTAATAATCCCCACATGAGGTTTTCATGAACAAAAAGACTTAAATTATGTATGAAAAGGTTGGTGGATGTAAGCGAAACTCGAGAGGTTTGCTTGGATCCTACAAAGTGGCGATTGATAGTCTCTGCTTACCCCGATAAAAAATAATGGCATAAGTATATGTATGTATGTAGCTCTAGCTATAAATTACAAATTATAAATTACATACATTTTACCAGAAAAATTAAGAATTACAAATTTCATAGATGTGGAAGTAGGAATATCATTGGTAATGGGACATAGCCACATAACCCAAAATTTGGTAAAACTGCCATACCCTTAATTGCCTCGTACGACACCCTAGTAATAAAACGAGGAAATGCTATTCTAAACTGACACTAAACAGATTTTTTTCTGGTACCAATATTTCTCAAAGCATGCTTACTTTACCACGTGATAGGAGATGGGCCTATCATTTCTTTGTACAAATACTTTATCACATGTGTGTTCAACTCAAACATTTCATAAAAGGGGTGAATTAAATTGATTAATGATGGAGCCAACACAGACCAACCATAGAGGACATATTATTATATAGATAAGGAATCAGAAGTGTTCAAAATCTGATAGAAAAAATATATCAATTCTACCCCTATAGTCGTAAAGATTTATCATTTTTTATGTAACAATCTAGAAGATGATGTAAATGACGTAATAAAATTATGTAAATGTGAAAAATTGCACACTTTACAACTGTAATCTAAACGGAGGTTATCGCAAATCATTTTCTCATCTACTATGGAATAAAACGCAAATTGCTCGTATATACATATACTTGTATACATACAGCTGTGTAGTGTCTTATAATAACACCACCCCATTTCTTCCAGTGGTTGTTTGTAAGAGGCGATTTTTGGGTCTAAGCGGCTTGAGTCCAATCACCAAAAACCTTTATTTTACCATCTTCAACTTCCAAAAGTAGCTGGAGAAATTTTAATTTGGTAGCTCTGGCTGCTCCTTCTAGGGATTTATAGCCGTGAGTATATGTATGTAACATAACATATACTCACGGCTATAAATCCCTAGAAGGGGTAGCCAGAGCTAAGGAATTATAAATTCCTCAGCCACTTTTGGACAGTTGAGTGGAGAAAAGATGGCAAAATAAAGGTTGTTGGTAATGGGTCTCCAACCGCATCGCCCAAAAATCCCTTAAAAGCCTAACACCGTTAGTCGCCTCTTACGTACACCCATCGGTAGAAACGGGGTAGTGCTCATCTAGGCCTTGCTTTGCTTGGCTTAGCTGCTGTGAGTCTTAGAGTAACACAAACCCATTTCTTCCCCTAAGTTCTCTATGAGGCGACTTTGCTGGCTAACACCTACAATCTTTATTTTATTATCTTTCCGCCACCTAAATTC
The DNA here is from genome assembly GCA_963576735.1 of Bedellia somnulentella. Taxonomy (NCBI): domain Eukaryota; kingdom Metazoa; phylum Arthropoda; class Insecta; order Lepidoptera; family Bedelliidae; genus Bedellia; species Bedellia somnulentella. The sequence continues at coordinate 1,042,370 of OY755199.1, forward strand.
TCAAAGTATCTGAGGAGTCAAGCACAGATCCAGCCATATGAGCAAGATGGGCATAACCTCACACTTTTATGGTCAATTGAGGCTAAAGCTGATATGATACAAGTAGTGACTACACTATTGCCAAGAGATTTTTGAGTTTTTGAGGGCTGATTCCTTTCCTAGTTCTTAAGATCTGAATACCCCTTTGTGAAATTAACAGCCGTGAGCATATATGTGTATAATTGATACGGTTCCCATTACAAAAACAATTTAACGTTACCTCTTTAATTGGTCATCTGTATTCTTGAATAAAATTGCCACAATAATGAAGAAAACCACTTTTTTATCTTTCCCAAAATGGCGTCGATTATAATGTCAAAAGTTCGTTGACCTAATTAAAATCACCCATTGACATTTTGACCCCGAAACTTAAGTTATTCTGAACTCTATTCCGATGCAATAAGGACTGTTTAGTCAAGGATGTGCGACGAAGGAAAATGAGATGTTTAAGTACATACATGTCTCTTCCTCATAGTTTGTAGTGAAATTAATACGGAATTATCTTGAAGAATCACTTGTCTTGTTTGTAAGTTTAATAAACTTTAAAAGTACAAGTTTTTTTTATTAAGGGTACACTAACAAAAGCACTTTGTGAAATTAATTCGTGTTTTGATAATTTAAGCCTGAGGTATAAGCACATAAACAGGAATAATGAAAGTAAATTTATACACAGCCAATTTGTTTGGTTATTAAACTAGGACTTAGGTTCTGTGGATGGTAATGTTAGTAGAGGAAGACCACGGAGAACAAACTTGGACCAAATTGAGAGTGTGCTCAAAAAGGCGGGCGTCTGAAGTATGAAGAATAAAAGAGCATGTATGAAAAGATTGATGGATGTAAACGAAGCTAGAGAGGTTTGTCAGGATCGTACAAGGTGGCGATCAATAGTCTCTGCCTACCCCAATAGGAACTAATGGCGTGAGTATATGCATGTATGTATGACTTAGGTTAACCGCGTAGGGGGTAGGGATAGGGCGAATTAGGTAGTCTTCTTACTATCTGTGCAGTCGGTCTAAGCATTAAGTCGCGCGCTTAATAAGAAACCATTAACTTTTTTCTATTCTCCCAATAGGAAAATTGTTTTTCGGTGATAATTCCTCAATGGTAGGTTCAATCACAACATGCGCCCTTACGACACTTAGCAATTTCCACTTGATCACTGTGCCAACATATAACATAACATAACATATAATCACGGCTGTAAATCCCTAGAAGGGGTAGCCAGAGCTAAGGAATTAGAAATTCCTCAGCCGCTTTTGGAAAGTTGAGTGGGGAGAAGATAGTAAAATAAGGGTTGTTGGTGATGGAAGAAATGGGGTAGTGCTATTCTAAGCCGACACTACAAATCAAATTTGGTTGAAATCGGTCGAGTCGTTCCATAGGAGTTCGATCACGAAGAAGTGGCCTACCCGCGCTAAGAAAACGACCGTGGAGGATTACCTTATTAAGGTCATGCAAAAAGTTTGCTCAAGGATGCAGTTTTCTCGAGTATGACGGATAGGGAGGAGCTATGAAAAATTTGGATGCATCTAAATGAAGCTGGCAATAACATTGAACCATTACAGACTGGAACGACTAGTTAATCAAAATCTAAGATTCTGAAACGTCGTATTCGGCCTATATACCGTTACATACATACATACACACACATATGCTGTGACGTGTCGGCTTTGAATAGCACAACCCCATTTATTCCGGTGGGTGTACGTTAGAGGCGACTAAGGGTATTGGGGCTTTTTATTGGATTTTAGGGCGATGCGGTTGGAGACCCATCACCAAAAACCTTTATTTTTACCATCTTTTCCCCACTCAACTGCCAAAAGTGGCTGAGGAATTTATAATTCCTTAGCTCTGGCTACCCCTTCTAGGGAAATATAGCCGTGAGTATATACTATATACCGTTACACACATACATACAGACAAATAAACACGCCTATAAAACCCTAGAAGATCCAAAGTTACGGAATTAGAAATTCCTCAGCCATTTTTGGAAGTTGTGTGGGAATATGATTGTAAAACAAAGGTGATGAGATGAGTCAACCGCATCGCCCTAAAACCACTTAAAAAAGCCTCAAACCGTTAGTTGCCTCTTATGACACCCGTGGAAAGTAAGTAGAAAGGGGTAGTGACATTCTTAGCCGGCACTATTATTATAATATTTTTTTCAAACAAACCTTCTCCTTAACCTTGTATTTCCCTACAGTGTCAACAGATCCACAGTAATTCTGACACGGAGTGTGTAATTGCGACCTTCGGACCATCAGTTAATTGCTATTCTTAAATTATGCTCACCCATGCCCGAGTGATTCGTCACTTTTTATTATATGGAATCGAATGTTTAATTTATTTTCGTTTTATGTTATTTTGTTCTGAGAAAGATTTATCATTCATTGGTAGATAAATATGTCGGTAAAAATAGTATCCTGGCCCAAGGGGAGAAAAAGAAAGGTATTTATATGCCGCATAAATAATATATCAGAGTAAAACAATTATTGATATTAATTTGCGAAAAGGAATGTTGATTAAAAAGTTATTTTTAAAACCTATCCTAGCCATGTAGTGCCGGCTTAGAATGTCGCTACCCCTTTCTACCCACGGGTGTCGTAAGAGGCGACTAAGGGTATTGGGGCTTTTTTATTGGATATTTGGGCGATGCGGTTGGAGACCCATCACCAAAAACCTTTATTTTACCGCCTTTCCCCACTCAACTTTCAAAAGTGGCTGAGGAATTTATTATTCCTTAGCTCTGGCTACCCCTTCTAGGGAAATATAGCCGTGAGTATATGTATGTATGTATGTTATTTTTAAAACGAAAGATAGTATCCATTCTTTACACTACTAAAGATTCGTTTGGACACATGGAGCGAATGATATACATTCACGCCATTGTTAGTAACGTTAGCAATGAGTCCGAAGAAAGAAGATTTTATAAAAATTCATGTGAGGTGGGCCTGAGAGGTTTATCAGGATCGTACAAAATGACGATCAATGGTCGCGTACTAACATAATACTGCACAACAAAACATAATCATTGCTCTTTAAATTAGTTTTTGTTACTTTTGAAATCTTTATAATTCAACTCAAAAGTTCACACCGCATATCCCTGAAGTAGTTGGCAGAGGTAGTTATGCTTCTGAAAATCACGTGACATTGGTGGTATAACTTTTGAAAAGACAAATTGGTGAAAGCCCGTCCCGGAATTTGAACCCTCATCTCGTGCACGATAAGCGGTGTTCTACCCACTGAGCTATCACGGTTTTTTATAATCGAACTCTTCATATGAAACAAGCGTGAATAGAAGTTGCAAAGTAAACGGAATTTATTTAAACAGTTAAAGAGGTTACACAAAAACTTGATAAATTCTGCCGAATCATGTCATTCGTTGTTGAATTCGCGTTTTTGCCATTGCTTCCGACATGGCTTGCGAAATTGTAGCTGTATAATGTGCATAGTATTTTCTTGTACTAAACTTGATCTGTATCATTTTATTTACTTAGTTTATTCATAAACATAACTATTATAGATTTGTAGCGATTACGAAAATGACTTTCATTTTAAATAATTTAGTTTAAGTGATATATATTGTTCTCTCTTTTGTTCTTGTATATATGTAATTGTGTGCATATATGAAAAATAATAAAAAAAAATAAAAAGCGTTTATTAACGAGAAACAAGAGTTAAATAAGGTGGTAGGTTTTTTTAAATAGTTCATCTTGTTCTACCTTGCGGCGTGAAGTTAATTGTCATTTCAAATGTAAATAAAACGTTATTTTGTATTAAGTATTATATCGTATCAACCGATGCCCCCTTTCATCTAAGCTCAAGCTCTTAACACAAGTGGGTAATTAAAATAAAACATCGCTCGACTCGTAAAATTACAAAGTCACGTGATCATCGCAGGTTTGCTAAACACAATTGACATAGTCAACGTGACAGAATTATGTTAAGTAAAATAAAACGGGTGCAAATGATTATTGCGCTATGACTAGGCGTGGGCTGATAATTTACTTAAATATGCTAATTTACTTCTATAGGTTTTGATTTTCTCAATTATCACAATTTATACTGTAAAGAGAAGAAGTTTATAGTGTGTTTATTTTTATGTATTATTTTTATGTCTGTCTCTCTCTCATACTTATTCCTAACATACATAACATAACATAAACGTTCACGCCGTTTATCCCCGAAGGGGTTGGCAGAGGTACCATTACTTCTGAACTCACATGGCAGCGCCATCTAGTGTCCAGAGAGGGTACCCACGTTTTGCTTAGACAGTGTACTCACATAGGGGGCAGGCCTATCGCCGTTTTGTACGAATACACTGTCACATGACTAAGTATAACTCAGCCATGTGGGTTTCCTCACGATGTTTTCCCTCACCGTTAATAACCATGATAAATTAGCCACACATATGACTTTAGAAAAGACTTTAGAAGATTGGTGTAGACCCGACCCAGGATTGGAACTCACGCCCTTCTGTTTTCGGGCGGGTGTTCTACCCACTGGACTATCATGTCGTATATATATATATATATAATAACAGATATATCAAAATAATATCATTAATTTAAAATGCAAATTCTTTACTGAATATTAGCGATATGTCGACAACAATGGCTAACACCGTTTCCGACCGGCCGCACATCAGAGTCGGCTAAAATTGCATCACCTGTTTCTTAATTCGGCTAACTTCATGCGTTTCCTCTTAGGCAACTATTTCATTGTGTTCTGCTCTTTAATTAGTTGTGTATTCTCTTATAGTAGAATACACTATCTACACTTACATTAGAAAGAGGATAAAATTGTTTGTTTGTTTGTAATGATAAAATGTAAATATGTTTAACCGATTTTAAAATTTTCTTTCATCATTCAAAAGCTACATTTTCCAGTAGTTCAAGTAACATAGTCTATATTTTATTTTTGAAAATAAAAGAATACTTCTAAGGTACGAGACATTTCAGAAAAGTTGCTTGTACATAATAAAATTTGTGTGGATAATATCAAAATCATTTTTTTCATCGCATGACAGAGAGCCTCAGCTAAATATGGCAATTTGATGTCATCCATTAACACACATACATGCAAATACTTACGGCCATAAATCCCATAAAGGGGTAGCCAGATCTATAGAATTAGAAATTCTTCGGCCACTTTTGGGAATTTTGTGCGGATAAGATTGAAAAATATAGGCCCTAAGCCGCCTCTTACGAACACCCACGAGAAGAAATGGAGTAGTGTTATTCTAAGCCGACATCTCCCAGCAATTGTGTATTCTATAGCAGTAGTATATAATATATAGTAAGTAGTGTATATTTGTAAACTAGAAAATAGATAGTCAGAGCTTGTAAATCGATAATGCCTCAATAATTTGAAGGAAGGAAGTACCAAAAAATATATAGTCTAACAATGACCTTTCACGGTATCTCTCATCGCTTCACCGATTACCATTCGTTGTAACAGAGTTCAGAAGTATTATCAGTATTAATATAATAAATATAGGGACATATTATACTCAGTTCGAGTAACCCCCAAACTAAGTAAAACTTATATTATGAGATAATACATATACCCACGGCTATGAATTCCAAGAAGGGGTAGCCAGAGCTTAGGAATCAGAAAATCCTCAGCCACTTTTGGAAAGTTGAGCGGGGAAAAGATGTTAAAAATAAAGTTTTTTGGTGATGGGTCTCCAACCGTATCGCCCAAAAATCCTTAAAAAGCCCCAATACCGTTAGTCGCCTCTTACGTACACCCACCGGAAGAAATGGGGTAGTGTTATTCTAAGCCGACACTACACAGCATTGAGATACTAACTTAACTATATGTTTAATATTATATAATACACTAAAAACGACATCCAAGACGAAGAAACAATTATTTATGCTCATGACATAAATGTTACTCTCAATGGGGATTCAATTTAAAAATATACATACATTGCTTCTTTACATACATACATACATACATATACTCACGCCATTAGTTCCCATTGGGGTAGGCAGAGACTATTGATCGCCACTTCGCACGATCCTGACAAACCTCTTTAGCTTCGTTTACATCCATCAATCTTTTCATACATGCTCTTTTATTCTTCATACTTCAGACGCCAGCCTTTTTGAGCACACTCTCAATTGTTTCTTTAATACAAAGAAAATGACAACCAAAAGAAGCCTAGTCATTACGCAACTTACACAGTTAGGTGTTTAGCTTACCCCATCACGTGACACACCTCGCTACCCCCACGTGACCTAACAAACGTGTAACAATGATGATAATCATGATAATTAACTGCCGCTCACTGCGATTATAATCAGATAATTGTTTGTCCCGTCGCGCGATAATTGGGACCATACAGGTTATAGACTTCCTGAGATTATAGGGATAATTTGAATGTTTTTGATCATGAAAACCTCATGGGGATTATTACTAATAAATAAAGGAAAAAAAATTCGACACCGGCGGGGTTCCAGAGGTAGGGAACGCTAACACTACTTTGAAAGTGTAAAACAAACAAAGGATAGAGGAATTTCGCACGGAAAAATCTACTAATATTGACACGGCACTTTCCACATACTATGCATTTGCCCATTCTTGTCTTAGTTACGGGGTCATATTGTGGGGCAATAGCACAAATGTATCACAATTATTTACACAACAAAAAAAATTAGTTAGAATTATAGCAAACATAGAATCTACAGACAGTTGCAAACCCTTCTTCATCCAATTCAATATACTCACCCTCCCCTGTATCTACATCTTAGAAATTATCAAACTTGTTAGAAAATACCCCGACCTTTATAAAACTAGATCCTCCCAAAACCACCTATACTCATTTAGACACCCAAATAAACTTCAATTCCCACAAACTCGCATGGCTCTCCAATCATCAAATACATATATAATGTCTATAAAAATATATAATAAACTACCAGATAGCTATAAAAATATTACAAACGAACAGGCATTTATAAAAAAACTAAAAACCCTATTATTACAAAAAGTTTACTATAAGGTTGAAGAATTTTTGGATGAAAATCTGTTTTAAAATAAATCCTACAACCCTTTCACATTTCCATCTCTTCATCCTTCTATTACTTGCCTACCTCAATAAACATTCCTGTCTGCATAGTTTAAAATCTTCGTTACCAATATTATAATTTATCATAAGTAAACCTATAAGTTAGCATCTTAAAGATCTCATTTAGACACTAAGAAAAATATATTATTAAGCTAAGAAAGAAGATTACCAAATTGATTTATTATTATTATTCATTATTCTAGTCTCTTAAAATGTTCTTATTATCATTAAGTTTTCTTTTAAATTCTGTACTGTAAACTGTATGTTAATTTTAAGATAGCTATAAGATATTGCAGTGCCCTAACAGGGTTCATTGTCGGAACTTAATTAATATTTGTAACATCTTAATCTACCACAATGAAGCTATAAACGATTTGAAGTTTGAAGTTTGAAGTTTGAAGCCATTGACACGATAGCTCAATTGGCAGAGCGACGGGGGCGTATATCCGTCAATTCATCATCTTACTGTTGCCCTTAGCGAGACTCGAACCTGCGACCTCCGAACCCAGAAACTGGTCCCCTATCGATCATGAAAGACGTCAAAACTATACGTGAACAATGTCGGTAATTAAACAATTTAAAATACATTAATTAAGAAATTCATTAGCCAATATATTGAGTGTATTAAGTGTTAATCAGTTATTTAGTTTATTAGGTAATGATCATGTTACTGCCAAACTGGATTTACGATGTAGACAACACGTTTTTGTAATCAAATCTGGTTTTATATCAATTACTCAAAATCTATATCCTGGTATTTTTTAGATTTAAATTAGTTTTTTAGGTTTTAATGAGATTTATTGCTCTGCACGTTTGCAAATGTTAGTTTGATAACATAACATAACATATGCTCACGGCTATAAATCCCTAGAAGGGGTAGCCAGAGCTAAGGAATTAGAAATTCCTCAGCCACTTTTGGAAATTGAGTAGGGATGGGTCTCCAGCCGCATCGCCCAAAAATCCCTTAAAAGCCCCAATACCGTTAGTCGCCTCTTACGTACACCCATCGGTAGAAACGGGGTAGTGCTATTCTAAGCCAACACTACACGGCAACTGTTAGTTTGATGTGTTGTTGTATGTGAATAATTTTAGCACGCGTCATTTAAGGTTTGGTTTGATTATGCAGTCACGTGATGAGGGATAATAAAAATAGGCTGTTATTGATACATCAATAAAGTCTAACCTAACCTAACTAAAAACTGATGTTGCATCCAATATACTTATATTGGTGTATATTATATCTCATTATGATTAGGTCATTTAGAAATTTAGGTGTTCATGCTGTGTAGTGTCGGCTTAGAATAGCACTACCCAATTTCTTTCGGAGGGTGTACGTAAGAGGCGACTAACGGTATTGGGGCTTTTAAGGGATTTTTGGGCGATGTGATTAGAGACCCATCACCAAAAACCTTTGTTTTACCATCTTTTCCCCACTCACATTTCCAAAACTGGCTGAGGAATTTAAATTCCTTAGCTCTGGCTACCCCTTGTGAGTATATGTGATACGATACGTGACATTGTCACCTGGTGTTAGAGTACCCACGTTTTGCATGGACAGTGTACTCACGTGATAGGGGGCAGGCCTATCGCCGTTTTGTACGAATACACTGTCACATGACTAAGTACAACTCAGCCATGTGGGTTTCCTCACGATGTTTTCCCTCACCGTTAACAACCATGATAAATTAACCACACATATGACTTTAGAAAAGACAAATTGGTGTAGGCCCGATCCGGGATTGGAATTCACGCCCTTCTGTTTTTCGGGCGGGTGTTCTACCCACTGGACTATCATGTCGTTAAACACTTTTTAAGCACTTTAACTGTATTTATGTAGTGCCAGCTCAGAATATTAATAACCCTTTCTACCCGTGAGTGTAGTAAGGGGCGACTAACGGTATGGGGCTTTCCAAGTGGTTTTTGGGCGATGCGGTAGGAGACCCATCACCGACAATACTTTATTTTTACCATCTTATGACTTATCAACTTCCAAATATGGCTGAGGAGATTCTAGCCTGGCTACCCCTTTTTGGGATTAATGGCGTGAGTATAAGTATGTTTTTACTTTTCTTTTTAATAATCTTGAATATAAATAAAAAAGTTTCACTTCCTGAGTAGTCAGTTGTTGACTTTTCTGTCATTTATAAGATAAGGAAAATTATTTGATTGTCTCCATCTAGCGCATTTATAATGAACAATTTATAATTTTAATAGCAAATATGCTCAAAAATTGCGCGTCCGAAGTATGAAGAATAAAAGAACATGTATGAGAATATTGATGGATGTGAACGAAGCTAGAGAGGTTTGTCAGGATCGCACAGTGGCGATCGATAGTCTCTGCCTACCCCAATGGAAACTAATGCCGTGAGTATATGTATGTAATTCATAATTTTCTCGTGTCAAGACGATGAATAACACTAGCCCATTGCTTTTCATTTTATACTTAATGAATTAAAAGGTTAATCGAATTCGTGATAAGATGAATTTTTAAGTACTGGATCCACATAAAAAATTGTCGACATCCGTGGCCGAGTGGATTAGTGACTAGCTCCTCGGTCCGGAGATTGCGGGTTCGATCCCCGCTGAGAGCTACATTTATGTGATGAGTATTAATGATTGTCTGTAGTCTTTGATTTTATTTATATTATTATATATATCGTTGAGTTAGTATCCCATAATACAAGTCTTACTTATATGTATGTATGTATGTACTTAGTTTGGGGTTAACTGGATCTGCGTATAATGTGTCCGTATATTTATTAATTAATTTAAAGATCTTACAATCATTACAAGAATTTTCTTAGGTAGAAATAAAGTTAGTGGACATATCACTAATAGCTATCTCAGAAAGATAACATGCATATACTCACGGCTATATTTCCCTAGAAGGGGTAACCAGAGCTAAGGAATTATAAATTCCTCAGCCACTTTTGGAAGTTGAGTGAGGAAAAGATGGTAAAAATAAAGGTTTTTGGTGATGAGTCTCCAACCGCATCGCCCAAAAATCCAATAAAAAGCCCCAATACCCTTAGTCGCCTCTTACGACACCCGTGGGTAGAAAGGGGTAGCGACATTCTAAGCCGGCACTACACGGCATAAGAAAGATAACCTTTTCAATAATAACTACATAGTTAATAACCTTACAATAAATATATGGTTATCGTAGGTAGATGTACAAATGAGAAGGAAATAAAGAAATGTCATGTTACTTCATGTAGAGTTTCAATCTTGCCGTGACAGTCAGATAGGAAGGTAATCATATATGTAATTAAAATTTCTCCTTTTGAAGCATCTTTAAAATTAAGGATTTAAAAACGGATATACCAGGTTCGAATTATGGTGGGAAACTAAAAAAAATACGTTGTCAGTTTTATCCTTCAGGTATGATCGTGCTGACTAATTTAGTTCCGAACGGATTGAATGAAATTACGAAATATTTGACAGAATATTTTAAGCCGCTTGAATAGCCTCAAAATAGGAAAACCCAATGAAAGGGAATCCTCTTCATAATTTTACAGTAAAAAGAAGTTTTAAGAAAGGGTTTTAAATGCGAAACCTCTCATTTGCTGGCTAAGCGTTATAAAACCCTTTCTTTTTATAAAGCTTCCCTTTTGATTGGGTCCCATACAAATGGGAAAACCAATAAGGAGGGTAGCTTGCGTTCTCTTTACGATGGATTTCTTTGTTAAGGGTTTTGAAATTTAGCCACGCGTCCAATCCCTTTTTCCAAAAATGATTAGATAGTTTGAGGGACGCTAAGCTGTCTGTCCCGGTGACTAATTCATAATATTTCTTTACGGGTGTTCAAATTGAATGAGTAAATACTCTGTATTGTAATGAGTCTATAAGTATTTTTAGAATATCAATACATAAAATAATCAAAAGGGATCTATTAGTAATGAAAGCAGAAACCGATTGCCGTAATGACTAATTACTTACTGTGTCATATGACTATTAAAACTTGTGAAGAAAACATACAATTGTTTAAAACCATAAATATAATGACACTGCCATGTCAATATATTTATGAAAACATCATGTATGTGAGAAAAAATTTGAAAGCATTTTCCAAAAACTGTGACAGACATACTAGAAGTCTTAGAGATAATAATAAAATTTCAATTCAAAAGTACAGATTGTCAAAAATAAATACATCTTTTATGGGGTTATGTGTAAAATTTTATAATAAAATACCTGATGACATTTTGAATCTAACAGAAAAGAAATTCAAAGTAATTATAAAACGCAGTCTTCATTTAAAAGCTTATTACAGTTTAAATGATTATATGATAGATGAAACTGCTTGGTGTCACCAGGGCTCTATTCAGGATATTTCCAGACATACACCAATATTGTAATTTGACTAAGAAAAGATGTGTGTTGCTGAGTTTCTTACGGGTTCTTCTCGCAACAATACACCTTCCGAATCCGAAGTAGAGTCAGTAGAGTAAGATTTAACTTATACGTAAGTTTGTGACGTTCAAAAAATAGAGAACAATTCTTTTTATTTTGAAATAAATATTTTTTATCTTTATCTTATCTTATCTACATACATACATATACTCACGGCTATAAATCCTTAGATGGGGTAGCCAGAGCTAAGGAATGATAAATTCCTCAGCCACCTTTGGAAAGTTGAGTGGGGAAAAGATGGTTAAAATAAAGGTTGTTCGTGATGGGTCTCCAACCGTATCGCCCAAAAATCCCTTTAAAGCCCCAATACCGTTAGTCGCCTTTTATGTAAACCCACCGGAAGAAATGGGGTAGTGTAGTGCTATTCTATGCTGACACTTCACAGCTTGTGAAGAAAACCAATGTCTTATTAAATTATTACAATATTAACCAAATTTTTTGCCCAAGAAAAAATATTGCTGTAAGAACATTACGACTATTTTTAACTCTAAGAAAATTAATAACAAATTGCAAAACAAGATGAAAAATGGATTCTAATGACTATTTTTAAAATTTATTAAGAAAACTTATTGCTAATGACAATATTAGAAAATATGTTATCCAAGAAATATATTTCCGAAAAAAAGACAGATAAGTCACAGTTGTTTTCTTCAACTCGCGCAAGCGCAACGGCTGTCAAATTACGTTAGTTTTATAAAAACGGTTATACTTTAATGAAATCGATAATAATTTACCTTTATTTGACTAATTATGTTCAAAAATGTTGAATTAAGCAGTTAGTTACACTTATTTATATCACTCAACGGTTATCTACGTCATCACACGGCACATTTTACAAAATTTAAACATAGAAAAGATATAAAAGTCCTAACTTACCATGATTAATCTTCCCCTGTTGCGAAATAAGCATGTTTAGCGGTAACCGTTGTTTGTCACCGGATATCCGAGGCGCTAGGCCGAAAAGCCGATTCCTGGCCGATTGGCCGACGGCTAGGTACTGCTTGTGGCCCATGGTTTCGGCCTTCGTTGTTTCTTTTACTTCAACTGTGAGATGGGCTCATTTGTAAGGTTAATCTGGAAAAGAAATGTTTTGGTTAAAGTTGATTTAGAAGTGAAAGTCCGTAGTGAATAGAATAAATGAGCATGAGAAGAATGATGAATGTGACAGAAACAAGATTTGTCAGGATCGTACAATGTGGCGATCTATAGTCAATACCTACCCCAATGCGAACAACAGGCGTGAGTATAAATCAGTATAAGTAAGTGTTAGAAGGGGTAGCCAGAGCTTAAGAATTAGAAATTCCTCAGCCACTACTGGAAAGTTAAATGGGGAAAAGATGGTAAAATAAAGGTTGTTGGTGATGGGTCTCCAACCGCATCGCCCAAAAATCCCTTAAAAGCCCCAATACCGTTAGTCGCCTCTGACGTACACCCGTTGGTCGTAGGGGGTAGTGACATTCTAAGCCGGAACTACACGGACCATTGAAGTAATCTCGACTAATTACAAATAGAAATAAACTATGCACACTGTAAGTGCACTGAAACATATAATTTTCAGTATATCGTCATACTATAACTACCGTACGTCACTACGTCTTTACAGAATGATCTTTACCACAGAACTTCATTAATGAATAACGTCACTTAGGAATATTTACTGAAAAACTTTAATTGCTATCTGGGTTTTATTAAACGCAGGATGAAGGTTTTACGTGAATACGTCATTGAGTAGAATAGAAAATCCGTGATTGCATGTAACAATTAATATATTATCTTTTTATGCGAGACAACTTTAGTATGATTACATGGCTAATAAAGTTACTTAATGTCATCAGAGCTATCTATCTATACTTACAATAAATCTGTAGAGAGGTCATTTCTGTACATTAAATATATTTTCAAAATAACTATCAAGGGGTGATTAGTGAACGATACTGATGCCAAAAATGCAATCAGTAAAATTTTTGTCTGTCTGTCTGTCTGTCTGTCTGTGGGTTTGTATGTTCCGAATGGAAACAAAAACTACTAAACGGATTTTAACGAAACTTGGTAGAATTATTCTTCATACTCCTGGGCAGGTTATAGTGTACTTTTCAGCAGAGTAATGAAGGGGAATTTCGGGAAATTGTGGGAAAACGGGGGATGTTACTCCATTTTTTAAGCTTCCGTCGCGTGTGCAGCCTTAATGGTTACAGTGACATAAAAATCATGTATGATAGAAATATTGGACATAAAACTGTCTAAAAAATATCCTTCAACAGTATATGTCTATCTTTTATGGTTGACTCACAATAACACGTGTAACTCCTGATAGCTTAGCAGTTCGGAGCATCCTGGTTATATTTGTTTACTCTTACGTTTATAGTTCTCTCATTCATCTCTCATTAAAAAAAGTTTACATTATTACCTATTCAATAAAAAAAGAATCATAGAAGTCGGTATAGAAACACCAAAATTATACATGAAATAAGCCATCGCGTCCTGTCGTCACACGTGAATACTGAATCATGCTGGATTATTTTTAGTAATGGTTGCGCGGGCAAAAGATAGCCGTGAGTATATGTATGACGTATGCAAAGTTTGTAACTCTGATTCTTTGTTTGCATGGGTTTATTTTCGGAGATACTGAACCGTTCATTAAAGCGCTTTCACAATCACAAAGCTAAACTATTCAGGAGTGCTCTTTGTGGCGCTAAATTTCACAAAGGTTGAGCAGTGATTGAAGAAACCTCAGATATATTTTAAACTACGCTACCCGTGCGAAGCTGGGCCGATCCACTAGTTTGGTAATAAAAACATAATATTTTGGAATTTAAAGTGAATGTTAAGATGGTTGCCGTGTAGTGTCGGCTTAGAATAAACATAACATAACATAAACGTTCACGCCGAATATCCCCGAAGGGGTTGGCAGAGGTACTAATACTTCTGAACATCACGTGACTTTGTCACCTGGTGTTTAGAGTACCCACGTTTTGCATGGACAGTGTACTCACGTGAATAACTTACGGCTTAGAATAACACTACCCCATTTCTACCCGTGGGTGATCGTAAGAGGCGACTAAGGGTATTGGGGCTTATTAAGTGATTTTTGGGCGATGTGGTTGGAGACCCGTCACCAAAACATTTATTATTACCATCTTTTCCCCAAACAACTTCCAAAGGTGGCTGAGGAATTTTTCATTCCAAAGCTCTGGCTACCCCGTTTAGGAAATTATAGCCGTGAGTATATGTATGTACCCTTATAGGTTATAGACATTAAAATATATATACAAACATACATGTACTCACGGCTATGAATCCCAAGAAGGGGTAGCCAGAGCTAGGGAATCAGAAATAACTCAGCCACTTTTGGAAATTAAGTGGGGAAAAGATTGCAAAATAAATGTTCTTGGTGACGGGTCTCCAACCACATCGCCCAAAAATCACTTAAAAAGCCCCTATAACCTTAGTCGCCTCTTACGATCACCGAAGGGAAAAAATTGGGTAGAGCTATTCTAATCCGACACTTAACAGTTTACATATGTATGTTAAGAATAAATGACCTCACTATTTCTTTGGAAGTATCTCAAGTAAAAAGCGCAAATATTTAATAACTTAAACAACTTAAAAAAGCACTATGTCTTCTCACGATTACACACCATGTAATCATATTTTAATACTATATTTAAACATGCTATTTATATACTTAAGTAAATACTAATGTATTGAGATAAAAAATATATTATTATACACTTAAGCTGTTGTAAATAATACCTCTAGCTCACCCTTCGGGGAAAATACATTGCATGATTCATTGTCTTATGTTAGAGTCAATGTTAGAATTCTATTTAAATCAAATAATTGTTAGTTAGGGAAAATAGGTTGGAAATACATGTCATTTACTTTATAGCTGTGTTTACTTAATAACTTAGAGGGAAAGACCTATTTATTGGACGGATGAGACATTGGTTTAAATTGGTAATTCATTGCTGTGTAGTGTCGGCTTAGAATAGCACTAGCCCATTTCTTCCGGTGGGTGTACGTAAGAGGCGACTAACGGTGTTGGGGCTTTTTAAAAGATTATTGGGCGATGCGGTTGGAGACTCATCACGAACAACCTTTATTTTAGCATCTTATCCCCACGCAACTTCCAAAAGTGGCTGAGGAATTTCTAATTCCTTAGCTCTGACTACCCCTTCTAGGGATTTATAGCCGTGAGGCACTAGCCTCTGCTAACCCCTTCGGGGATATGCGGTGTGAACGTATGAGTCTTGACATACATACATTCATACATATACTCACGGCTATATTTCCCTAGAAGGGGTAGCCAGAGCTAAGGAATTATAAATTCCTCAGCCACTTTTGGAAGTTGAGTGGAGAAAAGATGGCAAAAATAAAGTTTTTTGGCGGTGGGTCTCCAACCGCATCGCCCAAAAATCCAATAAAAAGCCCCAATACCCTTAGTCGCCTCTTACGACACCCGTGGGTACAAAGGGGTAGCGACATTCTAAGCAGGCACTACACGCCATTTTTGATTTTATCAGAATTCAGGGTATCAGGGTAAACAACGTTATTCAATCTAAGTTACAGTGTTAATTAAAAACCAAGAGTACTAAAATAGAACTCAGTTAGTAAATATATAAAAAAAGATCTTAGTTTATAAAATGCTAATCGTAAATGCCGGAAGGCTAATTTTTTATTTTATCAAGAACTTGATTAGTGCTTGGTCTAAATATGTATTAACATACTCGCAACTAGTATAAATACTCGTGGTTTAATTTATGAAGTACATTTTAAAATTGCATTTTATTTAACTTCATACATGCCTTGTAGTGTCGGCTTAGAATAACACTACCCCGTTTCTACCCGTGGGTGATCGTAAGAGGCGACTAAGAGTATAGGAGCTTTTTAAGTGATTTTTGGGCGATGTGGTTGGAGACCCGTTACCAAAAACATTTATTATTACCATATTTTCCCAATCAACTTCCAAAAGTGTCTGAAGAATTTTTTATTCCAAAGCTCTGGATACCCCGTTAAGGGATTTATAGCCGTGAGTATATGTATGTATGTATGTCATACATGCATTCATACATTACTTATACTACCGGTAGCCTGAGCTTCAGAACTAGAAATCCCTCAGACAATTTTGAAAGTAGAATGGGTTAATTAAGTTTTTTTGTGATGGTATCCAATTACATCGAAATAAAATTTGATAATCCCTAATACTCGAAACACCCACGTGGAGAAACAGGGTTATGTTATTCTAAAACGAAACTATACAGCTAACTCAGACTACATATTTTATCTCTACTAGTCCAGCATGTTTAACTATGGCCGAATCATGCTTTTCAGGGTAGGTTCGAGCCCCGCAGTGGGGATATAAATAGGCTGTGATGTATTAGAGTGTACCTGAATCAGCCTGCAATGAGCTGTGATGAACTAAAACTTTACATAAATACATATACTCACGGCCATATATCTCAAAGAGGGGTAGCCAGAGCTTCAGAGCTAGAACACATTTGGAAGTCGATATCGGACAAAAATTCAAATTCAAATTAATTTATTTACCATAAAAGTGCACAATACAACTTACAAATCTTTTAATACAATATTCGTTATGTTGCTGCAAAATAACATTACCATTGGTCTCCACACTAGGCGAACCTGTATCGTGGAGGCCAGAATTTTTACTTCGTCTAGGGGGCTTACAACGATTTAATTAATTGAGTATTTGATGAAATATATTTACAATTAATGAATATATTCTATACAAGATGGTAGAAATAAAGTTGGTGATGGGTCTCAAACCGCATCGCCTAACAATCACTTTAAAAAGCCCCAAATACCCTTATTCCTCTTACGAATACCCATTAGAAATGGGGTAGTGCTATTTTAAGCCGAAAAAAATATCACTCTCCCTCCCACTTTCCAGATAAAGTAACATTCATACGTAATTACCGATATTCTGCGTATTAATTAAATTCATTTAGTGTCGGCTTTGCCGTGTAGTGCCGACTTAGAATGTCGCTACCCCTTTCTACCCACGGGTGTTGTAAGAGGCGACTAAGGGTATTGGAATTTTTTATTGGATTTTTGGGCGATGCGGTTGGAGACCCATCACCAAAAACCTTTATTTTTACCATCTTTTCCCCTCTCAACTTCCAAAAGTGGCTGAGGAATTTATAATTCCTTAGCTCTGGCTACCACATGTATGTAATTAAATTCAATATTTTGACCTCAAAAGTAAAAATGCAAAATTCGCCCCGAGCGCTACGTCGCATGCCGGAAGGCAAGGAAGGACGAGTGGTGAGGGTCAGTTATTTTGGACAGTAAACCGACTTCCAAAAATGGAGGATCAATGATCTATCAATTGATTGTTGTGAACGAAATTGTTATGAGTTTTTTCTTGGAATTCCATACATACATACATATACTCACAGCCATAAATCCCAAAAAGGGGTAGACAGAGGTTTAGAGCTACAAACTCCTCAGCTACATTTGGAAGTTGATAGGAGACAAGATGGTAGAAAAAAGTATCGTTGATGATGGGTCTCCAATCACATCGCCCAAAAACCACTTTAAAGAACCCTTAGTCGCCTCTTATGACACTCGCGGATAGAAAGGGGTAGTGACATTCTAAGCCGGCACTACACTGCAAAACTTTTGGAAGTTGGGAGGGTAAATGATTGGATGTAGTTGAAAACTCATCAATAATCATCCTTTATTTTAGAATCTGCGTAGAAGCTGTGTAGTGTCGGCTTAGAATAGCACTACCCCATTTCTTCCGGTGGGTGTACGTAAGAGGCGACTAACGGTATTGGGGCTTTTTAAGGGATTTTTGGGCGATGCGGTTGGAGACCCATCACCATCAACAGAAATTTCTAATTTCTCAGCTCTGGCTACCCCTTTTAGGGATTTATAGCCGTGAGTATATGTATGTATGTATGTATTTTAGAATCATTTTCTCATTAAACTTCCTTATGTAGCTGCGGAATGTTTAATTTTAAAGCTCTGGCTACCCCATTCTAGGATTTATAGCCTTGAATATAGTTAGGTAGTAGATGCAAAAACAATCACAGGAATAAAATAATAACATATATAAGGTTTACAACGAAATTATAATATCAAATCAGCAGGGCAAGCACGAGCCGTGTTTAAACTAGTTATCGCGTGGGATAAAGCAGCCATCTCTTACGCACTTACTTAGTATCGTATACTGCCATCTCGTTCTAACCGTTATCGTGTCGATTAAATAGCGCTCGTGCTTGCTCTTCAGATGTCGGAATATGTCAGTTACTTTAATCATATTATTTAAAACATATCGCTATTTTATCGTTGTACGTATTAATTAATGACTATTTTGACTTACATTTCCTTTGGAAGTATGTATTTAGATATTTAGCTGGAAATATCACTACACTGCACCTCAGGTGATGTAATGTGCTATTTTTGTATGTATTTTTATTAATGGATGTCATTTATAAAAGAACTTTACATAAAGTCATCTAAGACTACCATATAATCATTTATATTATATCCCGCGAAGTCGGAATTATTTACTATAGTATTTACATTAGCTTTATAATATCCCTTTGGTCGTTTAGCTATCGTTGCCGGCTCCATTCATGGCAGTGTTAAAATAATGAGACACTAGCTTTTTGGGGGAACTACATTTTTTGCATCCGGTTTACATCCAAAATACCAAAACACTATCTTAACTTCTGTTTTTTTATATTTATATTCCCGCGGACGTTGTAATAGATACAAGAACCATGGGTGCAAGACAACAGAATATGTGGGCTCAGTAATATTGGAGGTAAGCTTATTCTTAATACAAATTTAACTAATCCAGTTATGGAAAATGTACGAGTTTTCGGTAAAACTTCACATGGAGACCTTCAATTTGATACCTGAACCAATTTCCTAGCTCTTAGCATCGCGACACAGGCTGGTTCACAAAATCCACCCTCTCTCGTTAAATATATAAGTATTGGTGTAGGCTCAACTCTGGAATTGGAGTGGTGTTCCCACTGAACTCTGTGGTTTGGATCTCAGCACAGAGCTGAGATCAAGGTTGTTTAGTTCATAGTTCGCTAGTGTTAGTTTATGTGTGGGAAATAGAATAATTCGTGAAAAGAGTGTAAGATGATACATACATACATACATACACTCACGGCTATTTCCCTAGAAGGGGAAGCCAGAGGTAATGAATTATAAATTACTCAACAAAAGGTAAAAATATAGGTTTTCGGTAAAGGGTCTCCAACCGCATCGCCCAAAAATCCAACAAAAAGCCCCAATACCCTTAGTTGCCTCTTACGAAACCCGTGTGTAGAAAGGGGTAGCGACATTCTAAGCCGGCACTACACGGCAAATACACCTATATACATGAAAGATGATATTGTAAAAAAGATAGAAATAAGAATGATAGATTGGTTGGCACATAGTTAGTGAGGATCGAGAAATTTAAAGTGAATTTGATATAAGCAAATGGCAAGCTCTTTTTGATATAAATGTGTCATCCCCGGTCATACCTTCCAACTTTTTTTATCTCTTTCATTTATATATATTCATTTCTTATACGTTAATAAAGTGGGGTATTGCTAATCTAAGCTGCTTCTACATGCTACAGCTTATAAAAGCACGATGTCCCACGGAAGTCATAATATTGACGATAATAAGAAACTTGGTGATCACGTGACAAAATATTAGCTTTAACTTATTCAAAGTGGTATCACTTTACCTCGGTGTGCACCCTTGGCTGGCGGTGACTAATGGATGGAGGTGGTAAGTTGTACGAAGATCTTCCCCTATTAATAATAATAAATAAATATACAGATATATTAAACATAGATTTAGTTAGCCCTAAACTAAATAGAACTTGTATTATCGAGTACTAACTTAATGATTTATAATAATTATATATAAATAACTAAAGTGCTGCTGTGTAGTGTCGGCTTAGAATAGCACTAGCCCATTTCTTCCGGTGGGTGTACGTAAGAGGCGACTAACGGTATTGGGGCATTTTAAGGGATTTTTGGGCGATGCGCTTGGAGACCCATCACCAACAACCTTTATTTTTACCATCTTTTCCCCACGCAACTTCCAAAAGTGGCTGAGGGATTTCTAATTCCTTAGCTCTGGCTACCCCTTTTAGGGATTTATAGCCATGAGTATATGTATGTATGTATGTATGTACGAACATAACGTTTATGAAGCTAAAGACGGTTGCCGGGATATTTAAATTGACTATTGATATTTCTGCCAACTCCTATGAGAACTTCTGACTTGAAACTATGTATGTTCGTGTACATACACAGAGTCACGGCCATAAATGTGAAAAAGGGGTAGCCAGAGCTTTAGAACCAGAAACTCTTTAGCCACATTTGGAAGTTGATAGGGGACAAGATATTATTATTTAAAAAGCCCTTAGTCGCCTCTTACGACACCCGTGGGTAGAAAAGAGTAGTGAGAATGTCACGCAGCATCTAAACCGTTTCATAGCATAGTTCAGTCGTAATATAGTGTCTGCCTACCCTAATGAACTATAATGCTTTTAAACGACAATCGACAAGCTGTGTAGTGTCAGCTTAGAATAGCACTACCCCATTTCTTCCGGTGGGTGTACGTAAGTGGCGACTAACGGTATTAGGGCTTTAAGGGGATTTTTGGGCGATGTGGTTGGACACCCATCACCAACAACCTTTATTTTACCATCTGTTCCCCACTCAACTTTCCAAAGGTAGCTGAGGAATTTCTCATTCCTTAGCTCTGGCTACCCCATCTAGGGATTTGTAGCCGTGAGTATATATGTATGTAAACGACAATCGAAGCTGAGCCAGAGCCCAAATCTTTCCTTCCGAAGGCTACTCAATACCAATATTACCCAATCCACACAAATATGCCACATCGATTTCTCAGCTCGACGTAAAATCACCGCGATGCAAACCAGTTTTACTGGGTCAATGTCGACAGAAATATCGTGTTTTCAATTTTATATGTAACGACTTTTATATAACTGCGGCGGTAACCGAAATTTTGTTATATCATTGGGCTACTTTAAGATGGTCGAGTTGTATTTTGGTTCAAATTAATTGATGGTAGTTGTAGGCAGAGGGTGGATGATAACAAATTGTAAAAAGAGATTTATTGAGGTAATGTGGATGGTAATGTTAGTAGGAGACTACATCGGAGGACACATTTGGATCAAATAGAGAGTACGTACATACATACATATACTCACGGCTATAATTCCCTAGAAGAGGTAACCAGAGCTAAGGAATTATAAGTTCCTCATCCACTTTTAGAGGTTGAGTGGGGAAAAGGTTGTAAAATAAAGGTTTTTGGGGATGGGTCTCCAACGGCATCGCCCAAAAATCTAATAAAAAGCCCCAATACCCTTAGTCGCCTCTTATGACACCCGTGGGTAGAAAGGGGTAGCGACATTCTAAGCCGGCAGTACACGGCATATTTCTACCATCTTGTCCCCTATCAACTTTCAAATATGTCTAACGAGTTCCTAGCTCTGAAGCTCTGGCTACCCCTTCGTGGGATTTATGCCGTGAGTATATGTATGTATTTAATTAATTGATAAACTTGACGTCAGATTGTATATTAATTATGGTAGGAAAAACTTTATACGAATGAATAAATATTTAAATTCCTATTTACTCAAACACTTTAGGAGAACTTTTTC
This sequence comes from Bedellia somnulentella, assembly GCA_963576735.1. Taxonomy (NCBI): domain Eukaryota; kingdom Metazoa; phylum Arthropoda; class Insecta; order Lepidoptera; family Bedelliidae; genus Bedellia; species Bedellia somnulentella. The sequence goes on from OY755199.1 coordinate 1,064,575, forward strand.
AGCCACTTTTAGAAGTTCAAAGAGAAAAATAATGTGAAAAAGTAATCGTTGGTGATACGACTCCAGTTAATACTTTTAGAAACCATTTTCAGTCACTACTGTGTTAAATTTGTTATGTAACACCTATTACCACCAAAACCGATTGTTATGTCATTGTTGATTTACTTTGAACCAGTCTGTCGTGTATTTACTTAATACAAAGACTCGTATACTCACGCATTGATTTTTTATTGGGTAGGCAGATTGTATTGTTATACTTTACGATATTCTAGCAAACTTTTCGCGCTACGATTGTTTTTAAAAATCTCTTTCTAAATGACTATTTATTCTTCACCTTTGGATCAGATATAACATACATATATTCACGGTTACAAATCCCTAGAAGGGGTAGCCAGAGCTTCAGAATAAGAAATTCCTCAGCCACTTTTGGAAGTTGAGTGGGGAAAAGATTGTAATTATAAAGATTGTTTGTGATGGTTCCACAACCCAACAACATTTTTAAAAGCTCCAAAATTATTAGTCTTAAGAACACCCGTGCGTAGATATAGGTTAGTGTTATTCTAAGCCGACACACACAATACAAGCATTACCATTACTTTATTAATTTGTGGGAAAACCCACTGTCTGTTTTCCATTGATGTTATCACCACCTCTTTCTACCTATGGGTGTCGTAAGAGGCGACTAAGGGTATGGGGCTTTTTAATGTGGTTTTTGAAATGATACTTTATTTCTACCATCTTGTCCCTTATCAACTTACTTACTAGCTCTAAAGCACTGGCAAACCTTCTTTGGGAGTTATAGCCGTGAGTATATGCATGCATAATGATAGTATCTTGAAAGACAAATCTTTTTTACAAAATCATATACGAGTATGCATACTGATAAAGCAAAAATACAAGCGAAATAAAATGAAAAGAAACTAACAAAATCTTCGAACTCCTACCTACCACATTTGAACTCTTTACCACTGAGCTACCAAGGTCAAGCGTATATGTAAATGAGGGTATAACTCAAACACGATACCAATGTACAGGATGTTAAAAATAGCCGTGTAGTGTCGGCTTAGAATAACACTACCCCATTTCTACCCGTGGGTGATCGTAAGAGGCGACTAAGGGTACAGGGGCTTATTAAGTGATTTTTGGTCGATGTGGTTGGAGACCAGTCACCAAAAACATTTATTATTACCATCTTTTCCCCAATTAACTTCCAAAAGTGGCAGAGGAATTTCTCATTCCAAAGCTCTGGCTACCCCGTTAAGAGATTCATAGCCGTGAGTATATGTATGTATGTATGTTTGTTAAAAATACCCGGAGGAAATATCAAAATTAAATAGAGTGCCCAAAAAAATAATGTAAAGAATAAGAGAGCATGAATGAAAAGTTTAATGAATTTGAATGACGATAAAGGTCGTACGAATTGGTTATGGATGGTCTCTGCCTACCCCAATAAGAACTAATGGTAATTACTAATAAATAAAGGAAAGAAAAATTTCGACACAGGCGGGAATCGAACCCGCGACCTCGTGTATACGCCCCGACGCTCTGCCAATTGAGCTACCGTGTCAATGTCGAAATTTTTCTTTCCTTTATTTATCCTTTATTTATTAGTAATAATCCCCACATGAGATTTTCATGAACAAAAAGATTTAAATTTACTAATGTTTATGTTTAAAATATTTCTACACATTAACATGACTTGATCTACATAGAAAAATATAAATAGACGGTATTTTTATGACATGATGGAGATATGTGTATACTGAAGAAACACATACATACATATACTCACGGCTATAAAAACCTTAACGGGGTAGTCAGAGCTTTGGAATGAGAAATTCCTCAGCTACTTTTGGAAGTTGATTGGGGAAAAGATGATAATAATAAAGGTTTTTGGTCGCCTCTTACGATCACCCACGGGTAGAAATAGGGTAGTGTTATTCTAAGCCGACACTACACGGCAAAGAAACACATCGCTATAAAATCAATTAAAAACCCCTTAGTTTTTTATTACGACACTCACGGGTTGGTGTCATTCTAAACACAGCAAACGGTAACATATCATCCGCAAATCAAATTTGCCGGCACACTTTTTTTAATTTAAAATATAACCTCCTGTGCAGCCTTAAGGCTATTTTATCATCTCACGTGACGCAGATCATCTCGGCCTGCGACAAGACTTCGTTGCTTTATTTAGAAACAGTTCCGGTTCAAATACCTAGCTTTTTGAAATAACATAAACATAAACGTTCACGCCGTTTATCCCCGAAGGGGTTGGCAGAGGTACCAATACTCCTGAACTCACATGGCAAGCGCCATCTAGTTTCCAGAGAAGGTACCCACGTTTTGCATGGACAGTGTACTCACGTGATAGGGGGCAGGCCTATCGCCGTTTTGTACGAATACACTGTCACATGACTAAGTACAACTCAGCCATGTGGGTTTCCTCACGATGTTTTCCCTCACCGTTAGCAACCATGATAAATTATCCACACATATGACTTTAAAAAAGACAAATTGGTGTAGGCCCGTCCCAGGATTGGAACTCACGCCCTTCTGTTTTTCGGGCGGGTGTTCTACCCACTGTACTATCATGTCGCTTTTTGAAATGTCGATCAAAATATCGAAAAGCTCTTTAGTACTAAGTTATTTTTTTATTTGTTTGGAGTATTAACATCAAACTATACATACTTACATACATACATATACTCACGGCTTTAAATCCCTAGAAGGGGTAGCCAAAGCTAAGAAAATAGAAATTCCTCAGCCACTTTTGGAAGTTGTGTGGGGAAAAGATAATGAAATAAAGGTTGTTGGTGATGGGTCTCCAACCGCATCGCCCAAAAATCCCTCAAAAGCCCCAAAACCGTTAGTTGCCTCTTACGTACACCCACCGGAAGAAATGGGGTAGCGCTATTCTAAGCCGACACTACACAGCAAATAAAATTCATGAAGAAGACTTATCAACTAGGAACTAGTAGACTTTTGGTGTCGAATGTGGTATTCTATCTATGCTATGTTAGTAACAAAGCTAGACATATACTCATATATATGTTTGCTGTGTAGTGTCGGCTTAGAATAACACTACCCCATTTCTTCCTGTGGGTGTACGTAAGAGGCGACTAACGGTATTGAAGCTTTTAAGGGATTTTTGGGCGATGGGAATGAGACATTCCTCAGCCACCTTTGGAAGTTGCGTGGGAAAAAGACGGTGAAATAAAGGTTGTTGGTGATGGGTCTCCAACCGCATCGCCCAAAAATCCCTTAAAAGCCCCAATACCGTTAGTCGCCTCTTACGTACACCCACCGGAAGAAATGGGGTAGTGCTATTCTAAGCCAACACTACACAGCAAAAATAGTAAGCTAAGATAGTAGAAATAAAGCATCTTTGGTAATGAGTCTCCAACTGCATCGCCCAAAACCATTCAAAAAAGCCCCCTACCCCATTCCGTTAGTTGCCTCCTACGAAACCCGTGGGTAGAAAGGGAAAGTGACATCTTAGCTGGCCCTACACGGCAAGACGATGCAATATTTTCACACCGAAAAGATGACAATCCAATTCTAGTTTCCGAGACCGTGATAACTTACATAACAATTTCCTTAACCTTTCAACAGATCTACTTAGTTTAATATCAGTGACCTTACCAGATCTAGTCAAGGTCACCCGATATTTAATAGCTCGCGTTTATGTGTGTAACAGGTCGTACGCACACATGCGTAGGTGCGTAGACGGTTGGGGTTGCCATCTTTGTTTGATTGTTATTGGATTTATATATATTTAAATTATTTATTTTATTTGCTGTGTAGTGTCGGCTTAGAATAGCACTACTTCGTTTCTACCGATGGGTGTACGTAAGAGGCGACTAACGGTATTGGGGCTTCTTAAGGGATTTTTGGGCGATGCGGTTGGAGACCCATCACCAACAACCTTTATTTTACCATCTTTTCCCCACGCAACTTCCAAAAGTGGCTGAGGAATTTCTAATTCGTTAGCTCTGGCTACCCCTACTAGGGATTTAAAAAAACACATTTCGCATATTTTATTTGGTTGAGGACCGATGTGGAAGTATTCAATCATTGGTCTCCTCAATGGAGATTGATAGCCAATAGAAACACTTGTTGCAATATTAAAATTTACTATAAGTTTTCATCGAGGCACCCAAGGGAAAAAGAAAACATACAGCTATTTTCATATAATAAAACATACATACATATACTCACGGCTATAAATCCCTAGAAGGGGTAGCCAGAGCTAAGGAATTAGAAATTCTTCAGCCACTTTTGGAAAGTTGTGGGGGGGAAAAGATGGTAAAATAAAGGTTGTTAGTGATGGGTCTCCAACCGCATCGCCCAAAAATCGCTTAAAAGCCCCAAAACCGTTAGTCGCCTCTTACGTACACCCACCGGAAGAAATGGAATGAAGAAGTACTATTCTAATTCGACACTACACAGCAATAAAAAAACCGTGATTTTGTGCGACGTGGCTGGAGACCTACAGATTACCATCCTTACAGTATTTTGACTCCTTTGGACCAAATAGAGCATGTTCTTAAAAAGGCAGTTATCCGAAGTATGAAGAATAAAAGAGCATGTATGAAAAGATAAATGGGTGTGAACGAAGCTAAAGAGGTTTGCCAGGATCGTATATCGTACAAAGTGGCAATCAATAATCTCTGCCTACCCCAATAGTAATTAACGGCGTTAGTATATGTATATGTATTTTCTCTTCTGAACTTCAAAAAAAGGGGCAAGGAATTTCTAATTGTGACGCTCTAGCTACACCTTCTCGTGATTCACAGCCTTGAGTATAGGAAGGTAAGTGAATTTAAATAGGTACTGGTTTTCCTAAGCACTCATTAGTTAAGTGTGATTTAATTGGTATAATGAAAATAGCATTTAAAAATAACCATTTACATCAATCTACTTCACCTATCCTTAAAATATATCATAATAATTAATCTAACAAACTTATACCCACGCCTTTTATTTGCATAAGGGTTTCAGTATGAGGAATCGCCACTGCTATATATTTACTGACGTGTAGTGCCAGCTTAAAATATCACTACCCCTTTCTAACCACGGGTGTCGTAAGAGGCGACTAATATGAGGTGGGTATGGGGCTTTTTAGAATAGAATAGAATAACTCTTGTGGGAGTCATGTTAGAGCGCACCATATTTCTATGGAGCGCACACTACTGCGGACTCACTCGCACATAGCAGCGTCTCACTCATATCCTACATCGCGCGAGTGTGAATGTTTTTCGAGTTAAGCATAGATACAAATTATAAGTTGGTACACAGCAGGGTGTACTGGCCAGTATATCTTTGCTGTTTCCACACTCGTTATTGCACATCAAACACAAATTTACTAAAATAATTATATGATCAAACAGTTTACAGTGAGGTACTAAAAATGTTTTTTGAGCGGTGCGGTTGTAGATCCATCACCAACGATACTTTATGTCTATCATCTTGTATCAACTACCCCTATCAACTTCCAAATGTGGCTGAAAAGTTTCTAGCTCTTAAGCTAATAGCTACTAGCACCTTTTTATGGTAGCCAGGGGCTATAAATGAAACTAGTTGGTAACCCTGGCGCGACTACGTCGCGTCCAATAAAATGAGTTTATTTTGAAATTTTCCGACCAATCACAGCGCAGCTCTTTTGAATTTCTAGTGAATTTTTCTGATTGGCCGGTTTGAAAAAATTTCGACCAATCACAGCGCATCTCTGATCGACTTAAATTAAGTACAAAACGATTCCTGAACCAAATTTCTAGCTTAACTCATCGCGCCACAGGCTTCCGGACAAGAAAGAGGCTTACAGAAATAATATATAAAGAAAGATGTTATATAGACAAGCATTCCTTCATTACTTGCTCTCTCAGAAACTATTTCTTGACTCCGGTAGTTTTGCTTAATAAGGAACATTTATATTTTGTTGTTTAATGTGTTTTTAGATTGAGTGATATTAATGTTTATAACTCTATATATTAGTACAATTTTGGTGGCATTTTTTTGTTGTTTTGTATTTTAGAGAGAGAGGGGCATTGTACCTATATAAAAATCTTTCTTTATTTCTTTCAATACGAATATATTAACACCATTGTGTGCTGTGCTTAGTCTTGTGGTTGGGACCATTAGTAGTAGTAGTAGCTGTGTAGTGTCGGCTTAGAATAGCACTACCCCATTTCTTCCGGTGGGTGTATGTAAGAGGCGACTAACGGTATTGGGGCTATTAAGGGATTTTTGGGCGATGCGGTTGGAGACCCATCACCAACAACCTTTATTTCACTATCTTTTACCGACGCAACTTCCAAAAGTGGCTGAGGAATTTCAAGTTCCTTAGCTCTGGCCTACCCTTTCTAGGGATTTATAGCCGTGAGTATATGTATGTATTAAAATTTTCCCTACTTTTATATCAAGAAAGTGGCTTGCAACTCTAAATCCATAGTCACTTGATTTAAATAAGATCACCGGGGATTTTTCTACCAAATGTTGCAAAAAAATTCGTCGTCATTTAGCAAGGTACCAGAAAGTCTGCCTAAAATGGTAGGATCGGTATGCGAAAATAGTTTTTATCATTATCGTTTAAAAGACAAATTTGAATAATATTGGCGAGGCCCAATTTTTGTATTATTTTATGCGATGTTTTTTATTTAATTTTATTACTTTTACATAACTTGTTTCAATCAATTTGGCATATTTTAATGTATTCTGTTATTGTATTGGCCTCTTTGTGTGGGTTAGCGAAAAGCTCTAGATTTTCATATTTTTGTCGTCTTGGCTAAGAAAAGAGCTATACCATTTCCTTCTTTTTAAGATTATATCAGGATGTACCTATTTCACTTTCGAAATCCTGTAATAGAATAAGCCTTGAAGCTTTGTCTTAACTACAATATCAAAGTCCTTAGCGATAGCCCTTATGATGTGAACTTTTACTTGAGCATTTGTAAATACTGATTATTGTTTTCTTGTTCTTTTAATTATTTAATGTTCTAAGACTATAAGCGAATATGTTTAAAGATAATATATATATTTTGTTTACTTCAAATGAGGCAGACACAGATTTTTGTTTATATTATTTAATGATGTGTAGTGTAGTGTAGGCCTTAACTGAAACCAGTGTTTTGCCACTTGGCAATATCAAGCGCTGAGTTAGGACCTAGTTTGTGTTACCATAGCACTAATTTTTATGTCAAAAATATTGTTTTTTTCACTCCCTAGAAGGGGTAACCAGAGCTAAAGAATTATAAATTCCACAGCCACTTTTGGAAGTTGAGTGGGGAAAAGATGGTAAAAATAAAGGTTTTTGGTGATGGGTCTTCAACCGTATCGCCCAAAAATCCAATAAAAAGCCCCTATACCCTTAGTCGCCTCTTACGACACCCGTGGGTAGAAAGGGGTAGCGACATTTTAAGCCGGGACTACACGGCTATATTAGTATTGTTTTTTATATTGTATGTGCTGTTGTGTTAACACAAATAAACGAGTTATCTATCTATCTTATTGTCAGTGTTCAGTTATTTTATTACACATACACATAAGGGTTTTGTGATCGATGAAGAAATGATTTTGAAATATAATTCGCGAAATATTCAGTGTGAAAGATGATATGGTAAAGTATATAGAAAAGTGAATGTTAGGATAGTTCGAGCACATAAAAATGTATGGAATTAAGTTGACGAAAGAGATAAATATAGGAATTCTACTATTTAATCATAGACATACATACATACATATACTCACTGCTATAAATCCCTAGAGGGGGTAGCCAGAGCTAAGGAATTAGAAATTCCTCAGCCACTTTTGGAAAGTTAAGTGGGGAAACGATGGTAAAAAAAAGGTTGTTGGTGATGGGTCTCCAGCCTCATCGCCTAGAAATCCCTTAAAAGCCCCAATACCGTTAGTCGCCTCTTACGTACACCCACCGGAAGAAATGGGGTAGTGCTATTCTAAGCCGACACTACACAGCTACCATAAATTGAAACAAAGATTTAATAAGTTAAACATAGAGTTTTTAATAAGATGTCCAAACAAAAAAATTGCAAATCACGTGCCAAAACTGCGTCACGTGACCCGCAAAGAACAAAACTACAACCTATGACATGTGACAACACACAATAACCGTTATTACCTCCAACAATCACATGACATAACAGGGAATACCGTAGTATGATTAATTACACGTAATTATGAATATAAGTTTGTAATTAAAAGATGTTCGTTCACGTGCTGACAATTATAACAATGTGCAGGCTGTAATGCTTTGGAATCGTGACTTAACTGTTTATATGTATCATCATTTATATTAACACCTTAGTAGGTTAGTGGGATGAGTAGTGCCTTCAGTGCAGAGAGATGTGGGTTTCAATCCTGGATGGGTTTATTGTTTAATCATGTTGTGTCTAATGTAATATTTTTTTATTTTATTTATTTTGACTAAAAACATACAAATTTGGATATAACACGGTATAACAAAAACTAAACAGTTTTACTGAATACCGCGTATTCGACGTACATCAATAATGAAACAAATAAAAATTTTACAAAACTACCCACTGTAACAAATTGTCATACTATACAGTATGATGATAATTCCATTCGATTACGGTGACTATTTTGTCGACTCAATAAACCAATTCAAAATAAAGTAAAGTGTTTTAGTCGAGGCTGTTAACAGTGAGGTGGATAAAGGCAGAATTGTATCGATCGTTGTGAATATCTTTTGGGAGGCTTATATCCATCAGTGGACGTCAATTTTCTGATGAAGAGGGTGATATTTACATCATTCTTACCGTTAACATCTTAAAAAAAGAAAAACTTTTTTATATATTAACATAGTGATTAGGTAACCCTTTTTCCGATCTACTGTCGAAATACATAAAAGGTAAGCCATGAAGCCATGAAAGAGGTATATATCATGTTAGGGGGATCACAAAAATTGCACCCAGAGGCCTATGTCTATCAGATTTTGTTGTGGAGATCTTTAGGGGAGGTATACGTCCATCAGTGGACGAGTACTTACTGAAGTTATACTGTTAGTTAGTATTTTAAACTTACCGTTGTCCTTCAACACCTCAGCAGAGTCACTTGGTTAACTAATTAAGACTACCTGAAACAAAAATTAATAAATAAGTATTAATAATTGCCGTGCAGTGCCGGCTTAGAATATCACTACCCCTTTCTACCCGAGGGTGTCGTATGAGGCGACTAAGGGTATTGGGGCTTTTAAGGGATTTTTGGGCGATGCGGTTGGAGACCCATCACCAAGAACCTTTATTTCACCATCTATTCCCCACACACCTTCCAAAAGTGGCTACGGAATTTCTAATTCCTTAGCTCTAGCTACCCCTTTTTTGGGATTTATAGCTGTGAGTATATGAATGTATGTAAGGTCTATACTAAAACGACTAAAACATATCAAAGTGCGGTTAGTATTAATAATTATAAGTACGATTCCGCGCCATGTTTAGTTTTGGATTGGTTCATACGAAAATATGCGATAAGAGAAAAATGCGTTGGTATCGCAAGCAGTTTAAGTTTAGTATAGGATGATATTAATGTGGAATTGCGTAAATGCTGTGTAGTGTCGGCTTAGAATAGCACTACCCCATTTCTTCCCGTGGGTGTTCGTAAGAGGCGACTTTACAAGGGATTTTTGGGCGATGCGGTTGGAGACCCATCACTAACAACCTTTACTTTATCGTCTTTTCCCACTGAATTTCCAGAAGTGACTCAGGAATTTCCTATTCCTCAGCTCTGGCTACCCGTTCTAGGGATTCATAGCCGTGAGTGTATGTATGTTATTTTGTTAAACGGCTTGGAACATCACTACCCATTATAGCAAGGAATTTGATAAGTAAATATCACACGCATCCATAGCATTGCTGCATAGCACATCTCTGGTGGAAAGGCACCCTAAAGCCGCGCTCTAAATAAGAAACCATTTTCTTTATATATGTATGTATGTATTACTTTTCTCTAATGACTTCAATGGGACTTCATGACGTTATTCTCTATTGGTATCGGCACAGAAAATCGATACTTAATCCCTGTGCTATGCCGGCCCACCACCTCTACCATGGTTTATAGAGCGTGAATATATCTATGCGTTAAGTGTGCTAAACTAAATCAAGGTGATGAGAAGCGAGGCATAAAACAATTTTATGTCATGTTCTCTAATATGTGTTATTTTGTATTAGATGTGTAGTGTCGGCTTAGAATAGCACTATCCCTTCTTCCCGTGGGTGTACGTAAGAGGCGACTATGGGTTATTGGGGCTTTTTAAGTGATTTTTGGGCGATGTGATTGAAGACCCATCACCAAAAACATTTACTTTACAATATTTTGCCCACTCAACTTCCAAAAGTGGCTGGAATTTTATTATTCCGAATCTCTGGCTACCCCGTTTAGCGATTTTTAGCCGTGAGTTTTAATGTATGTTCTGTGTTGATTTTGAAGGGCTGCCCAACTATTTATATAATTAAAGGTGCAATATTAAGTGTGCTAACCAAATTCAAGGTGATGAGAATCGAGGCAAAACATTTCTATGTCATGTTGTCTAATATGATGTTATTCTTGCTTTGCGTTGTGTAAGGAACGGTTTAGATTGACGCGGTTTTTAGACGCTTTGTGTTCGATTAATATAGTAGATTAACGGTTACTACAATAATAATCCATTTAGTTAAATTTTTAATAGTATTATTTTTGTTTGATTAAAATAGTTGCATAAATACTTTAAAAGAACATTTGTGGGAGTCATGTTAGAGCGCACACTACTGCGGACTCACTCGCACATAGCAGTGTCTCACTCATATTCCTACATGTTTTTCGAGTTAAGCATAGATACAAATTAAAAGTTGATACACAGCAGGGTGTACTGGCCAGTATATATTAGCTGTTCCCACACATTGTATGAAAAGATTGAAGATAAAGATGCCGTGGTATGGTTACGAATTATAGATTGGCAATTATAAGAAAATAAATTGCATTTTTAAATCCCACATATGATGTTTTGTATAAATAATTGATATCAAAATCAAATTAATCAGATTTTTTTATTTTGTTGACAATATAATTGAGATGTTTGTGTTAAAAATAGACACATAATAATTTAATAAATTATGTAAATTTGATGGCTTTTAAATGCATAATCATGGTGGTACAAAGTTCTTATGCTATCATAAATATTGAAATCGACAGTGTAAACTTGTTTATTACTTTTTATATTAAGGAAATGGTAGCAACATCACTGTTTGTTTATTTAGCATTACAGCCAAAGTTTCCTATAAACAAAGTAATTATAATATTTTGTTTTTAGAACCTACAGAGCCCTAATTTAAATTGTATGTGCCCAACAGGATCCATATTCATTACTGTACCTTGATAACAATATCAACTATTTAAACACTATGGTATGCAATAAAAGTTTGAGTATCACTATTAAATAAAGAAAAGAAAAATTTAAACACCAGCAGAAATTGAACCCACGACCTCCGAGTATATGCCCTCGTCGCTCACATGAGGTTTTCATGAACAAAAAATAATATTATAAGTTTGAGTAAATAAAGAAGCACTTGAAGCAATAAATTATTCACATTTGAAAATATTGACTGTGATCGGTAAAACAACACATTACATTAATGCAGAAGGACATTATATGCTATTAGTGTAGGTACTAAAATAGATATTATGTTCCTTATTCATATCGAAGCGACAAATAAAACTAAGGCTTACAATTCCCCCCATTTCCTTATTATGATTCAGTTATTTATTAGTGTTTTTTCCATTAACAATCTAAGAATAATTTTATAATTACCTTAATTTTACTATTGTAATAATGGATTTATAAAGCAAAGATAAGCAATATGAGACGAACGTCATATCATGGACGTTATATATAGCGTGTCCATTCACCGACACTCAAAAAGCTTATATAGGATTTGTGTCTAACGTACAAGTAATTTTTTCTTATTTTTGTGAGTTTTGAAAAAAAAAATGAGTTTTTTACACATTTATTTAGTAAAAAAATACATACATACATACATATTCTCACGCCGTTAGTTCCCATTGGGGTAGGCAGAGACTATCGATCGCCACTTTGTACGATCCTGGCAAACCTCTCTGGCTTCGTTTACATCCATCAATCTTTTCATACATGCTCTTTTATTATATATTATTATACTTAACTATAAACCATTTAACTTAAATGCGATTTCAAAAATTACCAGTGTTCACATAATATTTTTATGAACATTCTAACAGATCAAAAAATCAAATATTGTAATTTAATTAAAATAAACGATTAGTTTATGCACATTAGTTTTCTTTTCAAATTATATTTTTATGAACATTCTAATGGATCAACAAACCAAACATATTTTAATAATACAAACACCAGTTCATTTACTTTTGTTTTCTTTTCATTTGACAAAACATAACATAAACATAAACGTTCACGCCGCATATCCCCGAAGGGGTTGGCAGAGGTACTAATACTTCTGAACATCACGTGACTTTGTCATCTGGTGTTCAGAGTACCCACGTTTTGCATGGACAGTGTACTCACGTGATAGGGGGCAGGCCTATCGCCGTTTTGTACGAATACACTGTCACATGACTAAGTACAACTCAGCCATGTGGGTTTCCTACCTAATGTTTTCCCTCACCGTTAACAACCATGATAAATTAACCACACATATGTCTTTAGAAAAGACAAATTGGTGTAGGCCCGACCCGGGATTTGAACACTAGTCGCTTGCACGTTAACCGAGTGTTCTACCCACTTGGCTATCACGGCTGTTTTCATTTAACTTTTTCATAAATATTCTAATAGGTCAACCACCCATTAGCATTTCACTCACGCGGTCCCGCGCCACAGTAAAAACCTATAACCCAAGTATTCTTTTAAACATTAACGCGTTTAAATACCCGCACCGCCCGCCCGCGCCACTGTAAACCAGCCGCAATTACGCAAGACCACTGACATACAGACACAAAATGTCTACCCCATTTCCTCGTTACGATACGAATATTAGCCAACTGTAGTGTATTGCTTTCTGAACCGGTATGTATGTAGTTAACTTAGATGGATAGACATACATACATATACTCACGATTATAAATCCCTTGAACGGGTAGCCAGAGCTAGGGAATTAGAAAATCCTCAGCCACTGTTGGAAGTTGCGTGGGGGAAAGATGGTGAAATAAAGGTTGTTGGTGATGGGTCTCCAACCGCATCGCCCAAAAGTTCCTTTAGAGTCCCAATATCCACCTTAAAAATGGGGTAGCGCTATTCTGAGCCGACTCTAAACAGCCAATGGATAGGTGTTTTAGTTTAATTTTAGACTGATAGTATGATTAAAAAGGTAGAGGGCGGAAGTGGGAAGAATAAAAGGATTTAATGAATGTAATTTAATTCAGGAAGAAGTTCAAGAGTCTTTGGTTATATGTTGTCGTCCTATGGCACCCCACTGGTGCACAGGGCCTGCACAAGCTCCCGCCACGCCTTCCTGTCTGCTGCGACTTCCCTGGCCGCACTCCAACTCAGTCCCGCCGCTCGCAGCTCGCTCTCCACGCTCCGGCGCCAAGTGTGTACGGGACGGCCGCGGGCTCGCTTGCCGTCCGGTGGTTTCCACTCGAATGCGATGCTGGCGTTTGTGGTCCCTCTTCGAAATGTGTGCCCCATCCACCTCCATTTTCTCAGTGCGATGTCAGTCACAACTGGAGTCTGCTGGCATTGGTTCCACAGGTCCACGTTCCGGATTGTCATTGGCCAGTAAATGCGGAGGATTGACCTCAGGGACTTGTTGACGAAGACTTGGAGCTTATTCGTCAGCCCCTTTGTCACTCTCCACGTTTCACAGCCAAAGAGCAGAACGGATTTCACCACGGATTCGAAGAGGGAGATCTTTACTCGACGGGAAAGGACATTTGACTCCCAGACAGGTCTCATTGGTTATATATATGAATGTTAATAGGACAACGATTTTATAAAGCAATGTTTTTAGGTCAACTATTTTGACTTTAAAACACATACATACATACATATGCTCACGGCTATAATTCCCTAGAAGGGGTAGCCAGAGCTAAGGAATTATCAATTCCTCAGTCACTTTTGGAAGTTGAGTGGGGAAAAGGCGGTAAAATAAAGGTTTTTGGTGATGAGTCTCCAACCGCATCGCCCAAAAATCCAATAAAAATCCCCAATACCCTTAGTCGCCTCTTACGACACCAGTGGGTAGTAAGGGGTAGCGACATTCTAAGCTGGCACTACTCGGCACTTTTATTGGTTAATAGCCGTGAATATAAACCGTCAGAAACAATAAAATTTTAAATGACACGTAGAAATAACCGAAGAAAGTGCACTTAACAAGTAAAAGGTTGCAGTTGCAATAATGCACTATTACACTAACTAGGTCATAACAGTTTATATCTCAGCTTTTACGAATTGCTGAGAAACATAAAGCAGATTTTATAGTTAAAATATGAAAAATATACACGAAAATTTTAGAATTGGGTTTAATCTTATCTTAGTCGGTTGTTAAGTATTACACTAACTCGTTTTAACGAGTAATGAGTAGTGTCGGTTTGGAAAAGCACTACTCCATTTCTGCCAGCGGGTAAGAGGCGGCTTTATTTTTTTTTATAAAAAGTCTATTTTATATTATCTTTTCTCCACTTAGCCTCCAAAAGTGTCGGAGGAATTTCGAATTCTTTAGCTCTGGCTATCTCTCCAAAACGCAAACGTTCACGCCGAATATCCCCGAAGAGGTTGGTACAGATCATTTATTAAACCACAACTTTTATATATAGTTTCTGCTGTGTAGTGTCGGCTTAGAATAGCACTACCCCATTTCTTCCGGTGGGTGAAGGTATGAGGCGACTAACGGTATTGGGGCTTTTAAGGATTTTTTGGGCGATGCGGTTGGAGACCCATCACCAAAAACCTTTATTTTACCATCTTTTCCCCACTCAAATTTCCAAAAGCTGCTTAGGAATGAATTCTTTAGCTCTGGCTACCCCTTTTAGGGATTTATAGCCGTGAGTATATGTATGTATGTATATATAGTTTATTTTCAAAATTTAAGTGAATGCAGACCGTCAGATGAAACGATGTAAATTTTAAATGACACGTAGAAATAACCGTAAAAATACACATAACAAGTAAAAAGTGGTTGCAGTTGCAATAATGCACTATGGTTACACTAACTAGGTCATAAGTTCACAACTCAGCGTTTATGAATTGCTGAGAAGCATAAAGCAGATTCTATAATTAACCGTGCAAAAGCAACCGTGTTAGCCTAGTGGGTAGAACACCCGGTTATCGTGCAAACGACTAGTGTTCAAATCCTGGGTCGGGCCTACACCAATTTGTCTTTTCTAAAGACATATGTGTGGTTTATTTATCATGGTTGTTAACGGCGAGGGAAAACATCGTGAGGAAACCCACATGGCTGAGTTGTACTTAGTCATGTAGCAGTGTATTCGTACAAAACGGCGATAGGCCTGCCCCCTATCACGTGATTACACTGTCCATGCAAAACGTGGGTACTCTGAACACCAGATGACAAAGTCACGTGATGTTCAGAAGTATTAGTACCTCTGCCAACCCCTTCGGGGATATTCGGCGAGAACGTTTATGTTATGTTATGTTATAATTAAAATATGAAAAACATACACGATTTTTTTAATGGATTTAATCGTTTCATTGCGATAAGTCGTGTAATGTCGGTTGTAAATAGCATAATCCTGATTGCCTTGTAGGTAATTTCGTTTGACTAGGGAGTCTAGTCAGAAAAACTGCTCCCCTGATCTAACGATAGACTGGAAGTCTTGGGGTCGATTCCCAATGATAAAATTACAAATTTAATTGATGAGATTTAACCCAGTTATTTAGAAATAAGCACCTGAAAGAAGTATTTGGTCCCAGCTTCTGTTACGTTATATATTCTCATACATTCATTCATTCACTAGTGGATCGTCCCAGCTTCGCACGGGTAGCGTTTTTTTTTAAATATCTGAGGTTTCTTTCTTCAGTCACTGCTCAAGCATTGTGAAATTCAGCGCAATGTTTTCAATTTATTAAATTTATAGCAATCCCTAAACAGTGTAGTTTGGTGATTTTAAATGCGCTTTGATGAACGGTTCAGTATTTCCGTTTAATAGCAAATTTTAAAATAAAACGCTATGAAGTATTTATAACAATCTAAAAAATAAATCATTTCATTACGTGATGTAGGATGCAACTACTGGCGCCATCTAGTATGTTATATGTAAATTATTAAAGATTTGGTTTTGGTCACGGGCGCGGTGGCTTATTTTATGTATAATAACGGTGTTTGTCTACCGATTTCTATGATTCTTTTTTTATTGAATAGGTAATAATGTTACTTTTTTTAAATGAGAGATGAGTGAGAGGTTTACAAACGTAAGAGTAAACAAATATAATAAAAATGTTCTCATCTGCTAAGCTATCAGGAATTACACGTGTTATTGTGAGTCAACCGTAAAAGATAGACAACTGTTGAGGTTTTTTTTTAGATAATTTTATGAAGAAAATATTTCCGTCATACATGATTTCTATGTAAGTTTAACCATTAAGGCTGCACACGCGACGGACGCTTAAAAAATGTAATAACTTCTCCCGTTTTCCCAAAATTTCCCAAAATTCCCCTTTACTACTCTGCTGGAAAGTATACAAAAACCTGCGCAGGTGTATGAAGAATAATTGTACCAAGTTTCGTTAAAATCCGTCGAGTAGTTTTTGTTTCCATAAGGAACATACAAACCGACAGACAGACAGACAGACAGACAGACAAAAATTTTACTGATTGCATTTTTGGAATCAGTATCGATCCCTAATCACCACCTGATGGTTATTTTGAAAATATATTTCATGTACAGAATTGACCTCTCTACAGATTTATTATAAGTATAGATAGATATACTCACGGCTATAAATCCCTTAACGGGGTAGCCAGAGCTTTGGAATGAGAAATTCCTCAGCCACTTTTGGAAGTTGATTGGGGAAAAGATGATAATAATAAATGTTTTTGGTGACGGGTCTCCAACCACATCGCCCAAAAATCACTTAAGAAGCCCCATACCCTTAGTCGCCTCTTACGATCACCCACGGGTAGAAATGGGGTAGTGTTATTCTAAGCCGACACTACACGGCTAATATATATTCTATCAATAACAATTGCTGCACCAAAAGGCAGGCAAGGAGTTGTGAGAATAAAAGGCAAGTATGAAAATATTGAGATGACGAGAGGTTTGATAGGATCATGAAAAGTTGCGATCAATAGTTTCTGCCTACCCTTATGGGAATCATTCAAATGAGTAAATGTATGCATATATATAGCCGTGTAGTGTCGGCTTAGAATAACACTACCCCATTTCTACCCGTGGGTGATCGTAAGAGGCGACTAAGGGTATAGGGGCTTATTAAGTGATTTTTGGGCGATGTGGTTGGAGACCCATCACCAAATACATTTATTATTATCATCTTTTCCCCAATCAACTTACAAAAGTGGCTGAGTAATTTTTCATTTCAAAGCTCTGGCTATCCCGTTAAGGGATTTATAGCCGTGAGTATATGTATGTATATATACGTATCGGTGCATTGACCAGCCGATTTCGAAATGGTAGACAAAGACATACATATGCCTACTCACGCCATAAGTTCCCGTTGGGGTAGGCAGATACCATCGATCGCCACTTCGTACGATCCTGACAAACATCTCTAGCTTCGTTTATGACAAAGACGTATCTTAACCATGAAATCATAGAAAAAGAACTAGTCCATAAGGGTCTAGAATGTAGCTACCCCTTTCTACCCACGGGTGTCGTAAGAGGCGACTAAGGGTATTGACGCTTTTTATTGGATTTTGGGCGATTCGGTTGGAGTCCCATCACCAAAAACCTTTGTTTTACCGTCTTTTCCCCGCACAACTTCCAAAAATGGCTGAGGAATTTTTAATTCCTTAGTTCTGGCTACCCCTTCTAGGGAATCATAGCCGTGAATATATGTATGTATATGTTCTTCGGACCCGCCTTTTACCTTGACGTATAAGTACTTACATGAATACAACCTTAATTACATAAATTGTCATCTTAACCTTTGCAAATGGCTCCAAGATCTAATTACAGACAAAACGCAGTATCGCAATGATACATAAACTCACATATATGCATTGTAATGTGCATGGTAATAAATGTTAGGAAAGGACGACCATGTAAAACTCATTTAAATAAACATAAACTCATACATACATATACTCACGGCTATAAATCCCTAGAAGGGGTAGCCAGAGCTTAGGAATTAGAAATTCCTCAGCCACTTTTGGAAAGTTGGGTGGGGAAAAGATGGTAAAATAAAGGTTGTTGGTGATGGGTCTCCAACCGCATCGCCCAAAAATCCCTTAATAGCCCCAATACCGTTAGTCGCCTCTTACGTACACCCACCGGAAGAAATGGGGTAGTGCTCATTCTAAGCCGGCACTTACTTACTTATACTCACGCCCATTGTTCCCATTGGGGTAGGTAGAGACTATCGATCGCCACTTTGTACGATCCAGGCAAATCGCTTTTGCTTCTGTTACATTCATCATTCTTCTCATACATGCTCTTTTATTCTTCATACTTCGGACGCCGGCCTTTTTGAGCACACACTCTATTTGGTCCAGGTGTGTCCTCTGTGGTCGTCCTCTTCTCACATTACCTTCCACGTTGGCTCTATATATCTCTTTCACCAATTTACTGTCATCCATCCTCTCTGTGTGCCCAAACCACCTTAACATTCCTTTCTCTATCTTGCACACTATGTCATCTTTCACACCTAAATGTTCACGAATTACACTATTTTTCACTCTGTCGCACAACCTTCTACACGGTAATGCATTCACATCTCAAGGATATATAAAAAGAACAATATTTTTCACACTATAGTTTCACCTACAAAAAAAATTATTTATGTTTTATTGAACATATGTCTACCCCTTTCAAAGAATCAGATAAATATCTCAATATTTCATTGTAGTTTCATTTTCGTGATATTTCCGTCTACTAATTACCATTTTCCGTTCACAAACTGTGTTAAGGACGAGTTTGTTACATAATTACTAGAATTACTCTTGAAATTGGTTTATTTGCCTATATTACATGATTCTGATGTAATATCGGGTTAGAATAGCACTGTTCCATCTCTTATTGTTAACATCACATTCTTTAAAAAACAGGTTATATACTTTTACCAGTCTGTAACATGCACGCGCTCATTAATATTAACATGGGCTGGCAAGAATATCACTACCCCATCTCCTCCCGTGGGTGTTCATAAGAGGCGGCTTTTTAAGTGATTTTTGTGCGATTTCGGAAACCCATTACAAAAAACATTTATTTTACAATCGTTTCCCCACTCAACTTCCAAATGTGCCTGAACATTTTTTTATTTCCAAGCTTTACCCCGTTTAGGGATTTATAGCCGTGAGTATAATGTAATTTTTATCTAGACAACGTTATAAATGAGCGATACATCTCCCGGCATCCATCGGCATCCCACAGAGAAAGCAATGACCTTATCATAACCAATCAAAGTCAGACTCACGGTCAAGGTTACTTTCAAACACCACTTTCACCGGAGCTTTGACATTTTGTCACTAATGATTTATCCGCGTTCATAAAAGAGAAAGTTAATGTTGTTCTATGAACTGTATGTGTTTGTTTAATGAGCATTATATTTTTCATAATGATTTGATAGATTTAACAAATAAAGAATACGTTTTATTTATAGCTTATCATATCATAATAATACTTGGACTTTCTAACCAATACTTCTCTACTACCAATACATATACTATAGATATACTAGAAAGAAAGAAACAAAAAGTAGATCAGGATCGATCGATCGATCGAGATAAAAAGTGTGATCAATAGTCTCTGCCTACCCCAATGGGAACTAAAGGCGTGAATATATGTATGTAAGAGCTAAATGATGCCAGCAGATTATTGTTACCAATCGTGGCGCTGATTTTCAGCCAATGCAGCAAATCAATTTTAGGGCACAAAATAAAAATATAATAATTATAATAGCCGTGTAGTGCCGGCTTAGAATGTAGCTCCCCCTTTTACCCACGGGTGTCGTAAGAGGCGACTAAGGGTATTGGGGCTTTTTATTGGATTTTTGGGCGTTGCGGTTGGATACCCATCACCAAAAACCTTTATTTTTACCATCTTTTCCCCACTCAACTTCCCAAAGGTTGCTGAGGAATTTGTCATTCCTTAGCTCTGGCTACCGCATCTAGGGATTTATAGCCGTGAGTATATGTATGTGAAAATATCATAACCAAACAATATAAGACGGAAACAAATATGCGAAAAATAATCACAGCTATAGGTATATCCAAAAAGGGTGATAAAGGGTTTAAGAATTAATATTCTTCAACCACTTTTGGAATTTGAGCGGGGAAAATAATATAAAGCCAAGGTATGTTAGGAGGGTCTTCAAGTTAATCACAAAACACTCATCATTAAGCTATTTGCTGTGTAGTGTCGGCTTAAAATAACACTACCCCATTTCTACCCGTGGGTGATCGTAAGAGGCGACCAAGGGTATAAGGGCTTTTCAAGTGATTTTTGGGCGATGTGGTTGGAGACCCGTCACCAAAAACATTTATTATTACCATCTTTTCCCCACTCAACTTCCAAAAGTGGCTGAGGAATTTCTCATTCCAAAGCTCTGGCTACCCCGTTTAGGGAATTATAGCCGTGAGTATATGTATGTATGTATGCCATTATTAAGCCCCAAAAAAGGGTCAGATTTTTTCTAGCAACTTGAAGAAGCTGAAGAGTTTCTCTGGCTATCCCTTTTCCGGGATTTATAGCCGTGAATCTATGTCTGGAAAAATGGCAAAATATTTTTTAGCTACTCATTCTCAGTATATATATATTTTTTATAGAAATGCAATCGTTATGTTTACCGTTACAATAATACAATAGGACACAAAAGCTCTTTAGAACTTCAATTCACGTTTTTAAATAAAAACTTTAGATCATTAGATATAAAAAAGATTGTTGACTGTCTGACATACTTTGGGTTTCATTAAAAGTGGTAAAAAAGAAAGTACCTTCTAATGCACCATACTTTTATTATTGTAAGTGTTTATTTGACCGGACCGTCTGACAATCACTTATACATACATACATATACTCACGGCTATATTTCCCTAGAAGGGGTAACCAGAGCTACGGAATTATAAATTCCACAGCCACTTTTGGAAGTTAAGTGGGGAAAAGATGGTAAAAATAAAGGTTTTTGGTGATGGGTCTCCAACCGCATCGCCCAAAAATCCAATAAAAAGCCCCAATACCCTTAGTCGTCTCTTACGACACCCGTGGGTAGAAAGGGGTAGCGACATTCTAAGCCGGCACTACACGGCATCAATCACTTATATTTATATATATGTGTCATTGTGACTTTATAAGAATGGCTCAAGTCCATAAACACTTGACAAATTACTGTTTCTTTAGAGAGTTCCGTACCAAAATCTATGGATATCTCATTTAAGTACAAGTAATATTATTTCAAATGTATAGCTGTGTAGTGTCGGCTTAGAATAGCACTACCCCATTTCTTCCGGTGGGTGAACGTAAGAGGCGACTAACGGATTTGGAGCTTTTAAGGGATTTTTGGGCGATGTGGTTGGAGACTCATCACCGAAAACCTTTATTTTACCATCTTTTCCCCACTAAAATTTCCAAACGTGGCGGAGGAATTTCCAATTCCTTAGCTCTGGCTACCCCTTCTAGGGATTTATAGCCGTGAGCATATGTATGTATGTGAGTGTAACTATGCTTTTCTTTGTATGTAGCAATGAATAAATGTTTTCTTTCTTTCTCTCTTTTTTCAAAATAGTAAAACGGGACACTATTACTTAATGCTTTTGTGTCTATTTATCTGTATGTCTATCTATCTTTTCCCCACTTAACTTTTAAAAAGTGGCTGAGGAACTTCTAGTTCCTTAACTCTGGCTACCCCTTCTAGGGATTTATAGCCATGAGTATATGTATGTATGTATGTATGTCTGTCTATCTCCAGGCTGTACGTTATGAACTGTATGTGAAAGTTCGACAACTAAGAATCTAAATACATACAATATTCCAGGAAGCTTTTTCATAATAAACGATAGTTTATGTTTATTTTTACTATGATTGATAACCGCATTAGTTATTTAGTGATGATATCGTCAAACAATTGAGTAAGTAAAGTAAGTAAGTAAAATGTTTATTTGGTATTAAAAACAAAATTACAAACAGTATTTAACAATTAGATACAACATTTGATGATACCAAAAAGGTCTTGGCTCAGCGTAAAATGTACCCAGCGCAAGTCTCGCAGGACACAAACGGTGAGTACGCTGGTTTTCAGCCAACACCTCAAACTTGATGAATTGAGTTACATTATTCACTTTAAAAGTTAATATTAAAAATAAACTTTATGTAATGAGGTCAAATACGGAATTGAATTAAAAAGGCAGACGTAGACGTCGAAAATGTGAAGTATAAAAAGGGCTGAATGAAAAGATGGATGGATGAAGAAAGTCAAGAGGTTTGCCAAGATGGTAAAGTAGGAGATTGAAGTAGGAGGATTGCCGTGTAGTGTCGGCTTAGAATAGCACTACCCCGTTTCTACCGACGGGTGAACGTAAGAGGCGACTAACGGTATTCGGGCTTTTAAGGGATTTTCGGGCAATGCGATTGGAGACCCATCACCAACAACCTTTACTTTACCATCTTTTATCCCAATCAAACCCAAAGGAGGCTGAGGAATTTCTAATTCCTTAGCTCTGGCTACCCCTTGTAGGGATTTATAGCCGTGAGTATACCGTATGTATAAAGTAGGAATCGATAGCCTCTGCTTACTCCAATAGAAACGAATGTCATTAGTACAGTTTCAAGTATATAAACTTAATATCCCAAATCTTATAGTCAATTTAATTTCGTAGTATTTTTCCATTTTTGTTTATGATATTTTATTGACATAATTAATCTAAAAAACTTGTTTTTCTCGTTGATCCTAACTTTACTGGGATTACCCTGAATGAATAATATCTTTATTTGAACTGTGACTAATAGATATTCTCACGCCTTATCTCGGAAAGGGTGGATCAGTGAAAGTAAGAAGGGTTTGTTAAGAGATGACTTTGTGTTTGGGGGTTTTTAAGTGATGGTCGATATGTCAACCACCATCCTTTTTTCCATCTATTTTCTACATACATACATACATATGCTCACGGCTATAAATCCCTAGAAGGAGTAGCCAGAGCTAAGGAATTAGAAATTCCTCAGCCACTTTTGGAAATGATAGTGGGGAAAAAATGGTAAAAATAAAGGTTGTTGGTGATAGGTCTCCAGCCGCATCGCCCAAAAATCCCTTAAAAGCCCCAATACCGTTAGTCGCCTCTTACGTACACCCACCGGAAGAAATGGGGTAGTGCTATTCTAAGCCGACACTACACAGCAATTAATACTATTTTCTACTTATGTTCAAAATTGACTGAGGAATTTCTATTTATGTACTCTGGCTACCCATTTTAAGGATTTGTAGCCTTTAGCATTTGTATGTTTACATGTTTTTAACGCGTTATGTCCCCGAAGAGGTCGGTAGAGGTAATTCTTTTCAATATCACGTGATTTTGTCACCTGGTGTTCAAAGTACCCACGTTTTGCTTGGACAGTGTACTCACGTGATAGGGCGCAGGCCTATCGCCGTTTGGCACGAATACACTCTCACACAACCATGATAAATTAACCACACATATGAATTTAGAAAAGAGAAATTGGTGTAGGTCTGATCTAGGATTTGAACCCTCACCGTATGCACGATAAGCGGTGTTCTACCCACGGAGCTATCACGTTTTTATAATGAAACTACAGTGGCTAAAGATCCAACAGCGACATAATTAGTATCGTTTGTAGTATGGTATGCTAAAACGTTTGCATAAACATACATACATACATATACTCACGGCTATAAATCCCTAGAAGGGGTAGCCAGAGCTAAGGAATTAGAAATTCCTCAGCCACTTTTGGAAGTTGAGTGGGGAAAAGATAGTAGTACAAAGGTTGTTGGTGAAGGGTCTCCAACCGCATCGCCCAAAAATCCCTTAAAAAGCCCCAAGTCCGTTAGTCGCCTCTTACGTACACCCACCGCCGAAGAAATGGGGTAGTGCTATTCTAAGCCGACACTACACAGCTAAAATTATATTTGCAATATTTTTTTACGTTTGCATAAAATTTATTCCAAATTGCATGTATGAAAAGTTTGATGAATGTGAAAGAGCGAGAAAGTTTTACCAGGATCGTACCGTAGCGGTGTATAGATAAAGTTTACCTTTACCTATTCACGCCATTTGTTTCAATCGGGGTAGGCAGAGACTATCGATCGCCGCTTTGTACCATCCTGGCAAACCTCTCTAGCTTCGTTCACATTCACATCTATCTTTTTTAATACATGACCTTTTTTCTTTATACTTCGGACGCCTGCCTTTTTGAGCGCACTCTCTATTTGGTCCAAACGTGTCTTCCGTCCGTCCTCGTCCTCTATTAACATTACCTTCCACATTGGCTCTATAGATATATACTATACATACATACATATACTCACGGCTATATTTCCCTAGAAGGGGTAACCAGAGCTAAGGAATTATAAATTCCTCAGCCACTTTTGGAAGTTGCGTGGGGAAAAGATGGTAAAATAAAGATTGTTGGTGATGGGTCTCCAACCGCATCGCCCACAAAATCCCTTAAAAAGCCCCAATACCGTTAGTCGCCTCTTACCTACACCCACCGGAAGAAAATGGGTAGTGCTATTCTAAGCCGACACTAGACAGCAACTATACATATGTACGTTTATATCAGGATATAAAGCTGATGATATACGGGAATTTACTAATGCTTTTCAAATGACAACAGATTTGTGAAGACAATAGAAAAACCATGATTTCCATATCCTGCTTTAACCGCAATATCATTACGGATTCACGTTAGTTATTATATCTAAACTTGTTTAATATGATTGTGAGATAGTGATTCTTCATATTAAAAGGTTTCAGGTTTTACCATCAATAAACATTAATTTGCATCATTTTTTGATATTTAAGTTTTATTTTTTATTTTATTATGATATCCAACAGCACATTTAGCAAACTTAAAAAACAATGTTTTATTAAGAACTACAAAATTTCTTACCAATGACAGGATAGCACTTAAGAATTAAAATATAAAACAGAATGAAAAAAATATATAATAACGGTAAGGGAAAACATCGTGAGGAAACCCACATGGCTGAGTTGTACTTAGTCATGTGACAGTGTATTCGTGCAAAACGGCGATAGGCCTGCCCCCTATCACGTGAGTACACTGTCCATGCAAAATGTGGGTACTCTGAACACCAGGTGACAGTCACGTGATGTTCAGAAGTATTAGTACCTCTGCCAACCCCTTCGGGGATATTCGGCGTGAACGTTTATGTTATGTATATGTATATATATGGGACTACCCCATTTCTTCCGGTGGGTGTACGTAAGAGGCGACTAACGGTATTGGGGCTTTCATCTTCATCACCAACGATACTTTATTTCTATCATCTCGTCAACTATCAACTTCCAACTGTGGCTGAGGAGTTTCTAGCTCGGAAGCTCTGGCTACCACATTGTAGAATGTATGGCCTTGAGTATATGTATGTATTGCAGATATTCTTTGGTGAATAAATGGAAATCGAGAGGTTTTCCAGGATAGTACTACATAGTGATCGATAGTCTGCTCTGCCAACCCTAATGGGAACTGATGGCCTCAGTCCATGTTCATTTATTTGTTTATTATTAACTACATACATACATACATACATATACTCACGGCTATAAATCCCTAGAAGGGGTAGCCAGAGTTAAGGAAAGAAGCCACGTTTGGAAAGTTGAGTGGGGAAAAGATGGTAAAATAAAGGTTGTTGGTGATGAGTCTCCAACCGCATCGCCCAAAAATCCCTTAAAAAGCCCCAATACCGTTAGTCGCCTCTTACGTACACCCACCGGAAGAAATGAGGTAGTGCTATTCTAAGCCGACACTACACAGCAACTTTATTATTAACTATTAACAATTTATTATTAACATGTTAGTATGTTATATCGTAATACGTAGTAAAAACTATACGAAACATACATATACTCACGCCATTAGTTCCCATTAGGATAGACAAAGACTATTGATCGCCATTTTGTACGACCCCATTAAATTCATTTACATTCATCAATCTTTTCATACACGTCCTTTCATTAATGAGTGAATACTAAGTCATGTGACACTATATTTCTCGGTCACGTGGGAACAATATTTACGAAAAACTTGTAAGAGCTTTATGTGATGGTCAAGTTGTAGTTATTAATAAATAATAATAATTAAAAATTCTTTATTCATAACCCACAGCAATACATCAAAACATCAAATACATATTAGAATAGGCTAGGTAGCAAGGTACAAGTACAATTTTTGTATTGATATTTTCAATATTAGGCACATATAGGAAAATAGGTTAACTAATCTTACTTCAAAGACAGAAGGGTGACAAAGTCACGTGATGTTCAGAAGTATTAGTACCTCTGCCAACCCCTTCGGGGATATTCGGCGTGAACGTTTATTTTATGTTTATGTTATGTTATAATCTTACTTCAAGAGAATATAGACCCCTGACCTCAAAACTATTATTAATAACAAGACAAGGTAATAAAATACGTTATTAATTTGATAAAAAGGGATTTTAGTTAATTATACTCGTATAACTACTTTCGCTTAAATTGTTAAATGTTTGTGGTATTTTTACCTATTAAGTTCAAGAATGTCACAGGTTTTACTGCCGGCTTCAATCAAAGTCAAATATTTATGAAATTTTACATACACGTCACATATACTCACGGCTATAATCCCCTAGAAGTGGTAGCCAGAGCTAAGGAATTATAAATTCCTCAGCCACTTTTGGAAGTTGAGTGGGGAAAAGGCGGTAAAATAAAGGTTTTTGGTGATGGGTCTCCAACCGCATCGCCTAAAAACCCAATGAAAAGCCCCAATACCCTTAGTCGCCTCTTACGACACCCTTTGGTAGAAAGGGGTAGCGACATTCTAAGCCGGTACTACACTTATGAATTTTTTATAGATAATATAGATATTATTCATATATTTAATACAACTGCGATAGCGAAAAATATAAAATCAGTGCGTTGTGTCGGCTTAAAATAGAACTACCCCATTGCTCCCCGTGGGTGTTCGTAAGAAGTGGCTAAGGTTTTGAGGTTTTTTAAGTAATTTAAGGCGATGCGATTGCCGTGTAGGCTTAGAATAACTCTACACTATTTCTACCCGTGGGTGATCGTAAAAGGCGACTAAGGGTATAGGGTCTTTTGAGGTATTTTTGGGCAATGTGGTTGGAGACCCATCACCAACAATTATTTATTATTACCATCTTTTCCCCAACCAACTTCCAAAAAAGGCTGAGGAATTTCTCATTCCAAAGCTCTGGCTACCCCGTTAAGGGATTTATAGCCGTGAGTATATGTATGTATGTACAATCTCACTACTGACCCATATCAGAAATCCTTAGTGAATCACACCGTTCAAAGAACCCAGTTATTATAACTTAAGGTTAGTAAGTCACTTACCTTGTAGGAACCCAACATGTGTGTTTAACTTGTTAACTTAAGAAGGGAATTACCCGATGGCCTTTCTATAGAAATTTCCGATGTTTAAACGATTTTTATTTTGAATACAACCTTCGAGGGTCAAGGCTTTGAGGGTGATTCAGAGTGCAAGGATTTAGTTGGTATTTAGAGAAGTACATACATACATATACTCACGGCTATAAATCCCTTAACGGGGTAGCCAGAGCTTTGGAATGAGAAATTCCTCAGCCACTTTTGGAAGTTGATTAGAGAAGTAATCTTCGAATATGTCGAATGGGATAGAAATCTTTTATCTTTTAAGGAAGGATAGTATTGCATATAGCTGTGTAGTGTCGGCTTAGAATAGCACTACCCCATTTCTTCCGGTGGGTGTACGTAAGAGGCGACTAACGGTGTTGGGTCTTTTAAGGGATTTTTGGGCGATGCGGTTGGAGACCCATCAACAACCACCTTTGTTTTATCCTTTTTTACCCACGCAACTTCCAAAAGTGGCTGAGGAATTTCTAATTCCTTAGCTCTGGCTACCCCTTCTAGGGATTTATAGCCGTGAGTATATGTATGTAGTATTGCATACTATACAACTTGGAATACGAAAACTTCAGTTAATACATTCAAAAGCTTACATTCCATATTTTGGTCGATATACAAAAGATAAAATATATAGAATAGTTAGTATTTTCTAAGATTTTCACGATTGCACATTATAATAAAAACAACTATTGATTTTTGGGTTTTTTAATCGCGTGTTATTACATTATTTTTAATAAAAGTTCTATAATGACAAATAACACCTCAGTCTTCCCGTGACCATGATAACTGAAAAGTTTTCGAAACGTCGGGCTTTAAAAATAATGTAATTACACGCGATTAAAATATCCGAAAATCAATAGGAGCCACTCTTTTTTTTTGTTTTGGTAGTACCTAAACATAATCTTCCAAAAGTATCACGCAGGAGATAGAATATATAACCTTGGGGCAGACGGTTAGATAGCAAAGATTTTGTCGTCCCGTTATATTCAAACAGAAGTAATAAATTGCAACTACTTACTAAAATCTTCATTTTTTTAAAATTTTTACAAACATACACATACATACATATACATATACTCACGGCTATAAATCCCTAGAATGGGCAGCCAGAGCTAAGGAATTAGAAATTCCTCAGCCACTTTTGGTAAGTTGCATGGGGAAAAGATGGTAAATTAAAGGTTGTTGGTGATGGGTCTCCAACCGCATCGCCCAAAAATCCCTTAAAAGCCCCAATATCGTTAGTCGCCTCTTACGTACACCCACCGGAAGAAATGGGGTAGTGCTATTCTAAGCCGACACTACACAGCATTTTTTTTTTTTAATTTTATTACATACATTACCAAATTACCATTACCATTAATATTACGTACATTAACCAAACCAGGGCTATGCCGCTAGTATATACCAATTTCTCCACCTACATTTTCTTGCCTCGCATCACACCTAATCGTTTTGCTGCAATCGGTTAAGGTATGAAATCGCAAACATACTATTATAATTTCCCCTTGACCTGCTTACCACTTTGTACATGCAATACTTTAGCTTTATCCGACTGTTAAACCATTTTTCATTTAGATACCACTGTTTTATGTGTTTTGTCGGGTTAGGGTAGCAATACCCTGACTCTTATGGTGGTGAATTATAGGGTTTTAGATTCGTAAAAGGTGCAGTTTGAAAGATGATACATTTGGACCAAATAGAGATTTTGCTCAAAAAGGCAGGCGCCCGAAGTATGAAAAATAAAAGAGCATGTATGAGAATATTGATGGATGTCAACGAAGCTAGAGAGGTTTATCAGGATCGTACAAAGTGGCGATCGATAGTCTCTGCCTACCCCAATGGGAACTATCCTTAGACATAGTAGTTTAACTTTAGAAAATATAATCATAGACCTACTGTCTAAGTTTCTTTACAAGTGGAAGGAAATGACGCCATTTTGAAGATGGCAATTATTGGTTTACCCTCAATTTTGAACTTTCGAAATTATTATCAATTTTAAACGTAACTATACAAATACTGAGTGTGAGAACTATAATACTATTTACTAAACTATCCGTCCGTGTAATGTCAGCTTAGAATAACACTACCCCATTTCCACACGTGGGTGATCGTAAGAGGCGACTAAGGGTAAAGGGGCTTTTTAAGTGATTTTTGGGCGATGTGGTTGGAGATCCGTCACCAAAAACATTTATTATTAACATCTTTTCCCAAATCAACTTCCAAACATGGCTGAGGAATTTCTCAACCCAAAGCTCTGGCTACCCCGTTAAGGGATTTATAGCCGTGAGTAATGTACTCACACAAAAAAGTTTATTATCTTGTTTTACATACATACATATACTCACACCATTATTTCCAATTGGGGTAGGTAGAGACTATTGATCGCCACTTTGTGCGATCCTGGCAAAACTCTGTAGCTTCGTTTACATCTTATTCTTCATACTTCGAACGCGCGTCTTTTTACTGTCCACTAAAATCAACATTTTTATAAAATTTTTACAACGGGTATTTTTAATGGATGTTTTAAGCATTTTATTTACGACTATCGTTAATTAAAAGCATTCGAGTAAACAAAGCTATCATCATATCTTAAAAATAAACAAATTGAGTTAAAACTTATTTATGAAACTTTTTTCTTGTAATTAATGTTTTTATTTATTATTATATGATTATACATACATACATACATTCATATTCCAAAAGTGGCTGAGGAATTTCCAGTTCCTTAGCTCTGGCTACCCCTTCCAGGGATTAATAGCCGTGAGTATATATATGTATGTATGATGAAAAATACATACAATATACTCATAGCTATAAGTCTCTAAAAGTAAAAGGCCGTATAATATAAGGCCTTCGGATGAGTCGCCTCTTTCGAGAAATACAAAACATTGGATTAATTCGTCATCTGCTATCTTGTTCTGGATCCACAGCATAAACTATTGTAACCATTTCACCATAAGATAGGGTAGTGTTATTCAAAGCTTCTTGTGCGTCGACTAACACACTTTTCCTCTAGCATTGGTTAAACATACAGTACGCTAATATATTAATCAATCGTTTGCCAAAAAAGTGTTAGGAATCCATCAATCATAATGTATGTTTTTGTTCAACTGATTTTATTTTATAAAACGCAAATAAGTAATAAGACGCAATATAATTAATCGGTCATAATATCAAGCGTAGATATACTTAAGGAAAATCCGCAAATCTTTTTTTTTTATTGTGAGTATATGATACATTCTGCCTATATTATCAAGAAATGAGAGGCGTGAAATACACGTTATTGTTTCTAGTTATAACAATAATACCCAAAAAAAACTGAAAAACTACACAATAATACGCTTGTCTAGTATGTAAAACTTTTATCAGTCTGCCAACCCGCATCAAAGCCAGCCTGTCCAGTAAATTCACCCTATCCAGCATGGATAGCTCGAGCATATGCATATCCATGCATGCATATACTCACAGCTGTAAATCCCTAGAAGGGGTAGCTACTTTTGGAAAGTCGAGTGGGGTAAAGATGGTAAAATAAAGGCTTTTGGTGATGGGTCTCCAACCGCATCGCCCAAAAATCCAAAAAAAAGCCCCAATACCGTTAGTCGCCTCTTACGACAACCGTGGGTAGAAAGAGGTAGCGACATTCTAAGACGGCACTACACGGCAATAATTTATTTAATAATTAAAATCTTCATTAAAATCGATACAGTAACACACAACTTAGTATCGTATACTTTTATCTCATTCGAACCGACAGAGTAACGATAAAATAACGCTCGTGCTAAACCTTCAGGGTTGACTTGATCAAGCTAATAAAGAAGTGAATATAGAAAGATAGAAATATTGTGGCAATTTGTTTCTGAATGTGGCTTAGAATGTCACTACCCCTTTCTAAGTGTGTGGCTTTTTTAAGTGGTTTATGAGCGATGCGGTTGGAGACCCATCACCAACAATACTTTATTTCTACCATCTTGTCCCCATCAACTTCCAAATGTGGATGAAGAGTTTCCAGCTCCGCTAGCTTCTAGCTGACTGTACAAGTATCTAAGGCGAACTCGCGTAATTAAAGTTTTTTCAGGATTGTGCAAAGTGGCCATACACACTCACTGACTACTCCAGTCGAAACTAATGTCGTGAGTATAAGTAAAAGGTGTGTACTAAGTTGACTCAATACCGTCACGCAAGTCAGAGCATAATTTTGAGATAATTGGCCTAAGACATTTCTACACATTTCATGTAGTGAAATGTAAATTATATAGTTGAGCATTTCTTTCGAAACTTCCCCATGTGTTTCGTCAAAATGAAACAGTTTGAAGAGAAAACTCCTCAGCCACATTTGGAAGTTGATAGGAGACAAGATGGTAGAAATAAAGTATCTTTGGTGACGGGTGTCCAACCAAATCACCCAAAATCAACTTAAAATTAAATTAAAACGACACCCATGGATATAAAGGGGTAGTAACATCCTAAGACGGCACTATACGGCAATAATTTATTTAATAATTAAAATCTCCACTAAAATCGATACAGTAACACAGAATTTATCGCACTTATAACTGCTGACCAAACTAAGTTCTGAGTTTAGCAACCAATTCGAAGGCTTCTTGCCACTTAAATTCCGACGAGATAAGTAAAAGGAACTATCGAGCTACTACTGAACACATTTTAATGCAGTTTCACAATGTGAATTAGTTATATCCGCTCTGGTTTTGGACCGCTCGGAACTGTGGAGTTGAGGTTGAATAGGTTTTCCTACAATTCTTAAAATAATATTTATTAATTAAATATTTTTTTCTAAGATTTTCACGATTACACATTATAATTGAAACAGCTATTGATTTTCGTATATTTTAATCACGTGTTATTACATTGTTTTTTTTAAAGCCCGATGTTCAGAAAACTTTTCAGTTATCATGGTCACGGGAAGACTTCTTCAGTCTTCCGAAATCCGAAAATCAATAAAATTGTTTCAATTAAATATTTTTTACAATGAGAAGATTATTCACATGTGATTCTGTTTCGTGTGATGTGTTGTGTAGTGCAGGCTTAGAATAGCACTACCCAATTTCATCCCACGGGTATCGTAAGAGGCAATTAAGGGTACGGGGCTTTTTCAAGTGGTTTTTGGGCGATTTGGTTGGAGACCCATCACCAACGATACTTTATTTCTACCATCTTGTCCCCTATCAACTTCCAAATGTGGCTGAGGAGTTTCTAGCTCTGAAGTTCTGGCTACCCTTTTTAGGGATTTATGGCCGTGAGAATATATATGTATGTAGTTATAGCCCTTATTAACAGGCAAGCTATAATATTAATACAGTTGGCCTTACAGGTGCCTCAAGTCTCAACTTACAAATATAATTACGGGTCAAATCCCACAGTAAGTAAACAGAAAACACCAACCCAGTTACTGAAGTGATACTATGTCAAAAGATGTGGTCATTTCGACACTTGAAGCGGAGGGTCAGCAGAAAAACTAGGTTGCGCTGATCGAGATGTAGCGTCAGCAAATAAAGTTGTTGATAGACAAATATTAAGCTGGTTTATATTTTTTCATTTGAATTTTATTTAACTTAACACAGCATTTATTGGATAGCAGAGGAGATTAGTTGTCAAGAACCATACATGCATATGCTCACGACAATAAATCCTGCAACAGGGTAGCCAGAGCTTCAGAGCTAGAAACTCTTCAGCCGCATTTGGAAGTGGATAGGGCACAAGATGGTAGAAATAAAGTAACGTTAATGATGGGTCTCCAACAACATCGCCCAAAACCACTTAAAAAAGCTCCCTTAGTCGCGTCTTACGACACCCGTGGGTAGAAAGGGGTAGTGACATTCTAAGCCGGCACTACACGGCACATACAGTAATGTATTTCCTACATTTAAAGCCTATTTTTCCCCACAAATCTATCAAGGTGAAGAGACTAGTATCAAACATAATTCAACATAAAAAATGCGCACAATTTTAACGTTTCAAATAACTTTGATTGTGATCTTGAAATTGCAAGGTTAATTAATTGTAGAGTAATTCAGTTTCCCTCCTTTTTTAGGTGTTGCCATGTTCAAGTTGCGATGACGTTTTTATCAATGATGAAAACAGAATTGGTGTTTTATATGGTTCAAAAAGTTTTGAAACAACTCGAAAATATATGCTTTCATAAGAATTTATAGAAAATAAGTAGAACATCAAATTTCCTTTGCGTAAGTAAAACGTGGTTTTTGCATTTATATCCTTCTTGGTAAAAGAATCTCTTAGACACAATCTATATAGAATAGAATAGAATAACTCTTTATTGCACATCAAACACAAATTTACAAAAATAATAATATGATCAAACAATTGGCGGTCTTATCGCTAAAAGCGATCTCTTCCAGACACCCTTTGGAAGGTGAGATCGATGAATTAATTATTTGGGCAGATGCACAAAACAAGGCCAAAAAAATAAAAAAATAAGAAATACATGATAATCTATTAAGCTTACTTAAAACTAATATATATATATACACGCCATTATTTCCCATTGGGGTAGGCAAAGACTATCGATTGACACTCTTTACGATCCTGGCAGACCCCTCGAGCGTCATTAACACTATTA
Organism: Bedellia somnulentella; assembly: GCA_963576735.1. Taxonomy (NCBI): domain Eukaryota; kingdom Metazoa; phylum Arthropoda; class Insecta; order Lepidoptera; family Bedelliidae; genus Bedellia; species Bedellia somnulentella. The sequence continues at coordinate 1,098,934 of OY755199.1, forward strand.
TTGAGACCTACATATACTGAATCATACATTTTCTAACAGCTATAAATCCTTAGAAGGGGTAGACAGAGCTTCGGACTAAGAAATACCTAAACAACTTTTGGATGCTGATTCTTGGTAATGGATCTTCAACAACATCTCCCAAAAATAACTTAAAAAGTTCTGATTTCATAAGTCGCCTCTTCCGAGCATCCACAGGAAGAAATGGAGAAGTGATATTCTAAGCCGACACCACACAGCTGTAATATTTAGTAATTGATTTAGCTAATAAACAATATAAAAACCCGACCTTTGAAAACCCTTTCAGAAAATGTACCCGTGATTATATGTTAATTTCGTTGCAACGTGACAAATTTAAATATAGGTATCAATATTAAAAAAGTAACATGATATCAAACCAGCCGAATGACGTCACTCATACATCGTTTATGTCTCTTTAAGGAAATCTAGTTTTTATATTACATTATAAGTTATTTCTAGATTTGGTTATTAAAACTTTGGACTAAAATAGTTTATAGGTTGATTAGGCAAAAACTAATTATGTTTTTTATTAATTTCGTAGGCACTGTCGTATTTTTTTTCTACAGCAGTTACACACATAAAAACACCAATGATTATCTAGATCTATAAAAAAACTTGTTTAAGTATCTAATATAAGTGTTTAAAAATATACACACATATACTCACGGCTATAATTCCCTAGAAGGGGAAGCCAGAGCCAAGGAATCATAAATTCCTCAGCCACTTTTTGAAATTGAGTGGGGAAAAGGCGGTAAAATAAAGGTTTTTGGTGATGGTTCTCCAACCGCATCGCCCAAAAATCGTATAAAAAGCCCCAATACCCTTAGTCGCCTGTTACGACACCCGTGGGTAGAAAGGAGTGGCGATATTCTAAGCCGGCACTTATATCATGTAAGTTTATAACAACACACAACAATATAAGAAGCGTACAATTTTACCATTTCGTTTATGATCACATTGTTGTAAGAGGCGGCTTAAGGAATTTTTAGTGGTTATTAGGTGATGCGGTTGGAGACCCATCACCAACGATACTTTATTTCTACCATCTTCGCCTCTATCAACTTCCAAATGTGGCTGAGGAGTTTCTAGCTCTGTAGCTCTGGCTAAACCTTTTTGGTATTTATGGCCGTGAGTATATGATTGAGTATGTTCTTGTTTATTTGATGTTATATTGCTGTGTAGTGTCGGCTTAGAATAGCACTAACCCATTTCTTCCGGTGGGTGTACGTAAAAGGCGACTAACGGTATTGGGATTTTTAAAGCATTTTTGGGCAATGCGGTTGGAGACCCATCACCAACAGCCTTTATTTTAACATCTTTTTCCCCATGCAACTTCCAAAAGTGGATAAGGAATTTCTCATTCCTTAGCTCTGGCTACCCCTTCTAGGGATTTATAGCCGTGAGTATATGTATGTATGATGTATGTATATTGAGTCTATTGCGCAGTAAATAAAATCATGTATATTTTCTACCAATTACCAAACAACTTTTATCTAACGAACCATACAAAAAAAACTCTGCCAACCCTAAAGAGGATAACAAATTTCCTCACGATTTCAGTGTCAACACAAAAGTGGGGCTCGGGTCAGACAGGTTGTAAAACCGGTCTCTGTTCACCGCCTGACCTGTTAGTGTCGTAATAGTAAGTCGACTGATGTAACCAGCGGACTTCAGAATGCGAGTTCGGAGTTTTAACCGACTTTGCTGAATGCGAGTATTAATGGTTTTAGCTGGGTGTACTGAATGAAAGTGACTTTAGTAAATTGAATATAAAACTAAACTTAAATGTGACTAATTATTGGAATATTTACAGAAGAAATTAAATTAAACAATATAAAAATGTTTTCAAAATCGCTGCCGCTAGGGGGTAGGGTTCGCAAGAGGCTGATTGCATTAACCCTCTGTACTGCAATACTTAACTTTAATAATTACTTTTTAGTTGTAAGTTATTTAGATGAAGCTAGAGAAGTTTGTCAGGATCTTACGAAATGGCGATCGATAGTCTCTGCCTACCCCAATGGGAATTAATGGCGTGAGTATATGTATGTATGTATGTTATTTAGATGAACGAAACAGTTTTGGTATTTGTATGCAAAAGCTGTGTAATGTTTTAAATATAACTAAGCAATAGGGAATATTCATGTTTTTCTTTTTTGTCTTAAATTAATAGTTTACTATTTTATAACGTAGAAAAATATATTACTGGACTTCAAAATCCTCTAAATATTTTAAAAATTTAAATTTAAAACTTTGAAAAAATTTAAGCAGTTCAAACGCCGCCATTTTACGCGCGCTCAACGTGACGTCACATGACACGTCCAGTGGATGTTTACCTTAGTGTTTTCGACGTTTTTGAATACAATTTCGTGTCAGATGACGTCACATTTCGTTCAACCGATCGATGGTGGCGCGTTTTGGAAGTTTGAATTTCGCTCCCTTATTTTGCACTTTTTGAATATTATTTTAGGGGTTTAAATAATAAGTTAATTAAAAAAAAACCTTTTCATTATAATATCGCGATAATAAGTATCCGTGAAAAAAAGTTTTAGGGCATTTAAAATTTTATGCATATTCCCTATTGCTTCGTACGGGACCCGTGAGAAGTGACTTAGGGTTTTAAGGCTGTTTAATTGTGCCTTATCCAATGGGGCTGGTCATCACCCACTATCCTTTACTAAACAATCTTTTCCACACTCAACTCCCAAAAATTAAAAGGATAATACTGATACTGATGTTATATGTTAAATCTTAAAATTTTACTTCTCTAGTATAACAATAGTATATAACAAATAAAGGTGAACGACCTCCGACATTTTCTATCAATCAAAATTGTACAAGTCAATTGGATTGGTACAATGTAAATAATATCAATTTATTAATAAAGACGGATCAATGGATATACTCTGACTTACGTGTCTTTGCTGTGTAGTGTCGGATTAGAATAATACTACCCCAGTTCTACCCGGGGGTGACTGTAAGAGGCGACTAAGGGTATAGGGGCTTTTTACGTGATTTTGAGCGATGTGGTTGGAGACCCGTCACCAAATACATTTATATTAACTTCCAAATGTGGCTGAGGAATTTCTCATTCCAAAGCTCTGGCTACCCCGTAAAGGGATTTATAGCCGTGGGTATATGTATGTATGTTACGTGAGATAATATGAAAGATATATAATACTTACATTTACGGCTGTAAGTTACAAAAAAGTTAGAAATTCATTAGGTACTAGTTTTGTAAGTAATGTTGGGGAAAGATAGTTAAAATAAAAAACGGCTGGTGATGAGTCTCAAAGTGTCGTCCGTACGAGACTTTATTAAGATTGAAATAAATTTTGGGGAGTTTAATTCATCTTTCCTCAAAAAAAATATGGGAACTTGGCTTGTGTCTATAAGCGAAAATTTGCACAACTGTCCATATTGATTTCATTCTCATAAAGATTTCGTACATACATACATATACTCACGTCTGTAAATCCCTAGAAGGGGTAGCCAGCGCTAAGGAATTAGCAATTCCTCAGCCACTTTTAGAAAGATGTGTGGGGAAAAGATGGTAAAATAAAGGTTGTTGGTGATGGGTCTCCAACCGCATCGCCGAAAAATCCCTTAAAAGCCCCAATACCGTTAGTCGCCTCTTAAGTTCACCCAGCGGAATAAATGGGGTAGGGCTATTCTAAGCCGGCACTACACAGCCATCATCCTCAAATTTCTCAAAAAAATATATGGGACCTTGGCTTGTGTATATAAGCGAAAATTTGCACAACTGTCCATATTGATTTCATTCTCATAAAGATTTCGTCTACCTTAATAATATATCAATAACATTACTGTGTAGTGTAGCTAAGAACAGCACTAACCAATTTCTTCCCACGGCTATTGTAATGGGCAATTCAAGGTTTTGGGCTTTTTAAATGATGGTTGGGTGATGAGGCTGAAGACTCATCTCCAACCTTCCTTCATTTTACAAACTTTTCCCTACTCTAATCTAAGATTAGTCGTGAGTACATATGTATGTATGTATTAACGATAGCCGTGTAGTGTCGGCTTAGAATAACACTACCCCATTTCTAACCGTGGGTGATCGTGGGTGTCGTGGTGGTTGGAGACCCATCACCAAAAACATTTATTATTACCATCTTTTCCCCAATCAACTTCCAAAAGAGGCTGAGGAATTTTTCATTCCAAAGCTCTGGCTACCTTGTTAAGGGATTTATAGCCGTGAGTATATGTATGCATGTATGTATTAACGAATTCCGAATATTGTAATGAGGAAGACGTTGAAGATTAATAGGTTTTTATCCTTGTATTAAATGAAATTAACCATTATCTATCTATTCTAAAACATAGAATATCAGTGTAATACATTCGAGGCCGAATATTATCTGTACCACCCCTTCATTAATTAGCTGCGTGAACGTATGTCGTTATAGGCGAAGTGTATGAGGCAAGACAACCTCGGATTTCATTAATGTTAGCGCAACTTTGTATAAATATCATTAAGAATGTATGTTTTACGATATAATTTATATAGCTATAAGCCGTTTGGAGGCGGCGTAGAATATCACTATCACTTTCTGAGTGTCGTATGTATTTCAGGGTACATATTTCTAGCATATCATATCGACATGATAGTCCAGTGGATAGAACACCCGCCCGAAAAACAGAAGGGCGTGAGTTCCAATCCTGGGTCGGGCCTACACCAATTTGTCTTTTCTCAAGTCATATGTGTGGTTAATTTATCATGGTTGTTAACGGCGAGGGAAAACATCGTGAGGAAACCCACATGGCTGAGTTGTACTTAGTCATGTGACAGTGTATTCGTACAAAACGGCGATAGGCCTGCCCCCTATCACGTGAGTACACTGTCTAAGCAAAACGTGGGTACCTTCTCTGGACACTAGATGGCACTGCCATGTGAGTTCAGAAGTATTGGTACCTCTGCCAACCCCTTCGGGGATAAACGGCGTGAACGTTTATGTTATGTTTATACTTCTACATACATATACTCACGGCTATAAATCCATAAAAGGGGTAGCCAGAGCTAAGGAATAAGAATTCCCTCAGCCACTTTTGGAAAGTTAAGTGGTACTTACATACTTATCTCAGTATTTTTTGAGCTATATCTCTGGAGAGCTATCTCCAACTGTACTTATTTTTGTTTGTTTACTCATCTTTAAAAACCTATCTCGCTTTTAGTGATAAGACCACCCATTGTTCTTCATTGTAAAACCGTATTAATTTTGAATATATTCTTATTTTAAGATGAGTAATTGCCGTGTAGTGTCGGTTTAGAATAGCACTACCCCATTTCTTCCGGTGGGTGTACATAGGAGGCGACTAACGGTATTGAGGCTTTTAAGGGATTTTTGAGCGATGCGGTTGGAGACCCATCACCAACAACCTTTATTTTACCATCTTTTCCCCACTTAACTTTCCAAGAGTGGCTGAGGAATTTATCATTCCAAAGTTCTGGCTACCCCGTTAAGGGATTTATAGCCGTGAGTATATGTATGTATGTATGTATGTATGTTGATAACGTAATGCTGAGTTAGTATTTTTTTGCCATTACAGTGGCCAGAAGGATTAATATTATAGGTATAAAAGTCTGATGTTCTTAACTTGTTTTCTTCATTCTTCTACTTGTCAATGTTGACATATATTTTTTACTCTTATGTGTAAGCTGATCTTATAAATATATTCGATTTTATGTGTACTTTTGTTATCATTTTTGCCCTGGAAATTAACGTGATTAGTTAATTTTCTTACTTTCTCTCTATAAAAATTAAAGATTCATTAGAAGTAACATTAAAAGATGAAGCAACTAAAGAAAGTGGGTAGACAGTGGTAGACCTTCCGAGCCTGTTTTCTGAAGGTCGCAGTTTTAAAACAAGTTGCTTAGTGACCAAAATATACCATTTTTAAAAGATTACAAAAAAAGAATGCATTGCCAAATTCAGCCGATTATAAATGCTAATTATTTCTGATTTCTTTTTTATTACTCCTGCATGTTAACCTGCTGTGTTGTGTCGGCTTAGAATAGCACTATCCCATTTATTGCCCATTATTTAACAACAAACATACATACATATACTCACGGCTATAAATCCCTAGAAGGGGTAGCCCGAGCTAAAGAATTAGAAACTCCTCAGCCACATTTGGAAATGTGAGTGGGGAAAAGATGGTAAAATAAAGGTTATTGGTGATGGGTCTCCAACCGCGTCGCCCACCGGAAGAAATGGAGTAGTGCTATTCTAAGCCGACACTACACAGCACATTTAAGCATATTTTACAAACTTTTTCTAATTCCTTATCTTGGAGCTGTATGTGAAGTAAATGTATATATATGTATGTATGTAGTGTTAATAACAAAAATAAAATCAACAAAAAACACGTTTTTCCCAAAAGCACATAGTGATTAATTATTGGGGTGAAAGGTTAAATTTATAGTACTGTTTGTTAGTTGTTACACATAATTTATTATTAGCAATTTATTGATCAATACATAAAAAGTTTGGTAAAAAAGGGCTATGTTAATTTGATTTCGTCTGTTTATGTGCAATGATTAATTATATTTTTCATCAAATCGTTTAATTGGTCGTTGCCAATTAAATTATGTTTTGGTTTTATAGCTACGTAGTTTCGCATTAGAATAGCATAGGCTGTGTAGTGTCGGCTTAGAATAACACTACCCTATTTCTACCGGTGGGTGTACGTAAGAGGCGACTAACGGATTTGGAGCTTATAAGGGATTTTTGGGCGATGTGGTTGGAGACCCATCACCGAAAACCTTTATTTTACCATCTTTTCCCCACTAAAATTTCCAAACGTGGCTGAGGAATTTCCAATTCCTTTACTTAGTAATCTCTGTGTGTTGAGTTGTAGTCTTCAAATTAGGTATAAAACATTATCAAAGGTTTATTATTATCATCTTTTCCCCAATCAACTTCCAAAAGTGGCTGAGGAATTTATCATTCCAAAGGTCTGGCTAACCCGTTAAGGGATTTATAGCCGTGAGTATATGAATGTATGTATTATTATTTGCTAGCCTGAATTTATTTAAATATTTTAGCTTTAGAATTTTATAACTTAATTTAGTTTCGCGAACCGACTTGGCAATTAATTAAAACCAGTAACTGCTCTTATATACGTTAGGCAGGTGTCCGCAGTATGAAGAATAAAAGAGCATGTATGAAAAGATTGATGGATGTAAACGAAGCCAGAGAGGTTTGCCAGGATCGTACAAAGTGGCGATCGATAGTCTCTGCCTACCCCAATGGGAACTAACGGCGTGAGAATATGTATGTATGTATGTATACGTTTAATTAAAAAATAGTTTTGATTTCATAATATTAGTATCATATAGCCTCCTATATTTAAACTTTCTGATTCTAATAACATAATTCAAGGTTCAAGCTTATCAAGGCTAGGCAGAAACAATAAACAAAATATGAATTTAAATGGTTTGATTTAGTTTTTTTACTGTTTAGTAAGAAACTAGTTAGGTCATTAAGTTACACATTTATTCTGCTATATAGAGTCCGTTTAGACTGCTACGTAGTGTCAGCTTAGAATAGCACTACCCAATTTTTCCCGTGGGTGTTCGTAAGAAGCGACTAAGGTTATTGGGGTTTGTAAGTGATTTTTGGTCAATTCGGTTGGAAACCCAGCCCAAGAACCTTTATTTTGGTATTTTTATCCCACCCAATTTCTAAAAGTGACTGTTAAATTACTTATTCTTAAGCTCTGGCTACCCTTTCTAGGAATTTATAGCCCTTAATATGTACATACATACATACATATACTCACGGCTGTAAATCCTTAGAAGGGGTAGCCAGAGCTAAGGAATTAGAAACTCCTCAGCCACTTTTGGAAAGATTGGGGAAAAAATGGTAAAATAAAGGTTATTGGTGATGGGTCTCCAACCGCATCGCCCAAAAATCTCTTAAAAGCCCCAATACCGTTAGTCGCCTCTTACGTACACCCACCGGCAGAAATGAGGTAGTGCTATTCTAAGCCGACCCTACACAGCAATAATATAATATATACATCTATGTTATACATTTATTCCAAACCACAGCCAGGCGAACCGGAGTGGAGCGAGACGTTCTGAAACGAACACCGAGAGATTCGCCAAATTGCATACGTGGCGATGGATAGTCTCTGCCTACCTCAATGGAAACTGATGGCGTGAGGATACGTATGTAATATCTATTATTTATTTATTTTTTTTGTTTGTTATAAAATACATACATAAACTCACGGCTATATTTCCCTAGAAGGGGTAGCCAGAACTCCGGAATTGTAAATTCCTCAGCCACTTTTGGAATATGAGTGGAGAAAAGATGGTAAAATAAAAGTTTTTGGTGATGGGTCTCCAACCGCATCGCCTAAAAATCCAATGAAAATCCCCAATACCCTAATAATATTTAACTATATATACAGGTTAAAAAAAAAATATAATATATGAAAAACCTAACCTATTAACATGTTCTATTACTTATTTATTAAGAAAAGAAAATTTCGACACCGAATCGAACTCACGACATCCGGGCATACGAACCGGTCGCTCTGCCAACTGAGCTATGGTGCCAAGTAACCACAGGATGTCGCGGGTTCGAGTCCCGCTGATGTCGATATTAATTCCTTTATTGATTAGTAAATTCGGGGGTTAAATGAGGTTTTCATGCACAAACAATTCTAATTATGTTCACTAACTGCTATTGCTGTGTAGTGTCGGCTTAGAATAGCACTACCCCTTTTCTTCCGGTGGGTGTACGTAAGAGGCGACTAACGGTATTGGGGCTTTTTAAGGGATTTTTGGGGGATGCGGTTGGAGACCCATCACCAACAACCTTTATTTTACCATCTTTTCCCCACTCAACTTCCAAAGGTGGCTGAGGAATTTCGCATTCCAAAGCTCTGGCTACCCCGTTTAGGGAATTATAGCCGTGAGTATATATATGTATGTATGTATGTATTCTGACTTATTAAAGGCTTCGCTTAATATAGGCATATGTTTAAATGGTGTGTGTGTGTGTGTAATAAATTATTCCATATTTCAAAATTTCATAGTGGCAGTGAAGCTCTATTTCAAAATACCAGAAAAACAGGTATTTTGTATTCAAACTTTGAGACTGAGTCATTAAACCCCAAATGTTCCATGATTGTATTCTAAGTTTGTATTTAAACATAACATATACTCACGGCTATAAATCTCTAGAAGGGGTAGCCAGAACTAAGGAATTAGAAATTCCTTAGCCACTTTTGGAAATGTGAGTGGGGAAAAGATGGCAAAAGTAAAAGTTGTTGGTGATGGGTCTCCAACCGCATCGCCCAAAAATCCCTTAAAAGCCCCCATACCGTTAGTCGCCTCTTACGTACACCCATCGGTAGAAACGGGGTAGTGCTATTCTAAGCCGACACTACACGGCATGTATTTATGTTTGTATTTAAACCATCTAAAAAATATACATACATACACTCACGGCCAAAAATCCAAAAAAGGGGTAGCCAGAGCTTCAGATCTAGAAACTCCTCAGCCACATCTGTAAGTTGATAGGGGACAAGATGATAGAAATAATGTATCGTTGGTGATGGGTCCCCAACCACATCGCCCAAAAACCATTAAAAAAGTGGGAAAACAGGGGTAGTGACATTCTAAGCCGGCACTACACGGCAAAAATATATACAGATTAATTGGAAACAAGAGCTAGGCCTTGGGTTCAAACATAAATTCTAGAACATTCTATGCACCGAATTAGATAGTGATTTATTGGTTTAGATTAAGGCTTGCTGTGTAGTGTCGGCTTAGAATAGCACTACCCCATTTCGTCCGGTGGGTATACGTAAGAGGCGACTAACGGTATTGGGGCTTTTAAGGGATTTTTGGGCGATGCGGACCCATCACCAACAACCTTTATTTCACCATCTTTTCCCCACGCAACTTCCAAAGGTAGCTGAGGAATGTCTCATTCCCTAGCTCTGGCTACCCCTTCAAGGGATTTATAGCCGTGAGTATATGTATGTATGTATATATTAAGGCTTTTATATTTCCTTCCGCAGGTGTTATACAAGTTCACTAAGAATAGAACTTCATAATCGGAAATGCCTCCACGACTTTGGAAGTTCATACAAAGAGTATTTGATGATACGTCTCCAGCCACATAGCCTAAATAATACTTAAAATGACCTAAGTCCCTAAGTAGCTTCTAATAATATCCGCAAGAAGAAGAGTTTAGTGCTATTCAGAGCCAACACTACATACATATACTCACGGCTATAAATCCCTAGAAGGGGTAGCCAGAGCTAAGGAGTTAGTAATTCCTCAGCCACATTTGGATAATTGAGTGGGGAGAGGATGGTAAAGTAAAGGTTGTTGGTGATGGGTCTCCAGCCGCATCGCCCAAAAATCCCCTAAATGCCCCAATACCGTTAGTCGCCTCTTACGTACACCCATCAGTAGAAACGGGGTAGTGCTATTCTAAGCCGACACTACTGTACCAGTAAGTGACCTCTGCCATCCTAGAATCCCATGCAATTCGGAGGCTACTCCGTTATGAAATAGACAGCGGTGAGAATAAAAGTCAAATGAAATCCTATTAATATTATAAATGTGAAAGTTGCCTGCTGTGTAGTGTCGGCTTAGAATAACACTACCCCATTTCTTCCGGTGGGTGTACGTAAGAGGCGACTAACGGTATTGGGGCTTTTAAGGGATTTTGGGCGATGCGGTTGGAGACCCATCACCAACAACCTTTATTTTGCCATCTTTTCCCCACTCAACTTTCCAAAAGTGGCTGAGGAACTTCTAGTTCCTTAGCTCTGGCTACCCCTTCTTGGGATTTATAGCCGTGAGTATATGTATGTATGTAAATGTGAAAGTTAAGATTTTTGTGTGTTTGAGATAAAAAGGCTTCTCAATTACAGAATGTATATGAATGAAATTTAGCAGAATGATAGATAATGACCAAAACTCCTAGAATACTCTTCATCGTGTGAAACGGATAGTTAGGTTAATTTACTCTGGATACAGCAAGACTTTGTCGCCCTATTCACCTAATTTTGCATGAAAAAATGGGTTTCCATTAAATGGCTGAATTGCTAAAAAATATTTTTTTATTTATTTTTTCTTTAGTTGGCGATGCGGACCAAGTCGCGAGTAAGAGCTAGTATGATATAATTCAACAAAATATAATATCAAACGTGTATATATATAGTTATAGTAATTTTCCACGTGCCACCAAGATTGCATTTCACATCTTATCACTTAGATACGTGACGATTTATTAATTAAAAGCATTCCTAGGTTATAGGCAACCTTGGTAGTTTAGTGAGATAGAACTGAGGCTAGAATGCAGAGGGTTTGAGTTCGAATCCCGAATCCGCCACAAATCTTTACTCTATCTTTTCTCGAAGCTTCCGAAAGTCTTTGGTAAAAGGTAAGGTACATTGTAGATGATAAAATTATATGTGATCTTTGGTAGAACTAGTAAGTATTTTGATTTGAGCAAATTCCGCAATTGCAATTATCCATTTAACACTGAATCCATATAAAGTGGTGATAGGCTTGCCCCTTATCATGTGGATTCACTGTCCACGCATAACATTAGTACCTCTGCAAACTCTTCGGGAATTCACGGCGTAAGCGTTGGGTTTGAATAATAAATAAATAAAATAGTTTTATTTGTTGAATACAGCACGGATAGACCTGAGGGATCTGTTACCCCGCTTTATCATCATGATCTGTTACCGCGCTTTATCATCATGACAATAAATGATTTAACATATAACTTGACAAAATTAAAAATTAATGTAGGTAAAGGCTTTTTCTTAAACATACTAAATCTTATTCAAAAGCGAAGTATAATCACAATTTATGGAATAAGGGTATGTACGGGGGTGTAAGAGGGAGGGTGTGTTTTATATAAAATGGTGTGTGTGTATGCGAGACATATAAAGGCTTTTTTATTGATATGGTTCAAATTTAAAAGGTAAAGTTACGCTGGAAGGACTTATTTACTCAATAAATTAACAAATTATTTATTATATCTATTATCCTAAAGCTCGTGATCAGAATTCTAAATGAATGGTAAAACCATTCGATGTAAAACCGCAAAAGATGTTATCTTTGAAAACTAGATTTTTTGGACGGGGTACTTGTGTGTGTGTACGCTTGTGATAGGAAGATACAACACCATCAGCAATTTCCATAAAAAGGATTAGAAATATTTGGCTTTACGTTAAATAAACATACATACATACATACATATACTCTCGGCTATATTTCCCTAGAAGTGGTAACCAGAGCTAAGGAACTATAAATTCCTCAGCCACTTTTGGAAGTTGAGTGGGGAAAAGATGGTAAAAATAAAGGTTTTTGGTGATGGGTCTCCAACCGCATCGGCCAAAAATCCAATAAAAAGCCCCAATACCCTTAGTCGCCTCTTACGACACCCGTGGGTAGAAAGGGGTAGCGACATTCTAAGCCGGCACTACACGTTAAATAAAGACGAGGTTATTTTAAATTTACAGATTAATTTATGTTTTCACTCTTATCTTGATTTATAAAAATAAGCTACTTCAATCTGCCTACCCCAACAACAGAATATGGCGTGACTATAAACCAATTGTAATTGCATGTAGCTCTTACGACAAGAGCGATATGCTACGGTCTAATTGTTCTTCGTATTACCGAATATTTTCGTTAATTAACTATTCGCGTGAATGTTAACATTGTATGTTCAAACTTTATGTTCATACCGTATAAACCTGACGGGGTGGCAGGGGTACTAACACTTTTGAATATCGGTACAGATTTGCCAAGGTTACAATCATTTCCAAAACTGGCTGAGGAACTTCTGATTCCTTTGCTCTGGCTACCCCTTCTAGGGATTTATTGCCGTGATTATGTGTATGTATGTATGTACAATCACGTGATAGTGGTAACCCTATTGTCGCTTTGTATGAATTACATAGAATTGACAAACATACGACTGAAAGATTTCTCATACAAAATCTGTCAGTATCTCACTTCTCACATGACTTACTCACTTAAACTACGACTTACTCACTTATGCTAAGTCATTACATACATACATACATATAAAAACGGCTATAAATCCCTTAACGGGGTAGCCAGAGCTTTGGAATTAGAAATTATTCAGCCACTTTTGGAAGTTGATTGGGGAAAAGATGGTAATAATAAATGTTTTTGGTGACGGGTCTCCAACCACATCGCCCAAAAATCCCTTAAAAGCCCCAATACCGTTAGTCGCCTCTTACGTACACCCACCTGAAGAAATGGGGTAGTGCTATTCTAAGCCGACACTACACAGCATAAGTCAATCTATCTAGTAAAAGGCCCTAACACTACGTCGTCCGGTACGTGGCCGCCACTCCAGAATATTTAAGCTTCGGTTACACGAGGAAAGTTCTATCAGAACGTGTATGTATATATGTAATAACTATAATGTAAGATTACACAGTATATTTCAACTAGTTGTTGTAATAGAATAAAAGACATGTTCAATTTTCAAAGCGAAATATTCGATTTAGGAATTAGATGTGCATATATTCGTACACATGTGTCTTTAATGGCCGTCAAAATACGTCTGTATGTTTGTACAATAGCACTACCACATATTTTACTACTTCAGCGTTTGAGGGGATTTTTCCTTAAGAAGTAAAATAATAATGAAATATGCATCAAAAGCGTGTATTTGCGGCGATCAATAGTCTCTGCCTACACCCATAACGAATTAACAGCGTTAATATGCGTCAGTTAGTTTATTAGTAGTGGGGATACAATCATCTATGTCGCCATCTTCTGTAACTTTAAAAGCAATCGGTGGATCATCTGTAAAGATTATATTTTTACATACATACATGAACATGAATACAGGCTATGAATCCCTTGAAGGGGTAACCAGACCTAGGGAATCAGAAATTCCTTAAGCCACTTTTGGAAGTTGCGTGGGGATAAGATGGTGAAATAAAGGTTTTTGGTGATGGGTCTCCAACCGCATCGCCCCAAAAATCCTTAAAAGCCACAATACCGTTAGTCGCCTCTTACGTACACCCACCGGAAGAAAGGGGTAGTGTTATTCTATGCCGACACTACACGGCACATTATATTTTTCTCGAGATATTGATTAAAAAATCTAGCTTTTTCAAGCTAAACTTCCAAGTATTTTTTTGAGTGAGTTTTGATGTGTAGTGTAGACTTAGAATTGAACTTACCCATTGCTTTCCGCAGGTATCGTAAGAGGCAACTTAGTATTGGGAATTTTTAAATGATTTGCAGCCTTTCTTACTTAACAAAATTTTAAAAATATACTATATCTACCCTCCGACACATTTAAATACATATTTATTTTTACCCGAGTCGGTTAAAAAGACACAAGATTTAAGCCGAGGTAATGACCACGGAAGACGAGACTCAAATCCGTGACAGCTGATAGTAGGCCAAGTTCGATCGCATAACCATCGATCGAGAAGTAAGGCGGTGAGGGAAAGTACTGACTTATAATTATAATATAAATATCTGTAGTAATCTTGTAGAGAGAACCTGCGTACTTTTGTATATTTGTAATGAATAACCGTGTAGTGGCACTGAATGTTTCTTTCCCCTTTCCTCTTTTCCTGTCCTTTTCTACCCAAGGGTGTCGTAAGAGGCGACTGATTGTATGGGGTTTTTTGCCTTTTTGCTTTTGGAGACGAATCCTCAAAAACTTTTGTTTCACAGTCTTATACCAACCAACAACTACACTCTACACTAAGCTAGAACTACTATACTCCTCAGCTATGTATATGTATTATTATATATTATTTTATGATTGCTGTGTAATGTCGGCTTAGAATAGCACTATCCCATTTCTTCCGGTGGGTGTAGGTAAGAGGCGACTAACGGTTTTGGGGCTTTTGAGGGATTTTTGGGCGATGCGGTTGGAGACCCATCACCAACAACCTTTATTTCACCATCTTTTCCCCACACAACTTCCAAAAGTGGCTGAGGAATTTCTGATTCCTTAGCTCTAGCTACCCCTTCATGGGATTTATAGCCGTGAGTATATGTATGTATGTATGTATTTTATTATAATATTCATAATGGAAGTTAATAGGGAACGAGATGGTAGAAACAAAGTATCGTTGGTGACGGGTTTCCAATCGCATTGTCCCAAAAATAACTTAGAAAAACCTCATACCTTTAGTCGCCTCTTACGACACCCGTGGGTAGAAAGGAGTAGTGACGTTCTAAGCATATCTTCAATAACTCCTTTTATTGTAATATAGTTTTTTTTTACAAAACAACATTTGAGAATAATAAATAAATACTTTATTTATTCAGCTCAAGAAAAAGGTTACAACGCAAAACAACTTAACTTTTTTTCTAACTTGACAACTTATCTCACTAAGTGACTATAAGGCCTTGTATTTATAATATTACTTCAATAAGACAATATCAATCAGTTCATTAATTAAACGAGGAAAATTGTTGAGTGAACGGTGAGGTGTTAAAGATGATATTTATAAAAAGATAGAAAAAGGAATCTTAAGATGGTTTGGGATAAAGAGAAGGTATGAAAGTAATAGAGGTATGTAGTTATTGTGGCGTCCGAAGTATGAACAGAAAAAAGCATGTATGAAAATATTGATGTATATTGACGAAACTAGAGTGGTTTGTCAGGATCGTACAAAGTGGCAATGGTCCTTTCTTCCCACAATGGAATAAAAATTATCGAGTAAAAATTTGTTAGTTTGTTTATTGGTCTGTAAAAAATAGATTTTGTAAAGGCTCAGCCCCTGAATAATGAAAGCTGAAATTTATAAGGGGTTTGCGGTGATAGAAAAACCTTAGATATTTGCATAATATCACTGCCCGTGTGAAACTGGGGTTTCCACTAGTTCATTCATTAAAATATTGTACATTTTTTATTCAATTTTATTAATAGAGCGACGGCGTTTTTTAATGATGTTGTAATCAGTCAGCAGTTATTAAATTAGCAGCAGTAAATTAATCAAATAACTATGCAAAATTAGCATTTATTGCGAACTAATATTAGTGCAACTTGTACGAAATTTTATGTAAATGCTAAGTCAGTAAAAAAATATAACTATTTAGCATCATTTCAAGTTTTCAAATTATTATATGATAAAATGTATTTAAAAGATTGAAATAATCTAACTATAATATTATCAATATGTCCGATTACAACACAAAAACTCAAACTATTTAATCAACGATCAAGTTGAGAAAAAGATGATACATAATTAAAATTTTTCAAGTTTGTAAAAATTACGAAATATGTAAAATAGTTGTGCATAGCTAAATGTTCTATATTCGATGTTTATGACTTTATGAGCAAGACACAGCCTCCGTATGTATGTACGGAGTAAGATTTACTTTCTATTGCCCTACTGCCCTAAATCCCCCTCCGCCATTTAAAACAAATGAGCAGTGAAAGCAAAAATCAAAATACTACATGATTACATAATGAACTTACCTATTTAATTATCCAAACCCAAAATTAGCACAAATTAAATAGTTCACACGAATATTTCACACACAATTCACTTACACAACGCAAATTTAATACACAAATACACAGTAAAAATTTGCTGAATATGTACTGTCACTTTAAAAAGCGCGCTAAAATATTTTTGATAAAGTTTTTTTTTCTGCGTGCAGTCGACGTTGGTCGCACACGCGTTATGCCAATACGGGCTTTACCGCCCGACTAGTACAAGCAAGAAGGTTACCGCTGAATGAAATTGCTGCAACGTTGAGATCAATCATGTTTTCCTGTAAACGTAAATACTTGTCGATTAGTTTCATTACAAAATGTAATTAGATTTCATTAGCTTTTTTTTATGTTATGAAGTGGAATTTTTTTCTCGTCAACATACGGGTTGTAAGGTTCAGAGATATTCAGAGATAATTTAATAAATAGCCTTGAATTTTATAGTCACTGACTTATACTTACGTGTTATTATTTCTCATTTGGGTTGGTAGAGACTATTGATTGCTTATGGCTATGATATGCTATTGGCTATTTAGTTTTGTATTTTTTATTTGCTGTAACTTCCATAAATTTGCTCAAATCTTTATTTCACCAATTTGGCACCTATCAAATTAATAATTTAGCACAGCTAATAAATTCATAATTTCGCTTCTGAATCGTCAATTTTGAAACCTGTAAAAATTTCTGGAAATCATATTACGCATGAGGCATTTAAAGAAAAAAAAACATCTATAAATCCCTAATAGGGGTAGCAGAGCTTTAGAATAACAAATCCCTTAGCCTCTTTTGGAACTTGAGTGGGGAAAGAATTGTAAAATAAAGGTTACCAATAGTCTTCAACCACATCCCCGACAAATCCTTTAACAGCCCCCAATACCCTTAGTCGCCTAGTCTACGATCACCCACGGATATAAATGAGGTAGTACTATTCTAAGCAGACCCTTACCACTTTTGGAAGTTCATTGGGGAATAGATTGCAAAATAAATTATTATTAGTGATGGTCCAGATACATCATCAAACAACCAATTTAAAAACCTCAACACCCTAAATAGCCTCTGAAGAAACCGAAAGAAAATCGATCAATACTATTGTATATTTAATGTATTATATTGTATTTTGAAATAACACAGCTGTACCGAAAAACCACTCATATAGAATATATATAAGTTTGCCAATTATTTTAAGAAGACTCGATCGCATAATCTAACATGGCAAAAATTAAAGAATAATAGAGCATGTTTGAGAAGATTGATGATTGTAATTGAAGAAAGGTTTGCCAGGATCATACAAAGTGGCCTCTGCCTACCCCATTGCGCCATGCTTCCAACTCTACACCCCTCTACCTTTACTCCAAAAGGCCCACCACCACAAACTCTACTCTTTTGTTAAAATATGTACATACATACATACATACATATACTCACGGCTATAAATCCCTAGAAAGGATAGCCAGAGCTAAGGAACTTGAAGTTCCTCAGCCACTTTTGGAAGTTGCGTTGGGAAAAGATAGTGAAATAAAGGTTGTTGGTGATGGGTCTCCAACCATATCGCCCAAAAATCCCTTAAAAGCCCCAATACCGTTAGTCGCCTCTTACGTACACCCACCGGAAGAAATGGGGTAGTGTTATTCTAAGCCGACACTACACAGCAATCACAGATCTTATACAAACTCTCATCCCCTAGATAAAAAAAGGTTAGGGGATAAAAATAACAAGTTTTTGAGTTTATTGTTTGTGTAATAATCTTACACAAACGGCTAAGAATGTCGCTACCCCTTTCTTTCTACCCAGGGGTGTCGTAAGAGGCGACTAAGGGTATTTACAAATAATACAAATACAAATAGTTTATTCAAGAAAAGCGTACAAGTTAATTATAATGGTTTATAAACAAAAACTGTGCTTAACTTTACATTGCAATTTTAAAGATAATTGCAGCCGAACTAGACGATAGTCTGTGTTTCAGCATACAATTCACGTTATATAGTCTTATCAAAGTTTTGTAGTTCTAATATTAGTGGCTTTAAAAGACAATATTTACAAATTTTATCCTACTAAAATATATTTATATATAGTTAGAGCATGCAAATTTTAATTCATCATTAGGATGAAATTGGGGCTTTTTATTTGATTTTTAGGCGATGCGAATGGAGACCCATCACCGAAAACCTTTATTTTATGATCTTTTCCCCACTCAACTTCCAAAACTGGCTGAGGAATTTTTAATTCCTTAGCTCTGGCTACCCCTTGAAGAGAATTATAGCCGTGAGTATATGTTTGTATGTATGTAATAATCTCCAGTTGCATATTCCATATTCCAGCCGTATAGTGTCGGCTTAGCATGTCATTACTCCTTTCTACCCACGGGTGTCGTAAAAGGCCACTAAGGTTTAAAGGGTTTTTAAGTGGTTTTGGGCTGTGCGGTTGGAGATCCATCACCAAACATAACATAACATAAACGTTCACGCCGAATATCCCCGGAGGGGTTGGCAGAGGTACTAATACTTCTGAACATCACGTGACTTTGTCACCTGGTGTTCAGAGTACCCACATTTTGCATGGACAGTGTACTCACGTGATAGGGGGCAGACCTATCACCGTTTTGTACGAATACACTGTCACATGACTAAGTACAACTCAGCCATGTGGGTTTCCTCACGATGTTTTCCCTCACCGTTAACAACCATGACAAATTAACCACACATATGTCTTTAGGAAAGACAAATTGGTGTAGGCCCGATAAAAGAAGTGTGTTCTATATTCAAATATGTCAATAAAAACCAGCCTATAAGATGGTGTATAGCTTGCCAGTGTCAATTATATGAGAAAAGAGTATCTAACTTCTATTGGCATGCCCCTCGTGAGAGATAAACCCATGAAATTAATATATAATGCGCTGATTTTTGTAAAGTGTACAAAGTTAAAAATCATATCCGACCGTTAAAACTGGGTCAAAATCGAGTCCAAAGGAGTTAGATACATACAATCCATTCACAGTTATTTTACCGCTAGCCTTAAGTCAATCTTCCTGGTCTAAAACATTCAAATTTTCTTAGTAATAATCTCCACATGAAGTTTTCATGAACAAAACTTTCCAATTATAATCTCTGTAATTGAGAATATGCAGGCTTAAATATTTGGTTACTTTAAGTTAAGATGATGAATAGGGGATAGATAGAAAAAAAAGGAGACCCATCACCAACAACCTTTATTTAACCATCTTTTTCCCACGCAACTTCTAAAAGTGGCTGAGGAATTTCTAATTCCTTAGCTCTCGCTACCCCTTCTAGGGATTTATAGCCGTGAGTATATGTATGCAGAAAAATATATGTTAAAGTGGATTAAGTATATAGAGGTATGTGTATAGGAGAGGTATATAATAGCTTAAGATGATTGATAAGTAAAGTGGCGAAAGAGATAATACATAATACTTTTGAAGTGTTAACAATAAAGCATTATACATATATAATTGATATTGTAAGCTGAGAAAGGCCACGCTAACCGTATGAAGACCAGATGACATTCTTTTCATTCATTCAACATTCTTACAAAGGCGAGAATCCGAAGTAAGGAGAATAAAAAAGAATGTATTAGAAAGATGATGTATATAAATACATACATATAATCACTGTTATATATCCCTAGAAGAGGAAGCCAGAACTAAGGAATTAGAAATTCCTTAGCCACTTTTGGAAGTTGCATGGGAAAAAGATGGTGAAATAAAGGTTGTTGGTGATGGGTCTCCAACCGCATCGCCCAAAAATCCCTTAAAAGCCCCAATACCGTTAGTCGCCTCCTACGTACAACCACCGGAAGAAATGGGGTAGTGCTATTCTAAGCCGACACTACACAGCAAAGATGATGTATGTGTGGGAAGCAAACATTTGTCAGGATCGTGCGAAGTGAAGTTAAAACGCTGCTTATCTGGTGGGAGTAAAGGGCATGAGTAGAAGTAATATATATGTTTTTGAACAAGAAAAGGACCGCCTTAAGCCATTTGATAGAAACCTAATTTTTCACAGAAAACTCGGTAAACAACAGAGTCGTATGCATTTTGATATTTTAGAAATATCTTTTTAACCCCGAAACCAACCCCAATATAAATTAAATGAGATCACCTTTTGCCGTGTAGTGCCGGCTTAGAATGTCGCTACCCCTTTCTACCCACGGGTGTCGTAAGAGGCGACTAAGGGTATTGGGGCTATTTATTGGATTTTTGGGCGTTGCGGTTGGAGACCCATCACCAAAAACCTTTATTTTTACCATCTTTTCCCCACTCAACTTCCAAAAGTGGCTGAGGAATTTATAATTCCTTGGCTCTGGCTACCCCTTCTAGGGAATTATAGCCGTGAGTATATGTATGTATGTATGTATGAGATCAACTAGGAAGCACATCCAATCGCGAAACATACATACAAAAAGAACATAGTAGTCGTTACTCTACCAACTTGGCTAGCCTACTGGACTATTGCCTAATCACCAAATTCAGCCGTGTAGTGTCTGTTTAGAATAACACTACCCCATTTCTTTTCATGTGTGTTCATATGAGGCGACTTAGGGTATGGGGCTTTTTAAGTGATTTTTTGGTTGATGCGGTTGGAGACCCATCACCATCAACATTTAATATTTTAAAAAATCATCTCACAACTTCCAAAAGTGGCTGAGAATTTTCTTCTTCCAAAGCTCTGGCTACCCCTTTTTGGGCAGTATGTTCCATATTCTGGGTAAGCTCGATCCCCTCGAGATGGGAAAATACATACATACATACATATACTCACGGCTATAAATCCCTAGATGGGGTAGCCAGAGCTAACGAATTAGAAATTTCTCAGCCACTTATGGAAGTTGCGTGGGGAAAAGATGGTAAAATAAAGGTTGTTGGTGATGGGTCTCCCACCGCACAGCCCAAAAATCCCTTAAAAAGCCCCAATACCGTTAGTCGCCTCCTACGTACACCCAGCGGAAAAAATGGGGTAGCGCTATTCTAAGCCGACACTACACAGCAAAATGAGATGGGAAAATATGAGCAAAATTACCTACTACAAAACACTTTCTTCACTTGTGCTTGTGCAGTCGGCTAGTTGTAGAGTATGCTCAAAAAAGCAGGTGTCCGTAGTATGAAGAATAAAAGAGCGTGTGTGAAAAGATTGATGAATTTAAACGAAGCTAGAGAGACAACGAATTCAAAAAAAGTTGAACCCTTTTCTGTCTTTCATATTTAAACTTACGTACTTAGATTATGATAACCGTTGCATCGTTCAACACCTTTTGCCTCTTTATTTGCGTAGGAATATAGCAGATATCTGTCTACTAGCCAAGATTGCTCAAGGTAATATTGATTGTTCTGAACTCCTCAGTAAAATTTGCCTGAGAGTTCCATAAAAAAAACAGCGTAACAATGATTTGCTTCATGTCCCCCCAGCCAAAACAAATTACAGACGTAATGCCTATCTATAATGTAATTAATTCAATTTGTACAGAATAACCTTAATCTATGAGTTTTAAATATATATACAAAAGATAGAAATAATAATTAAACAATATAAAAAATATTTTCAAAATCACTGCCGCTGGGGGGAAGGGTTTCCACAAGGCTGGCTGCATTGCCCCTTATTGCCTATCTTATCAGATCTCGCAATGAATTTAATTCTTATAATGATAAACTCACTTTGGACCTATTCCATAACAGTATAGCTCACATTAAGCGATCATTTGCAAAAGACTTTTTTAAATTTTAGTATTTCAAATTAGCGGTGGCTGTTGCCGAATATTAGTTTATCATATTGTTTGTTACGGTGCATTTTTCTTGCTATTGTTTTATTAATTAGTTATGTTTCTTTTTTAGTTGAGCCTTCTGTTTCTCTGTTGTTTTCGGTGATCTTTTTTTTTATGCATATGTGGGAGCTTGTTATTGGCCTATTTCTGCCTATGTAATAATTTCACATTGTAAATTTAGCTGTAAGCCCCCCAAAGATAATAAAATAAAATAAAATATTAATCGGGATTAACCAACGCATAATTTTAATTAATATAATATAAAGGGTAGAAGAATTTTGCGCTGGCAGCCATTGACACGGTAGCTCAGTTGGCAGAGCGACGGGGGCGTATATTCGAGGTCGCGGATTTGATTCCCGCCTGTGTCGAAATTTTTCTTTCCTTTATTTATTCTTTATTTATTAATAATGTTTACAAACCGCGAGAGTTTAAAAACAAGCTAGAGGGTTTACCAGGATCATACAAAGTGGCGGTCGATAGTCTCTGCCATCCCAATGGGACTGCATACCGTAAGTATATGTATGTGAGTATGCAATAAAGAATATTACTTACAAATTGGAAACATCACTTTATGCTAACGATTCTAGCTAAAACTAAACATTTTATAGCAACATAAAATGCATGATTGTTATAAATATCGTTAAATAACGATGTATTAATTAGTTTTTTAAGCGAAATTAATTTTATATCTAATTGACATTACTAGTTTTTATGATAATTGTTTAACTAACAAACTATTGCGAAAAAATATTGTGGTGTTTAGAAATATAACTTGAAAAATATGCAAGTCTAGTCTCCGAGTCGCATAAGCTGACTTAAATTTATTTATAAAGCTAATACTTACTTAAAGCGACATGATAGTCCAGTGGGTAGAACACCCGCCCGAAAAACAGAAGGGCGTGAGTTCCAATCCTGGGTTGGGCCTACACCAATTTGTCTTTTCTAAAGTCATATGTGTGGTTAATTTATCATGGTTGCTAACGGTGAGGGAAAACATCGTGAGGAAACCAACATGGCTGAGTTGTACTTAGTCATGTGACAGTGTATTCGTACAAAACGGCGATAGGCCTGCCCCCTATCACGTGAGTACACTGTCTAAGCAAAACGTGGGTACCTTCTCTGGAAACTAGATGGCGCTTACCATGTGAGTTCAGGAGTATTGGTACCTCTGCCAACCCCTTCGGGGCAAAACGGCGTGAACGTTTATGTTATGTTATGTAATACTTAACTAATAAAGCTAATCTATACTTATAATAAATCTGTAGAGAGGTTAATTCTGTACATGAAATATATTTTCAAAATAACTATCAGGGGGTGATAAGGGATCGATTCTGATGCCAAAAATGCAATCAGTAAAATTTTTGTCTGTCTGTCTGTCTGTCTGTCGGTTTGTATGTTCTTTGTGGAATCAAAAACTACTAGACAGATTTTAACGAAAGTTGGCACAACCCACATGGCTGAGTTGTACTTAGTCATGTGACAGTGTATTCGTACAAAACGGCGATAGGCCTGCCCCCTATCACGTGAGTACACTGTCCATGCAAAACGTGGGTACTCTGAACACCAGGTGACAAAGTCACGTGATGTTCAGAAGTATTAGTAGGTACCTCTGCCAAGCCCTTTGGGGATATTCGGCGTGAACGTTTATGTTATGTTATGTTAACATTATTACCTACTCAATAAAAAAAGAATCATAGAAATAGGTATAGAAACACCAAAATTAAACATGAAACATAATAGTCGTACGCGATCAAAACCAAATCCTTACTAATTTACATATTACAATTACATACAAGATGGCGCCAGTAGTTGCATCAATTAAAACCTAAAAATTAGCTTTCTGAGATACTGATCTGAACCGATCATAAAAGCGCTTCAAAAATCACAAAGTTACACTATATTCAGACATGAGTGCTGTAAGTTGTAATAAAGGCGCTAATTTCATAACGCTTGAGCAGTGATTGAAGAAACAATGCCTGTAGGTGATTGCTTTGTAGTGTCGGCTAAAAATAACAATAATCCATTACCACCCGCGGGTGATAGTAAGAGGCGACTAAGAATATTGGGGCTTTTAAACCAGTTGTTGGGCGATGCGGTTGGAGACCCATCACCAACTAGCTTTATATCATAATCTGTTCCCCACTTAACTTCCAAAAGTTGCTGAGAAATTTTTCACTCTGAAGCTGTGGTTACCCCTTCTAGGGATTTATAGTCGTGAGTATATGTATGTAGTGTCTCCAAACCTTATTAATCAGCAACATGTAATCTGAATATTTATAAAATCATAGGCATGTTGACTCAAAAGTTTCTAGGTTCTACAACGCGCATGTTGCTTTGAAATGTACAGATTGAATTTGTTATCTTGTTGTAAGCAACCTGTTTTTTAAGCAAATAAACATATTTTTTTAAAAAAACAAGACAACTTCAAATATTAAAAAACGTTGAAAAAGTTGCTAAGGAAATGTTGCTTTCGAAGATTTATTTACAATAGCAAAAACAGAGAAAATAAATGAAAATGAAAATGAAAAATATTTATTTTTACACCAGAAATAACCAAAATAACAACAGTTTACATTACAAAGGTACCTTTAGGTGATATTTGGTAATTAGGTGACGAAATTTTACAATTGGAGAGGTCGTTGTCCCCTACACTAGGCATAGCCTGTATCGTGAAATGCAGGGAACTTAAGCGCTTTCCTAATTGAGGTCTTTTAATGGATTATTTATTTGATTGAAATTTTATATATATGCCGTGTAGTGTCGGCTTAGAATAACACTACCCCATTTCTACCCGTGGGTGATCGTAAGAGGCGACTAAGGGTATAGGGGCTTATTAAGTGATTTTTGGGCGATGTGGTTGGAGACCCGTTACCAAAAACATTTATTATAACCATCTTTTCCCAATCAACTTCCAAAAGTGGCTGAGGAATTTTTCATTCCAAAGCTCTGGCTACCCCGTTAGGGGCTTTATAGATATGTATGATGAAATTTCACAATGGTTTATTATTTATTTATGCTTAATTTAGAATGGATGCAAGCAAATCGGAGGAAGAGATATACAGACCCATTGCAAATGGTAATTTCAGTTAAGGACGATGACTGAAGGCACTTTAAGATCAAATTGAGAAATACTCAACAAGGCATGAAGCCCTTCCTTCCTCTTTCCTTCCTTCCTTCCTTCAGAAAACTGTGTTAAAAGGATATTTTACACTTACAGTTTAAAAAGGAAACCCCTTTAAGTTCAGAAGTATTGGTACCTCTGCCAACCCCTTCGGGGATAAACGGCGTGAACGTTTATGTTTATGTTATGTTTTTTGTATAAATTTTGGTGTCCATTATGATGGATTTACTTTTTAAGGGATTTTGGAATTTCGCCGCTTATTTTGTTCCTTGCCAAGTCCCAATTTTGCAAGCTATGGGGTTTTTGTGCCAAAGTTTTGAAAAATGCTTAGTATAATTTTACATACATACGTACATATACATATGTACTCATGGCCATAAATATCCCATAAAGGGGTAGACAGAGTTTCGGAGCTAAAAACTCCTCAGCCACATTTAGAAGTTGATAGGAGACATATTGTAGAAACAAAGTATCGTTGGTGATGGGACTCCAACCGCATCGCCCTAAAACCGCTTAAAAAAGCCCCATACCGTTTGTTGCCTCTTACGATACCCATGGGTAGAAGCGGGTAGTGACATCCTAAGCCGACACTACACGGCAATAATTTTTGATACTTTATGAACCTAAGTTATAAGATAAGATGTCCCAAGATACATCTTATATTGAACAAACTATAATCGAGACTTTGGGATAAATACTTCAATAAAGTCCTGTCACTGTACTTCAAATATGTATGTCACTTTTTTCGTATAGGAAAACCTGAAAAACAACTTAGGGTCTCACTGCTAATGTGCCAAAGTTCAAATCAATTTTCTCTTTAAAGTAACAATGTACTAAGCTGATTAATTATGAATAATTGATGTTTTTACACCGATTACCGCACGTGCGTCTTAATGTGTTGTGAAAACTGTTATTACACTGTGGTGCAAGACAATAAGAGCCTTCTGTGATTCTTCATTCTTAGACCGAATGAATGAGTGAGTGAATGAATTTGTTTCTAAATTCCATTTATACTTAAAATACATACATATACTCACGGCTATAAATCCCTAGAATAGGTAGCGAGTGCTTTAGGAAAAGAAATACTTTAGCCACTTTTGGAACATGAGCGGGGTTTTTGGGTAAAGATTGTAAACTAAAGGCTATTGGTGATGGGTATCCAACCGCATCTCCCAACAACTTTTTTAAAAGCCCCAGAACCTTTAGTCGCCTCCTAAGAGTACCCACGGATAGAAATGGGGTAGTGCTATTCTAAGCCGACACTACACAGCAAAATACTAATAAAAGTAATAGTTAACTGAGATGTCAAGATGAAATCATCACCAAAAATATAGCCGCAGTTGGGTATTATAAAATAAAAAAGTAGGTGCGCTGTGAGAAATGATAGTGTAAAAAAAAAAGGAAGTTTAAGGTCGTTTTGACACAAGGGACGGATGATAGTAAAAAGGTGAAAGAGTTTATATAGCCAATATTAGTAGAAGACGACCACGGAAGACAAACTTTGATCAAATAGACAATGTGTTCAAAAAGGCAGGCGTCCGAACTTCAAATAATAAAAGAACATGTAAGAAGAAAATATTATTATAACAGCAAATTAAATATATGAATAATAATTTATTTCTTAAAAATTTTAAACGATGGTTAACTGTAATGTGTTTTTACTCCGTAAATGAATATTTTAATTTTAAAGATGTTTTATAAAAATATATTATTATAATTTATTAATTGAGTAACTTGACATTGATATAAATTGGACCTTTTATTATTATTTTTTTCATTGAGTTGGTTACTATTGTTTTAATTTTAGCTTCTTTAAAATGTATGACATTTTATAAGTTAATTTGATTAGGTATAGATTTTATTAATGTGTGTGTGTTTAATTTAAAAAAAAACATAGTTAATTTTAGATTTGTATGTCAAATGTCTTGACGGAACATGTACTATAATTACCTTTAAGATCTAATTCCATGTGCCATGCAAATAAATATTATTTCATTACATTTCATTGAATGTAGATGAACCTCGAAAGATTTGCCAGGATCGTACAAAATCATCGACCGAGGCCTAACCCAATGAGAACTAATGACATGAGTCTATGTATGTATATTTATACATATAGATGAAAATATAAGCCCACTAATTCATAAATGGACTGTATAGACTCCAGCCAAATAAACATTTGATTTTGGAAAATTCACATAGACCTGAAAGTTGAGGTAGACGTTGAATAAGTCATTACAAATAAAATATCAAAAATCCGATGTGTGCAACTTTTTTTTATACAAGTTTAAAGGTTGCGAATTCCGGATTTCCCAATTTTAACTTTACACGAAAGTTTTATCTTAAAAATAGGTGAGCCAAAACTTGTAGATCATACATCTCTCTACAACAATTGTCTCAATATATTTTTCCATACGAATCACCATGGCTTTCCGTACACATGCAAGCACATAATGCATTTATACCTGGCTATCATTTGCTTAACAATACCATGCATATTTTATACTAGCTTTTTGCCCGCGACTACGTCCGCGTGGACTACATTTTTTGCATCCAGTTTACAGCCAAAATACCAAAACACTATCTAACTACACTAACTTCTGTTTTTTTTTATTTATATTCCCGTGGGCGTTGTAATAGATATAAAGAACATTGAGACTTTTTAAGTGTTTATTGGGCGATGCAGTTGGACGATTGGACGGACCCCATTCAACATCCAAAAGTGGATAAAGAATTACTATCTCTGAAGCTGTGGCTACCCTTTTTTGGGATTTATAGCCGTTAGTATATTCTCATGATTGATTGATGGATGAATTTTATACATTCCTTTTTGTAGTTGTTATATCAGTCAATCGCATCAAGATTCAAATTTCTAGATACATTGTATTTATAGATCAAAAATCTGTGTAATATATTTCAATCTCTTAGGGGATGAGTTCCAAAAAACCTTTTTAATTGTTCATAAGAAACATGAAACAAACCATTTTGTAACCAAGTTTCTATGTTCAAAAATCTCTATGAGAATATTAGTTACAAACAGTTAAAAAAACAAAAGCTATAAACATATTCTCAAACCTACCAAATGAATACGCAAAATTCATACAATATACTTTCAATTATCTTTATTCATACATATTCGCATAGTTGAATGTGAAAAAGAAGGATTAGTGCATCCTATTATTCTAACCTAACACAAAAGCAAAACAGTCTCAAAAAGACTTTAATCACCCGGGATTTGAACCTGGGTCATCCGTTAGTTTAGATTTAACCAATCGTTATACAGCTACGCCACAAAACATTAGTAATGATGTCAAATTTGTGATATGGTATATATCTAGTAGCCATACTATTGACAAACAATTAAATACATACATACATATACTCACGGCTATAAATCCCTAGAAGGGGTAGCCAGAGCTAGGGAACTTGAAGTTCCTCAGCCACTTTTGGAAGTTGCGTCGGGGAAAGATAGTGAAATAAAGGTTGTTGGTGATGGGTCTCCAACCACATCGCCCAAAAATCCCTTAAAAGCCCCAATACCGTTAGTCGCCTCTTACGTACACCCACCGGAAGAAATGGGGTAGTTAGTGTTATTCTAAGCCGACACTACACAGCAATTAATTAAATGGACAATTATTTTGATGAAAATGGATGAAAACCTTATTTTTTCCAAAAAGACTATTAATGAAGAGTCCGATAAAGTCGGTCGATGACAAAATTAATCGTGTAAATATGGGGAACCATATAAAAGTTATGTTTTTTATGCTCCTGTGGGAACCCTTCCGAAATCCGGGATAAATTATATCCTATATGTTGGCCAGGTGTATAACCTACATTCATGCCAAATTTGATTAAGATCGGTCCGGTAGAATAAACGTGATGAACGGACATACAGACAGACAGACAGATAGACAGACAGACAGACATTTTTTTCAAAAATAGCAAATTTGGCTTCAGTATCGAAAATAAAACATATTCCACCGGTTTTTTTTTCTTCAATGTACAGTTTTGACCTCGTTACAGTCTTATTATAGTATAGATAGAAGAAGATTTATATACAGACTAAAGGCGGTAATCAGAGTTGAGAACAATAAAAGAGCATATAGGAGAAGAAAGAAAATCTGACGGAACCAAGAAAGGTATGTCAGACTGACCGACTGGAATGAATGGTAAGAGTATTAGCAAGAAAGATATAATATTAATTTGCACTGCAGTGTAAACCAACGTGACATATAATTGTTTCAAAGCCTCATTAAAGATGTTCTAAGAAGCAGGGCATTACGGAGTATCAAAGTTTATAACTAAATGTGTTTTTCATCATGTTACGATGTATGTGACTGGCGGTTTTGTATGGTATTACCTTTACTTTTGCTTGCAATGTTAGCTTTGAACTCCAATATGATATTCTATACATGGGTGTTGTAAGAGGTGACTAAGGGTATATTCGCATACTCAAAGCTGTAAAACCCAAAAAAGTGTAGCCAGAGCTTCAGAGCTAGAAACTCCACATCCACATTTGGAATTGATAGAGGACAAGATGGTAGAACTAAAGTATCGTTGGTGATGGGTCTCCAACCGCATCGCTCGAAAACCACTTGAAAAAGCCCCATACCATTAGTCGCCTCTTATGACACCCGTGGGTAGAAAGGGGTAGTGACATTGTAAGCCGGCACTACACGGCGATAACGGCGACTAAGGGTATTGGAGTTTTCAAAGTGATTGATGGGTTATGTGACTGAAGATCCCTCACCAATCATCCTTTCATTTATAACCTTTGCTGCGCTCAACTTCCAAAAGTGGCTGAGCGATTTCTTATTCTGTAGTTTCGTGGTTTATAGCCGTGAGTTTGTACATGTATGTATGATTCATATATGCAACTGACTTTAACTGATATCAGTTTTTTTACCACCCTAGCTAAACTCAGCTTGTGATATCTTTCAGATATAAAAGATTTTTTATGTCACTGCTCTGCTTACCGTTCCTCGATATATTATACGGAAGAAGTGTATTATTTTTATTTTTGGATGTGCATATACTCACGGCTATAAATTCCTAGAAGGGGTAGCCACAGCTAAGGAATTAAAAATTCCTCAGCCACTTTTGGAAAGTTGTGTGGGGAAAAGATGGTAAAATAAAGGATGTTGGTGTAGGGTATCCAACCGCATCACCCAAAAATCCCTTAAAAGCCCCAATACCGTTAGTCGCCTCTTACGTAAACCCACCGGAAGAAATGGGGTAGTGCTATTCTAAGCCGACACTACACGGCAAAATAAACATCGGTATTAAAACCATGAATAGGATGAATCTTATCAAAAATATGTCTGTGCCTCTTTTCGTACGGTAGGTTGTTTCGATTAAAATCTAGAAACCAAAAAAAACGTAGAATTTCAAGAATAAATACAATTTACAGGGTTTGAGAGACTTGGCCTAATCTGTTTCTTGGCAAACAAATTTAATAAAATATTGTGATGGTTCGATCTTATGACAATTATTTAGGAATAATACGAAAAAAGGTTCTTAAACGAAACAAATAAGAAGAACATTCCAGACTCGAGCAAAAATAACATACATACATATAACATACATACATATACTCACGGCTATCAATCCCTAGAAAGGGTAGCCAGTGCTAAGGAATCAGAAATTGCTCAGCCACTTTTGGAAAGTTAAGTGGGGAAAAGATGGTAAAATAAAGGTTGTTGGTGATGGGTCTCCAACCGCATCGCCCAAAAATCCCTTTAAAGCCCCAATACCGTTAGTCGCCTCTTACGTACACCCGCCAGAAGAATTGGGGTAGTGCTATTCTAAGCCGACACTACACAGCACATATAACCACGGCTATAAATCCCTAGACTGGGGTAGCCAGAGCTAAGGATTTATAAATCCCTCTGCCACGTCTGGAAATCAAGTGGGGAAATGATGGTAAAATAAGGGGCTTATTCCACTTTTCCCCGTTGACAATCCCCGTCAACGGGGATAAGTGAACTTTTTGTTCACAAATCCCCGTTAACACAAATTGGAGCGTGTAATGGGGATTAGTGAACTAAAAAGTTCATTAATCCCCGTTACGTTAAAAATAAAATAATCATGTAAGAATCAGGTATCTTCTATTTATTATTGGATAAGAACCCACTTATTGATTATTGTTATAATTAAATTTAATAAAATTTAAGCTTGATTACAACACCATTTATACTAAAATCAAAATTTTTACTATTATTTACTTTTCTTCGATAATGATAGAGCTGTTAATAACAAAACGTAAGTACAAACTATAAAATAAAATACAGACAGTTCTGTTACTTTCAAGTAATAACTGATTTTACATTTCTTTTACCTGGCGCTGGCTGAAGACGCATCGTATTATAAAGTTCTAGCATTGCAGGTTTCTGAAAGTAATGGTATTGCAGAAAAAACAATGAAAAGGATTAATCGCGACAAATTTATACAGGAGGTCCTAATGGAACTTTTCACAGGGGAAATTACGATTGGGCACTCCTTAGAGAAGCTTAGGTGATTCAAAACCTTTTAATATTAACACTTTTTGTTAATTATGTTAGTTTTGTATTCTTGCTCAAATAGCATATCGTAAAGAAGCTTAGGTATATTATTTTTAATTAATAATTGTAACAATCTGTGATTTTATTATGTTATGAATGTTATGTTTTATTTAATGTATCTTTTTTAATTAATACATGTAACAAACTGTGATTTTGTTAGGCGTGTTAAGTAAGTTTAACTATTAAACTGTAATTGTAGGCAGTAAGAAATGTAAAATCAGTTATTACTTGAAAGTAACTGTCTGTATTTTATTTTATAGTTTGTACTTACGTTTTGTTATTAACAGGTCTATCATTATCGAAGAAACGTAAATAATAGTAAAAATTTTGATTTTAGTATAAATGGTGTTGTAATCAAGCTTAAATTTTATTTAATTTGATTATAACAATAATAATCAATAAGTGAGTTCTTATCCAATAATAAATTGAAGGTACCTGATTCTTACATGATTATTTTATTTTTAACGTAACGGGGATTAATGAACTTTTTAGTTCACTAATCCCCATTACACGCTCCAATTTGTGTTAACGGGGATTTGTGAACAAAAAGTTCACTTATCCCCGTTGACGGGGATTGTCAACGGGGAAAAGTGGAATAAGCCAAATAAGGGTTGTTGGATATGGGTCTTAAACCGCATCGCCCAAAATTTCCGTTAAAAAGCCCCAAGCAACTGGAAAAAATGAAAGAAAGAAAGGGAAGTGGGAAAGTACTTATATTTTCAAACTAAAATGAACCAAATTTCGATATATACGAGTATTGTTTGCAACAAAAAAAATATTATCTTAATCGGATGTTCCTATCTAAAGTTACCCGTGATGATACACAAAAAAACAAATAATAAATGTTCGCGGCGAATGATAACCTTTTTCGTCGGTTATAAATATATACATACATATACTCACGGCCATACATCTCAAAAAGGTGTAGCCAGAGCTTCGGAGCAAGAAACTCCTTAGCCACATTTGGAAGTTGATAGGGGACAAGATGGTAGAAATAAAGTATCGTTGGTGATGGGTCTCCAACCGCATCGCCCAAAAACCACTTTAACAAGCCTCATACCCTTAGTCGCCTCTTACGACACCCGTCGGCAGAAAGGGGTAGTGACATTCTAAGCCGGTATAACATAACCATAAAAATAGATTGAGTTTGTAAAAAAACATAGTAACTATTACTGAATTGCTTGGAACAAATAACTAAAAACATTAATAAAAACCATCTTTGTATATTTCGCATCTATATTACTTTACCGTAAAACAAATTTTGTTTTTCCACGTAAATAACATGTTTTTCCTCATTTTCCAATACAAAAGTTAATTTAAATAAACAAACAAAATCAATACATCATGAAACTAAAAAAAACTATTATGTTTTCGTCTAAAAGTACAATTATTATTTTTTCTGTTATTCATATGTGATGAACTTTTAATTGGAAACTAGTGGGTAACCCTGGCGCGACTACGTCGCGTCCAATAAAATGAGTTTATTTTGAAATTTTCCGACCAATCACAGCGCAGCTCTTTTGAATTTCTAGTGAATTTTTCTGATTGGCCGGTTTGAAAAAAATCCGACCAATCACAGCGCATCTCTGATCGACTAAAGTTTGCGCGCGCTTATGACACTCAAGCAAAGTCTATGGGCCAAAATCGAAACTTTGAAATTCTGTAACAATTAACTTAATCCAGTTACATCAGATGTCTGAATTTTGTGCACACCACGGCCGCGAACTGTACAAAACGGTACCTGAACCAAATTTCTAGCTTAACTCATCGCGTCACAGGCTTCCGGGCAAGAAAGAGGCTTACAGAAATAATATATAAAGATAATATTATTGTAGGTGCACTATCTTCCCTTAAAGTTTACAATTTTACCAAAGAATTCTCACAAAGTGATGATATAAAATAAGGTATATGTGTATAGATTGCGGGTTCGGTTCCTGTACTTTTTTCATCGCTGATTAATATAAACCAAAGAGAATATTGCAAGCATATAATAAATCCGCCAAAATCCCACCACCCTTATTGGTTGGTTGTATGTTCTGTTGCTGTGAAGTGTCGGCTTAGAATAGCACCACCCCATTTCTTCCGGTGGGTGTACGTAAGAGGCGACTAACGGACTTAGGGCTTTTTAAGGGATTTTTGGGCGATGTGGTTGGAGGCCCATCACCAACAACCTTTACTTTACCATCCTTTCCCCACTCAATTTTCCAAATGTGGCTGAGGAATTTCTAATTCCTTTGCTCTGGCTACCCCATCTAGGGATTTATTGCCGTGAGTATATGTATGTATGTATGTATGTTTAAGATATGATAAATTACTATCCAGACATATAAAAGGGCAAATAATTTATATTATAAAAATGGTGTTGATGGGCCCAACCGTATCACCCAATAATTCCTTAAAAACCCCCAATACTGTAAGCCACAAGACCCACAGAAAGATTGGGTCAATGCTATTCTATACCAACACCACACAGATAAATAATGTAAGAAAGTGAAACCAAGAAATATCTAAAAAAACATACATATACTCACGCCGTTAGTCCCCACTGGGGTAGGCAGACACTTCGGACACCTGCCTTTATGAACACATTTTCTATTTGGTCCAAATGAGTCCTCCGAGTTCGTCTTCTACTAACATTACCATCAACATTAACACCGGTTAACGTGCAAGCGACTAGTGTTCAAATCCCGGGTCGGGCCTACACCAATTTGTCTTTTTTAAAGACATATGTGTGGTTAATTTATCACGGTTGTAAACGGTGTGGGAAAACATCGTGAGGAAATCCACATGGCTGAGTTGTACTTAGTCATGTGACAGTGTATTCGTACAAAACGGCGATAGGCCTGCCCCCTATCACGTGATTACACTGTCCATGCAAAACGTGGGTACTCTGAACACCAGGTGACAAAGTCACGTGATGTTCAGAAGTATTAGTACCTCTGCCAACCCCTTCGTGGATATTTGGCGTGAACGTTTATGTTATGTTGGCTTTATAGTTCTGTTAAGAATTAACCCATAAGAAAACCCAAAAGTTCACTTAATAAGACCCTTTGACCGCATACGTATAAAAACGTGACAAAATATGTTTTTGTTAAATACATACTGTTATTATTTCCTTAATTATAAAGTACTTATTATTATTACGCGTGTTAAAACCATTAAACTTTTTGTTTGTACGCCATACGATAATGTTATTTAATTTAAGGTGTCAGATGTTGTAAAACTAAAAAAAAGTATTATCCGTACATACATACATGCGTATATTCACGGCCATTAATTCCAAAAAAACGTAGCCAGAGCTTCAAAGCTAGAAACTTCTTAGCCACGTTTGGAAGTTGATAGGGGAGGAGATGGTAGAAATAAAGTACCGTTGGTGATGGGTCTCCAACCGCATCGCCCAAAAACCACTTAAAAATCCCCATACACTAAGTCTGTCCCCGAGTTCTTCAAGAGTGTACTTAGAGGATTCAGGGCCAAGCAAAACCAAACTGGACTCAGGCAATCGCCCTGGTAAATTCCGCGCCTTATATCAATTTGGTCATCCGCGTCCGTCATCCGCTGACCGTCTAAACTCAGGATCGTTCTCCAGCACCCCATACATTGCCCGAGGAAGTGTCGAACTGTACTATCAATTTTGTACTGCTCAAGGACCCTCATGAGCCATGAATGAGGTACCGAATCGAACGCCTTCCTGTAGTCTATTCAGCCAGCAGAGAAGTTTTAAAGGTTGCGTTTGACCAGTTGGCCTACGACCGCATCGATGAGTAGCAGCTCCTTGCTACCGAGTACCGCCACTACATCCGTTCTGAGCCCCAGAGATCACTTTGTTATCAGCAATGTATAATCTTGGAGCTTAGAACGGATGTCAAGGTCTTTTAAATTGTACAAAGACAAGCAATGGGGCGGTATTGTGTTGGATCCGCGGTAGCATCGCTCTTTGGAGCTAAATGAGTGACCCCCGTGTGTAGAACTGACGGGCGAGAGTAGCGTGACGGCGCGTGAATCTCTTCAACCAGTAATGGTGCAATCCGTCCGGCCCCGGACTTTTCCAGTTCGGAGCCTTACGGACCGCAACCACCACATCCCTATCGGATATGTTGAAAGGGATCATAGGCGCTATGGATTCGAACGCTCCCTCCACCACCTCGAACCATTGGCCCTCTTCGTCATCAACAGGCAGCGACCAAAGCCCACGTTAAAAGGCAACTACATCGGCTTTTTCCGGTCGCTGACCCGTCGAAACCACACCGGGACGCTCCAAAATTCTGTAGAACTTCTTCTAGTCACTCATGAAGAGACGATTCTGTTGATACTTCTTTACCCTTTCAGAATATCGCCTAATTCGCTTACCCCAAGCAGCGATCTTCTGCTTCAGATCATCAATGCGCTCCACCAGTCTACAGGCAAACTCCAATGAGTTGTCAAAGACATTCTCGCCGGGGAATGCCTCCCTGACGAAGCCAGGGCCTCACCACCCTCGGCCTATTTTGCCTGATCTGAAGCTTGTCAATTTGCCGATGAGGACCCTGTCCTTTGTGATACGGTTTTTAATCCGCTTCATCCAGGCTGGTGTAATTCCAATCCTAGGACTAGTACTGCCAGCCTGGCGGGACCCACCAGTTTTTGCTGGCGGTATCCTGACGTCGACAAATTGAAAAACTATTTATCTATATTTCTAGCTCTGGCTACCCCTTCTAGGGATTTATAGCCGTGAGTGTATGTATGTATGTCTATGCTGGTCTCTAAAAATGAGGGCAGTTTGTTATTAACAGAATCAACGACATCCCGAACCTTGATCTTAAAATATTTATTGGAGCGAAGCTCCATTTACCCCCGACTTTTGCATTTCTTTGTGATCGTACTACTCCCAAACGGCTCAACTCAGAACCCTGAAATTTTGCATGGTTGTCAAGGACTATGTCTAGATGGTTTATGTCAATTTTGATCGGAGGATGAAAATCGGAGGAATAATCACCATTAAAAAAATATAATGTTAGTATATTGAAAATTACGTAAACAATGTCAGCGCGTGAAAATAGAAGCTATATTAATCATTTCGTCACGGGGTACAGTAGACTCGATCGAAACCTTACCTGAATAATAATACATAAAAAAATAATGATTTTGAGTCGACAACATCTATCCGCAAAATTCGGATTGTTGAGTATTTTGCTAAATTTTAATGGTGCTGATTGCTGACAAACAAATCTTAGTCGCCATATTGACTGTCACCCGATGACATAAACGTTCCGTTTCATAATGTTATTCAATCATTTCGCAAAGGACAAGGAGGTTTCGATTGAGTCTACCATACTCCTTAACGAAATTATTATTATAGATACTATATACTTCAGTCGTTGACGTTTCTCGATAATATTGTTTTTGCCACTTTTGTATCCGCTGTAGTGCATCACCACAAACTATAAAGAGATTACTACGTAATCAGACTAACCACTGCCCTAGCTATCGACAAGACTTTAGTCTATGACGTGCGAACGTTTGCTTTTGGCATGTTTTGTTTTTATTTTAACGAAAGAATGACTAAATGGCTCTCCAATGCGTTATAGTGGTAAGTAATGCCAGCTGCGAACTAGAGGGACCACATAGGCCCTTGGGGGAAAACACCCAAAAATTCATTTACATAAATTCATATACTCACGGCCATAAATCCCAAAAAGTGGTAGCTAGATACATACATATAAAGAAAGAAAATGTGCACTAATTATAAAATAAATAGAACATAATAATAATTATAAGTAGCGTCGAAGAGTGTACCGGACTATTTTAGTGCCATAGGTTCTTACATAGCCAACATTTTTATGCATACGACAAAGATTACCTTCCTTGAGTTAGTTTTGGTTTATAGAATAGAATAGAATAGAAAACTCTTTATTGTACATCAAATATGGAAAAACAATTACAAATACACAGAATGAATTAACAAAAGTACAATTGGCGGTCTTATCACTAAAAGCGATCTCTTCCAGACAACCTTTGAATGGAGAGGTCAATAAATTAGAGTCATGTGAGATAGATGTACAACAACTAATCTACACAAACAATACAACAATCCAGTCATACTTAAATCTAGTTACAAAATAATAAACTATTAACAAACATATAAATACTATGATACAATAAATTAAAACCTATAATACATATAAATATTATGATACATATTTTTATTTATATACTTAATAAATATAATTTAATTTGCAACAGTATTATAGCGTTTCAGTGAGGTAGTGCTTTTTTACCATATCCTTGAAAATAGATTGGGATTTAGCCTGACGAATCTCTACCGGAAGTGCGTTCCACAATTGAACAGCCTGCACAGTGAAGGAGGAGCCATAGTAATTGGTTGAATGGGAGGGAATGCTTAATAGAAGATTTATATTTAAACATCTAGGATTTATGACTCACTCAACAATGTAGGCTGCATAGTTTATATCTTACCCTGTTCTAAAATGAAACAAGGATACAAACAAATAATACTGCCAGTATCAATCTACCCTAAGGTCAAGAACAAACTAGAGGACTCATAAGGCCGTGGTGCATCACCCAAATTGTAGTGCAGACTTCCATCTACAATAAGCTTATAGCAAGCAGGAACTTAGAACACGTTTATTCGAATTCATGACTTATATCTATTCCAGTCAGTAATGACAGTTTCTGCGTCTCTATTTGTATTAATTTGTTCTGATTGTGCTCATTATGCCGAAAATCGTATTGAAGTAGTCGAAGTATTTCATAAAATCTTTCATTGGTCGTGTATTTGTTTGTTGTTTCTCCTTGCATTTGGTAAATATTGTCACAATTCTGGCAAGTGGATGCAGCGAAGGGCTCTTCGTAACGATGGCAAATTTAGTATGTATGTCGGTATTCAGCCATACGCTAGGATACCCCCTATTGTTCGATAGGCCCCCTTAGGCCGCGCGCAGCAAGAGCTACCATGGGGTGTCCTAGACTGTTGCCGTCTACCTAGGCAGTTTGTGCTGACTGCTGAGAAAAGAGTATCTTTCATAATAATTAATAGATAAAATCAATGAACGAATCTAGACGAATCTATGCCTTGCTTACCTTTAATATTCCTTGAGAATAGATGACTACAAAAGTATACTTACTTACACTCACTGCTTTAAATCCCTAGAAGGGGTGGCCAGAGCTAAGGATTTAGAAATTCCTCAGCCATTTTTGGAAAATTGAGTGGGGAAAAGATCGTGAAGTGACGATTGTTGCTAATGGGCCTTTAAACGCATCGCCCAAAAATCCCTTGAAAGCCCCAATACCGTTAGTCGCCTCTTACGTACACCCATCGGTAGAAACGGGGTAGTGCTATTCTGAACCGACACTACACGGCGATCTACCTATATTTTAATAAGCATAAGCATATAATAAGCATAAACGTTCACGCCGAATATCCCCGAAGGGGTTGGCAGAGGTACTAATACTTCTGAACATCACGTGACTTTGTCACCTGGTGTTCAGAGTACCCACGTACCCTATATTTTGTACCTATATATATATATATATATAGCTTCGCTCCTTTTATTGGCATACGACGGTCCCATGCCAACCTAGTACTCTAATGTAAATAATGTTTGACTTAATACTGGCTGTTTGATCCTTTCATAATTGTTGCGTGTAGCGCCATCTGTTATGAAATAGCATAACTATTAAAAACAATATTAATTCTATAAATATACTTATTTAATTTATTTATTAGTTATTATAAATTTTATAAGTAATAGCAAGCATAAATGGTAATAAGTAGTTTATAATTAAACCGTGCATTTGAAGAGCATACGTATATATAAAATGCCTCACGACAAAATGAAATCAATTTCATCTATAAACTAGTGCCACCTAGCATTTTAATTTTGAACTTCTATCGAATGTTATAAAGATTAATCTGTACAGTTTAATAGAAGTATTTAAAAACAAGTCTAGATGGCTCTAACATCGCAGAATATGTGATCAATTTAAAAAGTGCCTTTGTTCAGTCAAAACTATAACGTCTTAGGTCAATTGAAATAAGCAAGTCAACAATGTTTACTTGCACCTGTCAAGTTGCCAGATATAGTGAAATTCCCTGCTTTCAAGATATTTTTTATTTGTTACTGTCATGTGACAAGGTATTTTGTTAAATAGAAATCTTATAAAGAAAAAGACTTACAGTTTTTTTTGTAAAAGAAATCCCACCAAAAACATTTTAAATGTAAAAAATGTTAGCCAAGCAAATACAATACAAAAATTTATAATATGTTAACTAAAAGACTTCGCAGACAAAAGGATTGATATCTGAATGGTTGCCAAGCACTGCAGATAATCCTGAAATACAAAGTAGATAACAAGTTAAATTAAAGTTTTGATTAGTTATTTATATTAGTTAGATTTGCAAAATTTCAGTTTTTGCATTTCTCTATAAATTTTTTTGAACGGTTTCTTTTGAACGGCAATACTATATAAAAATTGTATTTTACAATATCATGTTAAAAAAAAGTTCCCGTACAGGATCAAATGACTTTACAGCTCTATAAATCAAGGATACGATGAAATTAAGATGATTATTGATATACATTCAATGGAACAATCATTTTTGACGGCATTAATTTTAATAGTACTTTTGAGTGCTAGATAATGTTTTGGAACCGAAGTCGTACTTTTTCAAATCACCCCCTGGACTAAGGAAAGAGAGGGGATTGCAACCCTCGATTAGGAGCAGTATTAAAATAGTATGACACAGATGCTGTACAAAATCAAATGACCAAATTTACCCCGGTAATTGTCGGAAAATAAAAATAAAACACCGACTTTGTGGCGCACCATTTTTTACGGCACTGCGCGTTTTCTTATTATTTTTAATGGATTTATCGATGATAAGAATGCCGTACAAAAATATGTGACTAAAATGTACCCACTCTACCTGTACTTTCGAGTTATCACCTGCACTCAGTTGGACAGCTTACAAGTGACGGCACAGTGCTGAATCTTATTATTTAATGCTCTTATATCATTCTACATAGGTCACTTGGTGGTTCAAATGACCCATAAATTTTTCAGCATGGGCCTGTAGTCTATATTCATTCAAAGATGGGAAGTGGTAATTAAAGTAACCAATAAAATAATTATACAAATCGGGAATATCCCATATCAGAGTTGGCAACATTAAAATTGTCAGTTGTTTTAAGAAGTTGTAAGTACAAGCAAGTTAAGTAAAGGAAAAGAAAAGTTACTTATGTAGTTCTTCACTTTACTGTTTATTTGTGTTTGACTTAAATATAAGTGTAGTGAAGTAGTTCAAGTT
Organism: Bedellia somnulentella; assembly: GCA_963576735.1. Classification (NCBI taxonomy): domain Eukaryota; kingdom Metazoa; phylum Arthropoda; class Insecta; order Lepidoptera; family Bedelliidae; genus Bedellia; species Bedellia somnulentella. The sequence goes on from OY755199.1 coordinate 1,140,229, forward strand.
TATTTTTAGCATTTACTTCTTAATATTCGTGCGTTATTTGTCTGTTATTGAGTTTCAAAATACTGGATATCTAGACTTAATTTCCTGTGTTTAAAGAACAAGTTTTGTTGTTGTTTTATCGTTTGTTTCTATTTATAAACTCTGGAGATGAAGACTTTTAATGTATGTTGCGATAAAACTAAGTGAGATGTTTTGATATATGTGTAATTAATGTGTAAAAACATCGCTGTATCCAATGTGTATTTACCAAGTTTATTAAGTGAATTGATCAGTGGAAAAATGTGTGTTGTCTGGATAAAATGCTGACTTCAAAAACAAGAGTACAAGCGATCAAAAGTAAGTTCGAAAATCTTAGTTCTGAGTCAGAAAGTAAAGTGAAACAGCCACTTGGTTCAGAACACTTGTGTAAACAAAAGAAGCCAACTGAATGTAGTAAAATTGTCATTAATGTAGATGAAAACAAGGAAAATTCTCCAAATGTTATTACACCAGAAACACATACGAGTGAAAACCCAATGGAAAATTGGCCTGAACCAAATACTAGTTATCTGCATAGTAAATCAGACATAAGCAATGTTAGCAAAACATCATTAAGTAGACAGTCAAGTGATCCAAATAAAAAGTTACAACGCAGCCATGCTTTTCGTGGCGACCGTAACAAAATAATGCAGAGTCCTAAACGATCTGATAGCTGTAGCGATCCAGATATTATTAATGAAGCTGATAGAAAGTTAAGTTTAGATCGGTTAAAAAAGTTAAGTAATGTTCTGGAGACACATATGAGAATTGAAAATTTTGTTGCTTCTGAACAAGCTAAGTCAGTTGATACTACTCCTTTCAACTCTATTCCTGATGAAAATGTGCCTAAACATATCTTAGATCAATATGCTAAAGTACTGAAACCAAAAAAACCAGAACTATCATTAGAGAAACATGATTTGATGACTGATAGTGGAGTGAGTTCCGAAACTGAGAATTTAGAAGATGATAGACTGAAAGTAAAGATGCTAAAATCGCAATTCGAGACTGATGTAAAAACTAACTTAGTTTTAATGGATGATGAAGTGGCAGCTTCAACAGAAACAATGCGGCTGGAAAGAAAAAATCCCCATATAGTTCTAACTGAAACGCTAAAGAAAGCTTTAAAACAACCATTACCTGCAGGTCCGCCACCCAAAAAACCTCCACGGACTTTTGTAGAGTCATCTCACGATACATCGTTATCAGAGAGAAATAAACGAAAAGATACCAAACTTATGCTAGAAAAGTTAGAGCAGGTTCTGCGGAAACGAGAAGAACAAAATCCTGTTAAAAATGAGTATGACATAGCTGAGACCGACCTGAGTTTACAACGAAAAAATCCAAAAGAAGTTCATTATCTTTGCACTGAAATATTAGATATATCTCAAAGAACTCTTATACCAAATCAGCCAACAAGTAAAGATATATTAACTAATTGTTTTACATCCTTAAACTGTGCGTCAGTACCAAACAAATCTTTAACAAGTTTACCATATTCACGACTAAGTACAGGATCGTTAAGTAACAGAAACTCCGTTATTCAAAATGCATTTAGTTCTGATAACCTGGAGATAGAAAATAAACCGAGGCTTTCAACATTTGGCTTAGAAAACCGTTTTAAAAGCTATTTGGATGCTGAAAAAACCAATTTGATAAAAGAACCAGAACATATATATGACATGCCTTTTGGCGGGAAACAAAAAGAAGTGATGGATAATTTTGTTTTTAATTCTGAAAGTAAAGTGAAGACTGTTCTAAGGAGGTCGGTTTGTGAAAACTCTTATGGTGTTGTGAATGCAGTGCAAAAAGTTTTGAGTCGCAGCATGGAGGATTTGAGCTTCAAACAAAAAGAGGTATGTTGGTTTATTTAGTTTTATAACTTTCAGCCGGCTTAGAATAGCACTACCCCATTTCTTCCGGTGGGTGTACGTAAGAGGCGACTAATGGTAATGGGGCTTTTAGGGATTTTTGGGCGATGTGGTTGGAGACCCATCACTAAAAACCTTTATCTTTACCATCTTTTCCCCACTCAACTTCCAAAAGTGGCTAAGGAATTTATAATTCCTTAGCTCTGGCTACCCCTTCTAGGGAAATATAGCCGTGAGTATATATATATGTATGTATGTATGTATAATTACAAACTCCCAAAATACATAGCTTTCTACGTTCTAAGCTTAGTTCCGTCTTATTCATAACAGCGTTTGCGAATATGTGTAGACTATTTTTCAATCATTTTTGACTTGTACAGAACGATTTACATTACATGTTTGACTCGCCCTGGCCCGATTAATTTACATGCATACATATACTCACGGCTGTAAATTCCTAGAAGGGGAAGCCAGAGCTAAGGAATTAGAAATTCCTCAGCCACTTTTGGAAATGTGAGTGGGGAAAACATGGTAAAAATAAAGGGTGTTGGTGATGGGTCTCCAACCGCATCGCCCAAAAATCCCTTAAAAGCCCCAATGGCGTTAGTTGCCTCTTACGTACACCCACCGGAAGAAAGGGGTAGTGCCATTCTAAGCCGACACTACACAGCATTTTACATCTTTATAAATATATACATATTACTCACGCCGTTAGTTCTAATTGCGGTAGGCAGAGACTATAGATCGCCACTTAGTACGATCCTGACGAACTTGTCGAGCTTCGTTTACATCTCATACATCAATATTTTCATGCATGCTCTTTTATTCTTAATACATGCTCTTTAATTCTTCATACATGATCTTTTATTCTTTAAACTTCGGACGCCTACCTTTTTGTGCACATTCTCTATTTGATCTAAATATGTCCTCCGAGGTCCTAAAACATAAACATAAACGTTCACGCCGTTTATCCCCGAAGGGGTTGGCAGAGGTACCAATACTCCTGAACTCACATGGCAAGCGCCATCAAGTTTCCAGAGAAGGTACCAACTAATATTACCTTCCACACTAGCTCTATAGGTACCTTTTAACAATTTCCTATCACCCATTCTCTTTTCATCTTTATTTGATGTAAGTGGTATAGAATAGAAGATCCCAGTTGTTGTGTTAACCTATATTCAATATCGTGATTGTTATAACAGACAGTATGTTATCTGTTTTATGTAACACATAGCATTCCTTGTCAATGAATCATAAGTGTATCCACTTGTGAGGACATTCACATCATTTAATAAGTGATCCTCACGCCATATTTTCATTGGGGTTGGCAGGCTATTCAGGTTATAGATAGCTGATGACAACTTTGTCAGGGTGACGAGTACATTTTGCTTCCGCTACATTCATTTATTGTACAATATACATAAAGATATGATAAAAAATATTTATTTCAAAATAAAAAGAATTGTTCTCTAATTTTTGAACGTTACAAATTTACGTATAAGTTAAATCTTACTCTACTGACTCTACTTCGGATTCGGAAGGTGTATTGTTGCGAGAAGAACCCGTAAGAAACTCATCAACACACATCTTTTTTACTTCCATTACAATTTTGGTGTTAGCCCGGAAACATCCTGCACAGAGCCCTGATGACACCATGCCGTTTTATCATTTATGTAATCATTAACATTGTAATAGACTTTAGCACTAAGATTTCTTTTAACAACATACATACATACATATACTCACGGCTATAAATCCCAAGAAAGGGTTAGCCAGAGCTAAGGAATTAGAAATTCCGCAGCCACTTTTGGAAGGTGCGTGGGGAATAGATGGTGAAATAAAGGTTGTTGGTGATGGGTCTCCAACCGCATCGCCCAAAAATCCCTTAAAAGCCCCAATACCGTTAGTCGCCTTTTACGTACACCCACCGGAAGAAATGGGGTAGTGCTATTAGAAGCCGACACTACACAGCAAACTTACACTTCTTTTAACAAGTCATTCTTAAACCCAGGTAACGTCCACACCAGAGGTGTCCGAGGGGTGGCAGAAGTATGATACTTTGTTTAACCCACGTTTCGTTTTGGCAGTGCATTCATGCTAGAGGCGGCTGGCTTATCGCCGCTTTATACGATTACACTGTCTCATGACTTATTGTCAAAAGACGCGACTAAGGGTATGGGGCTTTTTTAGGTGGTTTTTGTGCGATGCGGTTGGAGACCCATCACCAGCGAAACTTTATTTCTACCATCTTCTCCCCTATCAACTTCCAAATGTGGCTGAGGAGCTTCTAGCTCTAAAGCTCTGGCTACCCCTTTTTGGGATGAGTAACATAGTAACATCGCAATGACTAATAAAAATTAGTCATTCATAACTGAATCACACCTTCGAAAGCCCTACGCATTTTTCCCACAAGTATTCACTCCCGTGGGCTCTGAGGCGTGAAGATATTCTCAAGGTACCTTTACCGGTCATGCAACGATGATCATGTGATCGAATTATGTGTTAAGTCACGGGAACATTTTGTTTTAGATATTAAGGCCCATAGCACACGACGTATTTTATACGCGCCGACGACGCGCGTATTAGGAACGCGCGTTTTCGGCGCCGTTGGCGCTGATTTTTGCGTTTGCATTCATGAAGCGCGTATACGCGCGTATAAAGCGATGCAAACGCGCGTACAAAGGAGCGGAGTAGGGGCAGGGGGGAGGAGATGCGCTCACGCCACCACTGACTGCACCGCCCGCGCCTCAGTTGTATTGATTGTTAAGATATATGACCTGCTTCGTCAAGTTAAATGTTAAGCTCTATGGTTAGGCTTGACATTACCGTTTTTGGTTTGAGTGACAAGTTTATTTTCCACAACATTCTTTATTTTACTCCTCTCGATCCATCTATTAACGTTGATAGTTATTGTAAGCTGCGCGTGTATATGGTTCAAAATGGAACACTTCGACACCGACCGCTTTATTGCAGAAATTAACAATCGTCCAGCTACATGGAATTCTCTACTACCCGAATATTCTAACAAAGTGTTAAAAAGAAATGCTTGGGATGAATTGTGCCAAATTTTTTATAACGATTTCAATGAAAAAACCAATAAGGAAAAAAACCTGGCAGGTAATTTTTATTATATTTATTTGTTTTAGGACTAGGTACACAAGAACATCGCCGCGCCGCCGTAAAGATAGGCCACCCATGTCGCGTGCCCACGTTTCTATAGGTAGTTAATAAGCACTAGCAGTATTTTTTTTACTTATTGGAACTAACTACTTAGTACCCTAAAACGTAGGCACACGACATGGGGTGGCTATCTTCACGGCGCACGTTGGGTCGAATCTGAAAAAAAGGAACTTATGAATTAAAAATTTGTCATGATATTTCGCTAAATATTCGTTTTTAGAAAAAAATTACAATTAATAAATGGTGATTGTATTCACGGTTTCTGTCGATGGACTGAACAAATAATTGACATTTCGAAAAAAAGTTCCTTATTTTTTCAGATCCGCCCGCCGATACATAAAATAGGAAAACAGTAGATCATATATTGTAATTTAGGGTACCTACCTAGGTACCCTAAATTTTAGAATATTGCCATGGTACTGCACCTTCATCGCTAATAAAATAATCAGTGTACATATTTCGTATCGTGGTTCCGCTTAATTGTACCTGTGACCGTCTTGTACCAATCGAAATCAAACTTGCATTTTCAGGAGGATCTTCTAAACCAACTATACTCAAAGACTTATGAAAATTATAACCGTCACGTTCACGTATGAAATTATGCAGCATACAACAGGCTTTCACAATAGCCACACTGAAGTCCACGCTAACGTTCAGTGGTCGATTGAAGATTTTAAATTTGTTGCTTAATATACCAAATGTACATTCAATGTATCGTCTGGCACGTGTCAAACGATAATTATATATCCTTTTTTCTTGTGGCAAGATTTTTCCAGCGTAAGGTCTCTGCAAATGTTGAGATAATGCAAAGCCTTCATCTCCAACAAACGTAAATGGTATTGGCACTCCATTATTAGATATTGGTCTCGCATTCGGTATATTATAATTTCCTTGCCTTATCTTTTGGGTCCATTCACTACAATCATTTATTGTTGAGTCTGCAGCTTTTCCATAGCATCCAACATCTATATCGATAAATCTGTAATTTGCATCACGTATTGCAAGCAATACAATGGAAAAATATTTTTTATAATTAAAATACTCTGATCCACTATGTTGAGGTTTTATAATTCTAATATGTTTTCCATCGATAGCCCCAAGTAGGTTGGGAAAATTTGCATATTTCATAAATCCTTCAGCAGTTTTTAGATGTGATTCTTCGGTTGGTTCTGGCATACAGATGTTTTTTAATTTATCCCATATTATTTTTACGGTTTCACGGACTATAATGCCTGCCGTCGTTTGCCCACACTTAAAGTCATAGTGAATATCTGAGAAATAACAACCCGTAGCTAAATACCTGAAAAAAAAGCATTATTAAAACTTCTATTGTCATTACGATGATGATAATTTTACATATTTAATTAAAATGAACATACACACGACTACTTATTTCAAAGAAATTCAAATTAACCTAATAAATAACTAAATTATTAACATTACATATTATTGTTTTCAGTCATTGAACTTCAAAAAAAATGGAAGAGTATTAAGGACGCTTATAAAAGAGACAAAGCGAAGAACAATAACTGTTCCAGTGGATCTGGAGCTAAGCCTAGAAGACCCTACATATATTCCAATTTGCTAACTTTTTTAGACCCGCTTTATGAAATAAGATCTCCAAGTCAAAACGATGATGCAGCACTGGGGCGTGACCAAGACTATGATTTTCAAAAGCCACATTCACCAAAGAAGTCAAAAAAGACTCCAAAACATGAAGACCCACTAGACAAATTGTATGAAGCACTGACAGCAAATCTCAAACAGTCTAAGGAAGTGAATAATACAATTTTATGTGAAAATCCCGACATTCTGTTCTTAGTTTCGTTAGGTAAAGATTTTTCTGCCATCAAACAGGAATTCAAGTTAGAGGCCAAAGCTGATATGATAAATTTAATTCGTAAATATAAAAATATGGGACAGTTATCGAGAACATTACATGAAAATAGATACCAAGGTGCATTTCAATATGAACATCAGTATGGATATCAGTCTGGATCTGGATATCAGTCTGAATTTCAGCCTCCTTATCCAAGTAATCAATCAGTGCCAAGAAACGAATCTGTCAGTTCACTCCAAAATTTGGATAGCAATGAATCGGTTACAAATGACTCCGATATCCTAACTGACATGTATGATGATATCGAATAAATATTTTTCTCTTATTAATAATCTAAGTGCGAATGATTTAAACTGCATCAGGTCAATAAATAAATAAATACATAATAAATAAATAAATAAAAAACTAGTTGTTTTCTTACCTCAATGTGATGAGCAAACGTTCTTCTGCCGATATACATGATCTCATTACTGTATTTTGACGAGTTAACTCTGGTTTTAGAATCAAAAGAAGTTCTTGGAATGACGAATGTGACATTCGATAACAATTATAAAATTTCTTCCATCTTCTACGTATTATCAATTTTTTAAACGTTGTATGATAATGACCACTCAATCTTTTTTCACTCGTAAATGGGTCTATCCAATAGATTCGCTTTTTTTTACTTTTTTTTCGTTTTAAAAGGAGTACTAAGGCCAACGTACGCAGTGTTGTCTCAACCGACGCCATTGTACAACTGAACAGAACAGTCTCTGATCAAAACGCAAAAGCTACAGCGCGTCTGTATTGCTGTTTCACGATCGCCCCATGTGCTTAGAGTACAAGGTTGCGTTCAAATCTCGTATGAAGCGCGTATACGCGCGTCATCTGCGCGCCATGCGCGCGTATAAAAAACGTCGTGTGCTATGGGCTGATGTTTGCTGTGTATTGTCGGCTCAGAATAGCACTAACTCATTTCTTCCCGCGGGTCTCGTATGGTGATGCGGCTTTTTAAGCGATTGGAGAGCTATCACCAACAACCTTAATTTTAACATCCTTTGCCCACTCGTCTTTAAAAAGTGGCTGAAGAAATTATTCAAATTCTCATTCCATTCGTTCCCATTGCAGTGGGCAAGGCAGAGACTAACGAGCAATACTGTTACGATCCAAGCAAACCTCTCTAGCTTCATTGATAACCATAAAATTTTCTTATATGTCCTTTTGTTTCACATACTTCTGACGCCGGCTTTTTTGAGCACACACATACATATACTCACAGCTCTAAATCCCTAGAAGGGGTAGCCAGAGCTAAGGAATGAGCATACTCTCTGTATAATCTCAATAAATACTCCGTGTTCGTCCTCTACTGAAAATCTCTCTCACCAATTTACTTCCATCCATCTTCTCTATTCTCAAACCAAATATGGACATCACTAAAATATAATTATATGTTGTCTGCCGACTCCTTCAAAAATATCGCGTGATGGTATTACCGATTGCAGTCGGAAGTTAACCCAATAAGCGTATCTAACGAACGATGAGTTTACTATTAGACAATGCGGCTACGGTTGCAGCGATTTCTTGAGCAGAGCCATTCGCTTTATTAAGGGCCTCCCCGCATTTTGCAGCTATTGCGCTCGCTCTTACGTCAAATTTACTGAGAGTGACAGGGACGGAAAAAACGCGCGCGCAGGATAAATGTAGTTTATTTAGTTTTATTGAATAACTATAATGTTTCAATGAAAAGTTAAACATCAAAGTTACAGATCTTAAAGCTACGCGTATATAGACACATAATGAGTTCACATGTATGTTATGCCAGTGGAGCCTATACGGTTTTTATGAAAACAAAGCATGTTCCAATTCAATTTTTTTCATCATATTTTTCAACAAATTATTAAAATGTTAAACATCAAATTTTAACACCATGAACTAATCACCAACATTTATTTTATTCATGTCATATCAATATCATCAAGTCAGTCTTTATAGAATTTCCAAACAATCAATATCAACCTATTTTTCCGGGGACGCCCTGTTGTGTGAAAATCAGAAAGAAAAGCTAAGTTGCTGGTTTTAAAGAAGTAAATTGGTAAAATATAATATTATTATTAACTTTTCTAAACATGTATATTATTCGTGACAAATCTTAATGTATGTACGCTATCTATTGTATCTTATGTTTTTGTAATAGTGTAGAACAGAATAGAAATAGATAGTGTTAATTTTGTAAATCCCTATTAAAAAAATGTACATAGCAGAGCAGAACAGCGCACAAAGTTTCTTTTTGTTTTAAATGGTTCAAGTTAATTATCAGAAAGTTTCCAATTTCTTAGGAGCATTTTGTTAAAATATTTTTTGGTGAAGATTTACTAGTAGCGTTTAGAAACTTCTAAAATGTGTATTTTTTTATCCTTATAATCCTTAAATATCGCTATAAGCTTATACTAATAGCCGCGTGTAAAAAAACTTACTCAACCCACGTGCAATGTACTACACACACTTTCTCTATCTACCCACATACAGACAATCACTTTCACTGTATCGATAAGTAATTAGTCTAATTATTATGTTGTACTTGTTGTCGTGGATCGTGTTTGAATAGCACTATCATCCTTATGTAGACGAGGTATTGTAGGTTTTTGAATGTACAGTATTTTCTATGATAACTATAATAGAAAATACTGAGAATAGAAATAGACTAACGCCCGATTTCTGAATTGAGTATTCCAGCTGAGAACCACTTAAGTATCGTTCTGTCGCATTGAAATCTTAACAACTGAATGAGACAAAACGATACTTAAGTCGTTCTCAGCTTGAATACTCAATTCAGAAATCGGGCGTAAGGGTATTGGGGCTTTTTATTGAATTTTTGGGCGATGCGGTTGGAGACCCATCACCAAAAACCTTTATTTTTACCATCCTTTCCCCACTCAACTTCCAAAAGTGGCTGAGGAATTTATAATTCCTTAGCTCTGGCTACCCCTTCTAGAGAAATATAGCCGTGAGTATATGTATGTATGTAACTATAATAGCTTGGTGTGAGGAACGCCTCATCTTATGCAGAAGACGCGAGTTCATATCCCCAGTCGGGTGTAAAACAATGTGCCTTTTATTAAAGCATTTGTGTGGTTAATTTATCAAGGTTGTTAACCGTGAGGCAAAACGTACATTCATAAAAAAACTCACGGCTATAAATCTCTAAAGGGGGTAGCCAGAGTTTCATAACCAGAAAATTCTTCAGCCACTTTTGGAAAGTTTAGTGGGGTAAAGATGGTGTAATAAAGGTTGTTGGTGATGGGTCTCCAACCGCATCGCCCAAAAATCCCTTAAAAGCCCCAATACCGTTAGTCGCCTCTTACGTACACCCACCGGAAGAAATGGGGTAGTGCTATTCTAAGCCGACACTACACAGCTAATTAATATATGTATGGTATATATGTGCACTCATATAACAGAAGGCAGGGCTATTTCCGCATCGTACGAAGACATTGTTACATGACTGAGTATTATTTAACCACGTGTGTTTCCTCAAGCCGTATTCAGCCTTGACAAGAAACTACATAATACGACTTTAGAAAAGACATCTGCCGGCTTAGAATATCGTTACCCCTTTCTACCTACCCTTAAGAGGCGACTAAGGGTATTGGGGCTTTTTATTGGATTTTTGGGCGATGCGGCTGGAGACCCATCACCAAAAACCTTGATTTTTACCATCTTTTCCCCACTCAACTTCCAAAAGTGGCTGAGGAATTTCTAATTCCTTAGCTCTGGTAACCCCTTCTAGGGAAATATAGCCGTGAGTATATGTATGTATGTGTGTTTCCTCAAGCCGTATTCAGCCTTGACAAGAAACTACATAATACGACTTAAGAAAAGACATCTGCAGACCCAACTAAGATTTGATGCCACGCTTCTCTGTATCAGAGACATTACTTTTCTGACTAGCTACCAAACATACATACAAATATTACATACATACATATACTCACGGCCATAAATCCCAGCAAGGGGTAGTCAGAGCTAAAGAATTAGAAATGCCTCAGGCACTTTTGGAAATTTGAGTGGGGAAAAGATAGTAAAAAATAAAGGTTGTTGGTGATGGGTCTCCATCTCCCCAAAAATCCCTTAATAGCCACATACCGTAAGTCGCCTCTTACGTACACCCACCGGAAGAAATGGGGTAGTGCTATTCTAAACCGACACTACACGGCAAATACAAATATTCATCGCTATAAATCCGAACAAACATACAAATATTCATCGCTATAAATCCGAACAAACATACAAATATTCATCGCTATAAATCCGAAGGTGTAGTTGGAGCTTCATAATCAGGAAATCCAGCTCACGCTTTTGGAAACTGGAGAAAAGATTGTGAAATGAAGGTTGCTGGTAACGTGTATTCAACCATTCTGCACCACATTCACTTAAAAAGGGTGCGGGAACAAATGGGTTAGTAATATTGTAAGCCTACCTCTCACTGCTAATAATACATCATACATACATACATATTCTCACGCCGTTAGTTCCCATTGGGGTAGGCGGAGACTATCGATCGCCACTTTGTACGATCCTCGCAAACCTCTCTGGCTTCGTTTACATCCATCAATCTTTTCATACATGCTCTTTATTCTTCATACTGCGGACACCTGCCTTTTTGAGCACATTTTCTATTTGATCCAAATGTGTCCTCCGAGGTCGTCCTCTACTAACATTACCTTCCACATTGGCTCTACTGCTAATAATATCTTTCTAAAATAATAAAATTGAATCCACCTTAAATCTCTTCTAAAAACATTTGACCGAAATATAGTGTAGTGTTGTTCTTAACCAATGCCACACAATTGAAACCGTTACAATAATTCCAATTATAGTTCTGTTGAACATATGTTCCGTTAATATTGAGACCAACTTGAATGACGTCATTTTCTATTTTTAACCTACTTCCGAATATGGAGGCGGGTATTTTTGTCCTTAACTTTCAATGTGAATGTTACTCGTACTTATATAAGTACCTATACTCACGACTATGAATCCCAAAGGGATAACCAGCCATATTTATTCAGAGCTAACCAAATAAAATAAACAGAAATTACAGGGCTCAGAATCACTCAACATGCTAGCTAAATATTATTACATATACAATAAACGCTACATACATACATACATATACTCACGGCTATATTTCCCTTGAAGGGGTAACCAGAGCTAAGGAATTATAAATTCCTCAGCCACTTTTGGAAGTTGAGTGGGGAAAAGATGGTAAAAATAAAGGTTTTTGGTGATGGGTCTCCATCCGCATCGCCCAAAAATCCAATAAAAAGCCCCAATACCCTTAGTCGCCTCTTACGACACCCGTGGGTAGAAAGGGGTAGCGACAACCTAAGCCGGCACTACATGACAATAAACACTACTGATCTATAAATACATTTTGGAGTATCTGTTTACATAGAAAGAATAACATTTATTCATTGCTAAGCTTGGGTTAACAATACATGAAATATAACAACAAAATAATATTAAAGTTAGGTTGGTTTTTCAACAAAAGAAAAAAAAATATAAGTTAACAAAAATAAATAAAAAAAATCTCAAAATAAAACATGAGTTATAAAATAATAAAAAAACAAACATAAATAAAAACGAACCAAAATATATAATGACTTAATAAATTTATTAAGAACCTGTCACAAGAATAGCCATTACCTGCGTAGCAATGAATTGGCGTATAATTAATTTCAAGTTAATCACATACATACATACATATACTCACGGCTATAAATCCCAGGAAGGGGTAGCCAGAGCTAAAGAATTAGAAATTCCTCAGCCACTTTTGGAAATTTGAGTGGGGAAAAGATAGTAAAAATAAAGGTTGTTGGTGATGGGTCTCCAACCGCATCGCCCAAAAATCTAATCACATCTTATCAATTATCATTATCATTATCTTATCAATTAAAAAGTTAATCACATCTTTCTAAATATGCGTCTGGATGTATATTTATTTGCCGTGTAGTGCTGGCTTAGAATGTCGCTACCCCTTTCTACCCACGGGTGTCGTAAGAGGCGACTAAGGGTATTGGGGCTTTTTATTGGATTTTTGGGTGATGCGGTTGGAGATCCATCACCAAAAATCTTTATTTTACCATCTTTTCCCCACTCAACTTCCAAAAGTGGCTGAGGAATTTATAATTCCTTAGCTCTGGTTACCCCTTCTAGGGAAATATAGTCGTGAGTATATGTATGTATGTATTTATAAAAAAAAAGTAGTTGGTTGTGCCGTGTCGGCTAAACATTACACTTTACCATTTCTTACAGCAGGTGTTGTAAGAGGCGACTCAGGCTATTAGGTCTCTTTAAGTGATTTTTAGAGAATGTGGTTGAAGACCCAACACCAAGAACCTTTATTGTATAATCTTTTTCCCATTCGACGTCCGAAAATGGCTTAGGATTTTCTAAAACTGAAGTTCTGTCTTCTTTTATATGTCAATGTCATGTGATATTCAGAAGTATTAGAGTACCTCTGCTACCCTCTTCGCGATGTGTGGCGTGAACGTTTGAGTTTTAGTTTTGAGTAAAGGAAAATAAATTATTAAAACCATTTTACTAAAAAATACGTATACTGACAGCTATAAATCCCTTAACGGGGTAGCCAGAGCTTTGGAATGATAAATTCCTCAGCCACTTTTGGAACTTGATTTGGGAAAAGATGATAATAATAAACGTTTTTGCTGATGGGTCTCCAACCACATCTTCCAAAAATCACTTAAAAATCCCCTATACCCTTAGTCGCCTCTTACGATCACCTACGGGTAGAAATGGGGTAGTGTTATTAAGCCGACACTACACGGCAAATACTATAAATACTAAATAACTTTTCATTAAAACTCAATACCCCGTTAACGTCGTGAATCACGTAAGTCCGCCATTAGAAAAAATAACGGATATTTCTAACAAAAGTAAGTGGAACCTCCTTGCATGACTAAACCACAGATTATTGAATAGAAACTCTTTGTCTCTTCGAGAGAGCTGCATTTAGGTTGGTCCGATTGCTTTGATGGTATCTAAGTATAATTTGTCAGTTTGGCAAAGTTATTTTACTGGTACTCTCATGGCTATAATTGGAGAGGGGTAGGCAGAGTTTCGATATTTTTGTAAGACACTAATCAATCATTCATGATCATGATACATACGGAAGACAAGCGAATTCGCTTCGTACTTGCTTGTATTACTATTTTTTTTATAAAAAGATTCAGTCTAGTAGAACTTTGGGATTTTAGAAATATTATTCCGATTTCCTAAAATTCATATTATCTATCCGGTATCCGCTTTAAGTGGTTAAACCGAGCTCGAAACCATTTTGTCTTTTTTTTATTGTTATTTAATTAGTTCTTTTTTAACTTCTTTTCACTGTATTATTATATACATTTTTTGTTGTATGTGTAAAAAGACAAATATTTTTATTTATTTATTTATTCAAAATAATTACTTTAAACTTAATAGAGTGGAAACCAAAAGAAGTAGTTAATCCTATTGGATGTGAAAAAAGACTGGTTAATAAGAATTATAAATTTAAAAAGTAATATAAATGCTGTGTAGTGTCGGCTTAGAATAACACTACCCCATTTCTGCCGGTGGGTGTACGTAAGAGGCGACTAACGTTATTGGGGCTTTTAAGGGATTTTTGGGCGATGAGGCTTCATCACCAACAACCTTAAATCTACCATCTTTTCCCCTCTCAAATTTTTAAAAGTGGCTAAGGAACTTCTAGTTCCTTAGCTCAGGCTACCCCTTCTAGGGATTTATAGCCGTGAGTATATGTATGTATGTATGTATTAATAGCCGTGTAGTGCCGGCTTAGATTGTCACTACCCCTTTCTACCCCCGGGTGTCGTGAGAGGCGACTTATGTAAGTATGGGGCTTTTTAGGTGGTTTTTGGGCGATACAGTTAGAGTCCCTTCACCAACGATACTGTATTTCTACCATCTTGCCCCCTATCAAAGTCTGAATGTGACAAAGGTGTTTCTGCCTCTAAATCTCTGGCTACCCCTTTTTAAAATAATTATGTGTGTCGGCTTAGAATAGCACTAACTCGTTTCAAATTGGAATTAAAAAATATTATATTGACATTAGAATAGCACTACCCCGTTTGTACCGATGGGTGTACGTAAGAGGAGACTAACGGTATTGTGGCTTTTAAAGGATTTTTGGGCGATGCGGTGTTGGAGACCCATCACCAACAACCTTTACTTTACCATCTTTTCCCCATTCAATTTTCCAAAAGTGGCTGAGGAATAGGGTATTATACACCATGTAAGAAAAAATATAAAAATGAATGTTTATGATAGATTATGAAAAAAGTAAACGAGAAACGTCAGTATTTATTTATTAAAATGCAACGTGAATTTTATAATTCAATTTTATAAATCGTCTTTTTTAATCTGTTTTTTAAATGTCTAAAACGCCATCCGCCACATTGGATTTCGACGTGACGTCACTCCGATAGTAAACAATCTAAGATTCTTGTGGTGCTCTGTGTTACGAAGTGATTTATTTCCTCTATGCTGTGTTATTTTGAAATTTTACGGGGTATTATCATGTTTATGGACCTTTATCCTTTATTTTATTAAAATAGTATCATGGAAGACGGTTTTGTGAAAGCAGAAAGTACAAATCTACCAATGATAGATACGTTGATGGTGGCGAAATTTTTTGCATCCAATCCCGATTTCTGTTCTGCCGAATTGAGAAATATTAAAACAGTAATGTAAGTAACTATCGTATCAAGTTTTGTCTAACAGTAAATATAATACAATAACAATACACAACACGATAATACCTGTGTTTACTATTATAATCCAACCTAACCTATTTTTGTCATCAGGTCGGGAAGGGAATCTTACGGGGACGACGCAATAGGCTATGTGCAGCTCAAGCGGGTTCAAAACACATGCATTGTTAAGTGTACGGTATGCCCGGAACACAAAGTGCGTTCTAAGCCCTATGCAGTGACACTTATTGTGAATGAACAGGAAGAGACTGTGACTAGTGTTAAGTGCCACGATTGCCCCTCGTCAGAAGGTGGCTGCAAGCACAGTGTTGCATTTTTAATGTGGTTACACCGCCGAACCGAAGCCCCGTCGTGTACTTCAGTTGAATGCTATTGGAGGAAATCGAATCTGGCTAAGGTCGGTTCATCAATAAAAATTTTGTGTGCAAAAGAAATCTCTAAAAGAAAACCTAAGGAGAGGGTTCCAGACAGCAGTTTGTTAAATGAATTTGTTGTAGAATGCAAAAAAAGAAAAATCAACAAATGTCAGTTTTTGCAGCATGAACCTGATTTTGACAGCAAATCAACTTTATCACTGCATCATCTAATAATTAAATACCATGATGAAAACTGTGACGTTTTTTTAAATAAAATCTCTCATCTTTTCAATCAAAAAACTATATCATTCCTAGAGAATAGAACTAGAGATCAACATAAAAGTGGCTTGTGGCATGAACTAAGATATGGCAGAATCACAGCCTCGAAATGCTATGAAGTGAGCCGGTGCAAAACTGTGGATGGTACTTTGGTCGCTATGATTTTTGGTGCAAAAATTCCAGAAACTCCAGCAATATCAAGAGGTAAAAAACTGGAAGATGAAGTCAGGATAACAGTGGAAAAGAAAATACAAATCAAGATAGAAAAATGTGGTCTATATATTTCTGAGACATTCCCAATGGTTGCTGGCTCTCCAGATGGGATTAATAACAAGACTACTTTTGAAATTAAGTGTCCATCAAGTGAAAAAACTGCACAACACTATATAAATAAAGACGGTACAATTTCAAAGAAATATTTTGCACAAGTTCAAATGCAAATGTATTGTGCTAAAGGAAACAAAAGTTATTTTTGTGTTGCTAGTAGTGATTTTAAAGAAAATAATCAGGTCACTATAATTCCTGTTGAATATGAACATGAGTATGTAATGAAGTTATTAAATAGTGTAGTTGCTTTTTGGAAGAATAACATCTTTCCAATTTTATACGAAAGTGTTAAAGTTTGAAAAATAACTTTGAAAATATACTTTTCTTCTTATTATATGAATAACTGATATTTTTTTATAATATAATACGTCAATGTTATTGTTTATTACGTTGTAACCTATGTACAATACATTTATTTTATAATGAAAATGATTGTTGTTTTATTGAATTAATTTTATTTTTACTTTCTAAGTAATATTGAAAGCTCAATTGATACCAATATAGCAGTGCAGTAGACCCTATACATAGTGCCTATGTATTCACATATTTTGCACATGCACTTCTATTATGGTGGCCACGTTGACCCATTCTTCAAATCAACTCAGTCATGTGTTGACCAACATCATCTTTATACAGTGCACCATGGAAAAAATAAAAGTATACTTATTATTGGTTACATTTTTTTATTATAATATAATGATACATAGTATAAAAACAAAGTTGCCTGTGCAAGTATTCGTTTAATCCTTGATTAATTTTGATACAATTTTCACTATGATGTGTAGATAGCTGTACTAGGGCGAGGCATGTTACCAGTTATTTAATAAGGGCATCTTGTAAATTAATCAAGGCACAAGCTGTTGTAATACACAAATCTAACATACAAATTAAATTTGAATTTATCACTGAATGCATCTTTAACATGCCAAACTCTCTTAATCTTCGAATGACCCTCTCGACATGAATTCTAAGACTGGCTATTTGTTTTGTCTGTCGCGCTTCAGCTTTTGTTAATTTAGAACCAGCAGAAACACTCGGAGGCCTCAGCAAAGTAAATCCTTTTTGAGATAAAAAATGTTCAAGGTGCTTAAACCCTCTGTCAGCTAAAATGCAAGCGTTAGATGGCAAACTATCTAAAAATTTGCTGTGTTCAACTAAGTTTACATCACTTATCCTTCCTGCATATCCAGTAGACACAAAATTCACAAGACCATCAGGTGTACATGATATTAAATATTTTATAGTATTAGTTTTTTTGTAGTCTGACCAGGTTAATGCTTGGTGCATGGCTTTTTTTGGTTTTTGAATTTCAATTTCCAAGCAGTCTATTATACATGTCACTTTATTATATTTATGCCTAAAAGCAATAGGTAGGTTTTTCTTGATTGTATTAGTTGAAAACTGTTTAATAAAGGGTGAAAGTACTTTCACAATTGCTGGCATCGTGTCGAAAAATACATTGCAAGCTCGAGTCACCGATATATCAAAATCATCAGCGAGTTGTGCAAATGTTCTATTTAATTTTATTCGCATCAAGCATAATAAAATATTTCTCTCAGAAATGTTAGTGTGTTTTTCAATCAAATCTATCAGAAAATAGAGTTCCTTTGGTAGACCAATATATAATCGGGGCTTACTTTTTATCTTAGACAAAGTACTCAGTAGGTGTACTTTTTCAACTTTTTCGAATTCCTCTTGAAAGCTAGCATCAGAAGTAGTTTTTGATTGTCTAGACGTTACCGTCGAACCTGCTATTGATGGTGCGTATGACTCATCACTCTCATATTTATCTTCAAAAAAATTCAGTTTTCTTTTGGTGGCTGATAAAGGAGATACACATAGTTTGCTCATTCTTCCTTGAGATACTTTAAAGGGTGATGTTGCAGTACACACAGCTGTCTTGAAAGGTGACGTCATGCTGTCTTCTTTTTTTATACTAGTCTGCACATATCTACTTCTGTAGTGTGTTATCCGACAGACTTGAATTGCTTTATGTTCATGGGCTTGTACTGCTTGGACTGCTTTATCATGACAATTCTTAATTTCATGTGTCAAAAAGTCTGGAAATAATAGTAAAATATGGTTAATATTAGTATCTGTCCTAGTGATACTATTGATAATTTATTACAACTGCATAAACTACAAATAGAATAAATTACCTTGACTACAAGATGGTAATGATATAACATAATTCTCATTTTGTATGGTCTCTTCAATCTCCTTAATTGTAGACATTCTTTGTCTTTTAATGAAGGCATGCCGAGCCTCGCTTGAAGAGGACTTGTGTTTTCTGTTTGCTTGGCAATCAAATCTGGATGGCACGCAGTTTGGTTTCATCCGAATTCGTTTAACAGACCCCATTATCTTATACTTTGTATAATTTTCCATATCATTTTCCAGCTAAAATCTATACTTATAATAAATCTGTAGAGAGGTCAATTCTGTACATGAAATATATTTTCAAAATAACTATCAGGTGGTGATTAGGGATCGATACTGATGCCAAAAATGCAATCAGTAAAATTTTTGTCTGTCTGTCTGTCTGTCTGTCTGTCTGTCTGTCGGTTTGTATGTTCCTTATGGAAACAAAAACTACGCGACGGATTTTAACGAAACTTGGTACAATTATTCTCCATACTCCTGGGCAGGTTTTTGTATACTTTCCAGCAGAGTAGTAAAGGGGAATTTTGGGAAATTTTGGGAAAACGGGAAAAGTTACTACATTTTTTAAGCTTCCGTCGCGTGTGCAGCCTTAATAGTTAAACTTATATAGAAATCACGTATGACGGAAATATTCTTCATAAAATTATCTCAAAAAAAATCCACGACAGTTTATGTCTATCTTTTACGGTTGACTCACAATAACACGTGTAATTCCTGATAGCTTAGCAGTTCGGAACATTTTTATTATATTTGTTTACTCTTACGTTTGTAAACCTCTCACTCATCCCTAATTTAAAAAAGGCAACATTATTACCTATTCAATAAAAAAATAATCATAGAAATCGGTAGAGAAACACCGAAATTATACATAAAATAAGCCATCGCGCCCGTGACCAAAACCGAATCGTTACTAATTTACATATAACATACTAGATGGCGCCAGTAGTTGCATCCTACAACACGTAATAATTAATTTTTTAGATTGTTATAAATACTTCATAGCGTTTTATTCCAAAATTTGCTATTAAACGGAAATACTGAACCGTTCATCAAAGCGCATTTAAAATCACCAAACTACACTGTTTAGCTATAAATTTAATAAATTGAAAACATTGCGCTGAATTTCACAATGCTTGAGCAGTGACTAAAAAAAAAAAACCTCAGATATTTAAAAAAAAACGCTACCCGTGCGAAGCTGGGACGATCCACTAGTATGGAATATAATATTTATGAAGTTTACAACTCACTACATATCATAGGTACATAATATAACCTATAAATACATTACAAAATATGACATTTGTTTTGTAATATTAACATGAAGTTTTAATATTTAATCAATAGTTAAGTTACCATTTATAACGCATACTTACATCAAAGTGGTCTTCACAAAAATACAGTCTAGTCTTTGTGGACAATGATTTTGGGTCTCTTCTTGCCAGTTTCAACCAAGTGTTTCTCATTTTAATATCACTGGGCACTTGAATCCACAATTTTTGTGGCGTTTTTACACTTGTGTTACTGCATTCAGGCACAAGACACCAATGATAAACATTAGAACTCATTATTTTCACAAATCTTGTTATTGGTCTTTTGCAGTCGTATTGTTTACTAACGAAGTGACGTCACGAGCCGAAACAGCATGGCGGCTAGCGTTTCCGCGCGAAAATTCAAAATCATAAATAAAAAATAGTTTTTAAGGCATTTTTCGGTTTTATAAAATTGAAATAAAAATTCTACTGGTTTATTACGATCTCAGGATTAATTTAAAACCGTTTTCAAAAAATGGTGTAATACCCTATTTCTAATTCCTGAGCTCTGACTACCCCTTCTAGGGATTTATAGCCGTGAGTATATGTTTTGTTATGATATTGACATTGTCGCCTGTTTTACTTGTTAAAGCAATAAATAATTCCAATTTGAAAAGGAAGGAGGTTTTTAAACTGCAATTTCAACTATCCCCGATTAACAATGAACCCAAATAAGTAATACGAAATCACATAACACCACATAATATTATACAACCTGTTAATTAAAACGAAATAAATAAAACAAATCCGGCCGTATGCGGTGAAAACCGGTTTTGTCCAGTTTTACTTTCCATCCGATCCGGTATAGACCTGTAGTTGTCATAACTCACAGCTGTCACTTCTAAAAAGGGATAGACTCAGATCAACATACATTTATATATATCTACGCCGTTTGTACCGTTGGGGTAGGCAGAGGCTATCGATCGCCACTGTATGATCCCGGTAAACCTCTCTAGCTTCGTTTGCATCCATCAATCTTTCATACATGTTCTTTTATACTCCGGAGATCAAGATTTAAAAAAATATCAGACGCTTTTGTAAATTTACAAACATACATCTTCTCACGCCGTTAGTTCCCATTGGGGTATTCAGAGACTAAATAAATTGAAATAATATTATGTCTAATTGCTTTATTGCCGCTCAGAGATTTTTGTCTAGTCTATATTATGCATACATACATATACTCACGGCTATAAATCCCTAGAAGGGGTAGCCAGAGCTAAGGAATTAGAAATTCCTCAGCCACGTTTGGAAAATTGAGTGGGGAAAAGATGGTAAAATAAAGGTTTTTGGTGATGGGTCTCTAACCGCATCGCCCAAATATCCCTAAAAAGCCCCAATACCGTTAGTCGCCTCTTACGTACACCCACCGGAACAAATGGGGTAGTGCTATTCTAAGACGACACTACACAGCAATGGAAATCTATACTATGGAAAGCCAAATAAAGGTACGGAGATAAATAGTACAGTTGATGAGATGTTGCATAACAATTTCTGTTTTTTTTTGTAAATTTATTGGGGACAATATTTTAAAGGAAAGGATGGTTGATGATGTGTCTACAACCACATCGCCAAACGATCGCTTAAAAAGCCCCAATACCTCAAGTCGCCTCTTACCCTACCCCATAAGAAATCGAAGGCTTTAAGGCTAACCTGACAAGGTTTTCCGGTCGCTAATTGACTAAAAGCAACACCCGGTATAAGAAACTGGTTCTGGCCGGTTTGAACCAGCAATTACCACTTTAATACTTCCTGAGAAAATGTGAACTAGAACCATATAACTACGCCCTAATCCCGTAGCATGAGCCGTATGTGAGCGAGCATGTCATGTGAGAAGTGAGATACATACATACATATACTCACGGCTATAAATCCCTAGAAGGGGTAGCCAGAGCTTTGGAATCAGAAATTCCTCAGCCACTTTTGGAAGTTGATTGGGGAAAACATACATACATACATACATATACTCACGGCTATAAATCCCTTAACGGGGTAGCCAGATCTTTGGAATGAGAAATTCCTCAGCCACTTTTGGAAGTTGATTGGGGAAAAGATGGTAATAATAAATTGTTTTGGTGACGGGTCTCCAACAACATCGCCCGAAAATCTCTTAAAAAGCCCCTGTACCCTAAGTCGCCTCTTACGATCACCCACGTGTAGAAATGGGGTAGTGTTATTCTAAGCCAACACTACACGGCAAGTATGTATGAATGATAAAACATTATCGTACATACACACACAGACGTAGGTCTCGGGTTTCAGGAGTTTTCTGTTGTGAAGCCTAATTGTAACGTAAAGAGGTACTAATACTTTTAAATATGAAGAAAATGATAGCTGTGTAGTGAATGCTTAGAATAGCACTACCCCATCTCTTCCGGTGGGTGTACGTTAAAGGCGACTAACGGTGTTGGTGCTTTTTAGGGATTTTTGGGCGATGCGTTTGGAGACCCATCACCGATATAACCTTTATTTTACCATCTTTTCCCCACGTAACTTTCCAAAAGTGGCTGAGGGATTTCTAATTCCGTAGCTCTGGCTACCCCTTCCAGGGATATATAGCTGTGAGTATAAGTATGCATGTATGATGATATTTTGAAATCAAAGTTTGGATCTGCTTGTATTAGAGCAGTACTTACCCATTTCTACCCGCGGGTGACCTAATGAAACAGGGATTTTAAAGTGATTATAGGGCGATGTGACTAGAGACCCGTCACCAACTAACTTTTACTTAACCATCTTATTCCCATCAAACACCCTAAAAACATACATACATACATATACATACATATAAATAATACATATAATACGGCTATAAATCCCTAGATCGGGTAGCCAGAGCTAAGGAATCAGAAATTCCACAGCCACTTTTGGAAAGTTAAGTGGGGAAAAGATGGTAAAATAAAGGTTGACAGTGATGGGTCTCCAAACGCATCGCCCAAAAATCTCTTTAAAGCCCCAATACCGTTAGTCGCCTCTTACGTACACCCGCCGGAAGAATTGAGGTAGTGCTATTCTAAGCCGACACTACACAGCATACCCTAAAAAATCTGAGAAATGTCTAATTCTATGACTCTGGCTGCCCCTCTTTAAGATTTATAGCCTTTATGTATGTATGTTGCTGCTGTGTAGTGTAGTGTCGGCATAGAATAGCACTGCCCTTTTTTTGGGTGGGATTTGGTAACGTAAGAGACGACTAAGGGCACGGGTTTTTTAAAGTTACTTTTGGCTATGCGATTGGAAACCCATGACCAAAAACCTTTGCTTTACAATATTTTCCCCCTCAATTTTCATAATCCGAAGCAGGCTACCCCTTCTAGGGATTTATAGCCGTGAGTATATGTATACGTATGTATGAGTCACAAAAATTTGGTGTTAATTGAAACAACTATTAATTTTCGGATATTTTAATCGCGTGTTATTACATTATTTTTAAAGCCCGACGTTTCGAAAACTTTTCAGTTATCATGGTCACGGGAAGACTGAGGTGTTATTTGTCATCATTATACAGTACTATAAAATTATTAATACTAACTACCTTCACAAAATTTTAAGTTACATTATAAACGCAATCGCAATGTTTCAATTTCGGTGTTAATTCAGCAATGACTGCTATGGTCCGTTGCTTTCCAGAGAATGACAAAGTGAATTGGTCGATCGTGTTGTAAATCTATTGTCTAGTCTAGCTGATACTTCGCGCTTGTACTTCGGACGGCAATATTAAGTAGGTTTCATGTAGTGTAAGATTAGAATAGTACTAACGTATTAAGTATTATCTAGTGTCGGCTTAGAAAAGCACTACCTCATTCCATCCCATCAGTGTTTGGAAGAGGCGACGTTGGAGATCCATCCCCAACAACCTTTATTAGAATAAGCCTGCCCTACTCAACTTCCAAAAGTGGCTGAGGAATTTCTAATTCTATAGCTCTGGCCACCCCCTTTTAAGATTTATAGTTTTTATGTATTAATCAAGAATAACGGAGCGTGTATAAACATATTGATTGATGTGAACGAAGCTAGAGCGGTTTGGCAGGATCGTACTCATTGTCTCTGCCTACCCTATGGGAACTAATGATGTGAGTGTATACGGAGTTAGTAATTCTGAGGGTCTGGCTATACCTTTTTAGGATTTATACATACATACATACATACATATACTCACGGCTATAAATCCCAAAACGGGGTAGCCAGAGCTAAGGAATTAGAAATTCCTCAGGCACTTTTGAAAACTTGTGTGGGGAAAAGATGGTAAAATAAAGGTTGTTGGTGATGGGTCTCCAACCGCATCGCCCAAAAATCCCTTAATAGCCCCAATACCGTTAGTCGCCTCTTACGTACACCCACCGGAAGAAATGGGGTAGTGTTATTCTATGCCGACACTACACGGCAACAACAAACATATAATTATTTCTTTTTCTTTCGTAACATAATGTTTTGATCTTTTGAGTTTCTTATGAAAAAAAGCTGGTATTGACTTTTTTTAAATATTGCCTTGCCGATATTGAGGGCCACTTCCGGAAGAAATGACCGGTTCAATTCTTAAAGGTCAAGGACTAATTGTGTCGTAAATTGACAATAACATCTTGTTATATTGAATTTTGAATGGTTGGCTAACAATAGCATTACCCTATTTATTATTATATAGCCAGAGCTTCAGAATTAGAAGTTCTTCAGCTATTTTTGGTGAATGAGTGAGGAAAAGATTGTTAAATAGAGGATGTTGGCGATGTGTAGTGTCGGCTCAGAATAACACTTACCCATTTATTCTCTCGGGTGTTGTAAGAGGCGACTCAAGGTATTGAGGCTTATTAAGAGATTGTTGGGCGATGCGGTTGGAGGCCCATCACCAACAATCTTTTTTGACAATCCTTTCCTCACTTGACTTCCATAAATGGCTGAGGAATTTTAGTTCCGAAGCTCTAGCTACCCCATCCTGGGATTTATAGCCGTGAGCATATGTATGTATGTTTTTTGGCGATAAGTCTGCAACCACATCCTCCTAAAATTACTTTACATACATACATATACTCACGGTTATAAATCCCTAGAAGGGGTAGCCAGAGCTAAGGAATTAGAAATTCCTCAGCCACTTTTAGAAAGTTGAGTGGGGAAAAGATGGTGAGATTAAGGTTGTTGGTGATGGGTCTCCAACCGCATCGCCCAAAAATCCCTCAAAAGCCCCAATACCGTTAGTCGACTCTTACGTACACCCACCGGAAGAAATGGGGTAGTGCTATTCTAAGCCGGCACTATACAGCAAATCCAAACCTTAAACCCAAAGTCGCATCGTATGAAACTCGCAGAATGAAATGGGTTTGTGCTATTCTAAGCCGATACTATACCGCTAACCGTGTATCAAGACATTGAATATAATATAACGCTAAAGAATTGTCAGGATCGTACAAAATGGAGATTTATCATCTGCCTAACATCAAAAACAATTTATCGCCTTAGTATATACTAGCTGACCCGACAGACTTCGTACTGTAAATTTGTGAATATTTTATTGGTCAATTTTTCCGGGATATAAAGTATCCTATGTTATAGTTTAGGTCATCATCTAGCATTGCGCTAAATTTCATTCATATACATTCTGTAATTGAGAAGCCTTTTTACCTCAAACACACAAACATCTAAACTTTTACATTTATAATATTATTAGGATCATAAAGTGTGTGTATTATATATAGTAATAAATATATCGTTGAGTTAGTATCCTATAATACGGTTATATTTAGTTTTGGGCTTCTTGATCTGTGTATAATATGTCCATAAAATATTTATTTATTTATCATAGTGGATCGGGCCCAGCTTCGCACGGGTAGCGTAGTTTTAAAAATATCTGAGGTTTCTTCAATCACTGCTCAACCTTTGTGAAATTTAGTGCAATTTATAGCATTCCTGAATAGTGTAGCTTTGTGATTGTGAAAGCGCTTTAATGAACGGTTCAGTATCTCCGATAATAAAACCATGCAAACAAACAATCAGAGTTACATACTTTGCATACATACAGGGAGTATATGTGTACTCCCGGCTATCTTTTGCGCGCGCAACCATTACTAAAAAAAGGCAAATATTTAACACGGCAACTAAAATCCTTTTTAGGCAACTTTCTATTAGGTCACAAAAAAACTAACTTTGCAGTGATTAAATATCTTAGCAACTATTAAACTATACAAGCAACAAAATGCTGGGATCAAAAAACTAAAAAAACGGCTGCTACTGTAAGGTATCAAATATATCAAACGGGATCAGTGAAAAACTGGTTCAGGTATTATAAAACCTAATGTGGCGACTAATTTTTCCGAGGGGATATCATACATTCTTTTGTGGCAACTATTGGATTTCATTATAAAAATACACATCTGGCAGCGATTTTTAGGTAGCATTGAAACTGAAAATGGGTATTATAATAATGTATTTGGATATTAAAATATTGTTTGCAGATTCGTAAATTCTTGGAAAGGCGGCAAATGCGCTCGCTGGCTTTTTTATTTTTGTGACTATTATATTAAGTAAATTACATATTATGTGTATTGAAGTCAAAATTAATGAAACTAAAATATATTAGGTTAGGTTAAAAGTTGCTTCTCCCACCCTAATGGGCAGATGCAATTAAGATAGGGAAAGAAAACAATGGGGGGAAGGGGGGCGAAGCCCCCCGCATTAAAAAACAATCACCACAAATGCGTTTGTGCTAGGTTAGGTTAGGGTTAGCTTATGCCCCTTAGAGCGGAAATAGGCAACCCGCGAAGCGGGGTGACGTCGACACGCTGGTAGGTTAGGTTAAGTTGTGTAGGTGTAGGTTCATTTAAAAGAGGGAATGTTAATAAAATAGACCAAAAATAGTTTTATTGCATGTCACAATTTGGTTAATTTAAATCCCTACAAATGTAGCCAAAATATTTTTTTTAAGATCTTGTTTGTATTTATTTGAGACCTTGGTCATGTTTATAGACAACCCCATTTTAGAATTTATGAGAGCCTATTTTAACTTTTTTATCCGCCAATAATTTGTCGCCTTATAAGAAATTCAATTGCCACAAAAGAAAATCACTGCCAGATAAAATTTAAATAAAATTTCAAAACTCATTAAAAAGCCGCCCCTTTCTAGTTAAGATGCTACCTCTAATTAGTCGCCAAAGTAGATTATTTACTATCCATTTTCAGTTTTTTTACGACCCGGAATGGTATCAATTTGTCGCCGCGTTAAATACATGCCCTAAAAAAATATCCTAATAGCATTCACGTGCGACAACAGGGCGCGATACCTTATTTCATGTATATGTTTGGTGTTTCTGTACCGATTTCTATGATCCGTTTTTTATTGAATAGGTAATAATGTAAACTTTTTTAAATGAGAGATGAATGAGAGATCTATAAACTTAAGAGTGAACAAATATAATCGGAATGCTCCGAACTGCTAAGCTACCAGGAGTTACACGTGTTATTGTAAGTCAACCATAAAAGGTAGACATATGCTGTTCTAGGATATTTTTTCGACATTTTTGTGTAGAATATTTCCGTCATACATGATTTCTATGTAACTATGACCATTAAGGCTGCACACGCGACGGAAGCTTAAAAAATGGAGTAACTTCCCCCGTTTTCCCAAATTTTCCCAAAATTCCCCTTCATTGCTCTGCTGAAAAGTACACTATAACCTGCCCAGGAGTATGAAGAATAATTCTACCAAGTTTCGTTAAAATCCGTCGAGTAGTTTTTGTTTCCATAAGGAACATACAAACCGACAGACAGACAGACAGACAGACAGACAGACAGACAGACAGACGGACAGACAGACAGACAAAAATTTTACTGATTGCATTTTTGGCTTCAGTATCGATCACTAATCACCCCCTGATAGTTATTTTGAAATTATATATAATGTACAGAATTGACCTCTCTACAGATTTATTATATAAGTATAGATTTTATTGTGAAGTGCCTAAAGTATCGTTAAAGTATAATATTTATGCTATAATGATAATTATTAATTGTGTTATTTACTTATTTCTTTTTTTCTGATTTTAATGTTCTGCCTACCGTTTAAAAAGATTGCGTGAGTTTGTGTATTATATTCGTACTACTAACCCAAATCCACACAGATAGCGGAACGGTAGTATCCGCCATGTTTAACACTCATCATTATTGTAATGCTTTTAACCGATTTACAAGTATGAAGGCATGAAGCTGTGTAGTGTCGGCTTAGAATAACACTACCCCATTTCTGCCGGTGGGTGTACGTAAGAGGCGACTAACGGTGTTGGGGCTTTTAAGGGATTTTTGGGCAATGCGGTTGGAGACCCATCTCCAACAACCTTTATTTTGCCATCTTTTCCCCACTCAATTATCCAAAAGTGGCTGAGGAACTTCTAGTTCCTTAGCTCTGGCTACCCCTTCATGGGATTTATAGCCGTGAGTATATGCATGTATGTATGTAAGACATGTATAAAAAGATTAATGGATGTAAACAAAGCTAGAGAGGTTTGTCAGGATTGTACAAAGTGGCGAACGATAGTCTCTGTTAACTTTTATCTTATGTTAAAAATGAGGTCCTCAATATATTATAAGCAAAGATTGATTGTCACTGCCTACCCCAAATATTGATATTTTTAATGATTCTTTAAAAACATTCCAGGGAAAAATACTGCATCAATTCAAAATTTAAGTTATCAGATATTTATAAATTTACTTTTCATTTTACATTTTAATTTAAATACTAGGTATAAGGTTTGTTGTATTTACGATTGTGCAAGTGTTGTGTACGCCTTTAATATGGCATACAATATTAGAATAAGGCTTTAGTTATATGTAATCATATAATTGTGTTAATATGTATGCTATTGGTGTTCCTTAAATAAATAAATAAATACCCCGGTAGAAACTTTTTGCGTGATTAAATTAGGGTGAGTGACACAACGTTGTCTTGCAATGTAAATAAAATAATATAGCTAGAAAAAAACCTATGTTTTATTGTAATTCATTTGCTCAATATGCCAATAACATTCTACAAGAATCGGTTGCACCAGACCACAAAGGTAGGTCTTTAGGTTTTATGCGGCCAAAATTTAATTTTTAAAGTAGTTTTAAATACAAAATATAATAACTCTCTACCTTAACAAGAGACCAGGCGAAAATAAACTGGTCCTCTCGCCTTCGAAACCCGTGCGGGGTGCATGCACAGGGAGTGGGAACTTGATAGTCGCCCACTATGCACGCGCTCGCTCTCTACACTATTAAAGTGACTTATCTTTATTCATCAATATTTTTGATTTGTAAATAGTTGACCAAGTAAACGCTATTGATTCTAATGCATCAAGTAAACACCATTATGTAGTAAAAAAAATTACAACCAAGTATAGTTAAAAACTTTATTATAATGCTTTTAAACATATTGCGATTTCCTCGAAAAATATTCCAGATTTTTTCATTCAAAAGTAATTAAGTTATATTATCGCTTCCTATCGCCTTGACATTATTATTTACTATTAAACTTTATGCTCTTGTCTTATGATTCAGATAAAAAACAGCTGCCGATAGGTGCCGATAGGGTTATAAAGAGGAGTTGAAAAATTTCCAAAAAAAGTAGTCTTTTTTTTGGTAGGTTTTTTTTTGTTTATCCGGAATGAAATTAGTTACCTGCCAATTTCTCTACTGAGAATATAACATAATATTACAGATTAATTAGATAGGAGGCTCAAAAGGTCTCAAACAAGCACTTTCTGATGTTTAGAGATAATTATTAAGTATTTTCGGACTACGATGATCTGGAGTAACGAATTGCAGTATACGTCAACAGGATGCGACAATACATTACTATGTAACATTTCCGTTTAAAAGAAATATCTTTTACGTCTGTGATGTTGGGTTTATGACGTTTTTTTTTAATATTTTTTTTCATATTTATATTTAATTTCAACACAAAGTTGATTTTATTATCAATTGTATCATTTAGAATAGTAATATCAATTAAAATAATTTTGGCCGCATAAATATTAAAAACCTACCTATGTGCAGCCGTTTGGGAATGCATTCTTATATTAGATTTCGCAACAACTTTTAATATCTATATCTATACTTATAATAAATCTGTAGAGAGGTCAATTCTGTACATGAAATATATTTTCAAAATAACTATCAGGTGGTGATTAGGGATCGATACTGATGCCAAAAATGCAATCAGTAAAATTTTTGTCTGTCTGTCTGTCTGTCTATCTGTCGGTTTGTATGTGCCTTATGGAAACAAAAACTACTCGACGGATTTTAACGAAACTTGGTACAATTATTCTTCATACTCCTGGGCAGGTTTTTGTATACTTTCCAGCAGAGTAGTAAAGGGGAATTTTGGGAAATCTTGGAATTTTCGGAAAACGGGAGAAGTTACTCCATTTTTTAAGCTTCCGTCGCGTGTGCAGCCTTAATGGTTAAACTTACATAGAAATCATGTATGACGGATATATTTTTATAAAATTATCTAAAAAAAAACTTCAACAGTTTATGTCTATCTTTTACGGTTGACTCACAATAACACGTGTAATTCCTGATAGCTTAGCAGTTCGGAACATTCTTATTATATTTGTTTACTCTTACGTTTTAAACCTCTCACTCATCCCTAATTTAAAAAAAGGTAACATTATTACCTATTCAATAAAAAAAGAGTCATAGAAATCGGTAGAGAAACACCGAAATTATACATAAAATAAGCCATCGCGCCCGTGACCAAAACCAAATCTTTACTAATTTACATATAACATACTAGATGGCGCCAGTAGTTGCATCCTACATCACGTAATGATTTATTTTTTAGATTGTTATAAATACTTCATAGCGTTTTATACCAAAATTTGCTATTAAACGGAAATACTGAACCGTTCATTAAAGCGCATTCAAAATCACCAAACTACACTGTTTAGGGAGTGCTATAAATTTAATAAATTGAAAACATTGTGCTGAATTTCACAATGCTTGAGCAGTGACTGAAGAAAGAAACCTCAGATATTTAAAAAAACAACGCTACCCGTGCGAAGCTGGGACGATCCACTAGTTCATAATATGATTAAAAATAAAAATAAAATCTCTTTCTTTCCAGGAGAAAATCTACGACGTTCCATGTGACGATTCCCGCCCAGAAACACCGGAAGACACCCCAAAATCCAACTTCGAAAGACTACGCCTTAATTTCGAGTACAAATCCCAGAATTTAGACAAAAAACCGCCAAAAATATCCCTCAACGATAACAGAAAACCGTTAACAAAACCTAAGCCATTAATGATTAAAATGGCGAGCGATTCCAAAATCAAATTCGCAAAATCGACGGAAAATTTAAATGAGGAATTCGCGACTGTCAAAAGGAGTTATGAGAAAAAGTTTAATACCGAAAGGAGGTCGAAACGGTTTGAGAGAAACGGCGCGAAATTGAATAATAGTTTGAGTTTGGCGCGAAAAGATAAAAAGGATCAATTGGATGCTGATAGAGAAAATGTAAGTTATGTTTCGAGATATTTATATTTTTATTTTCAGGACGGGAAAATAGAAGATGGTCTTGGAAAAGGCAGTAGATTAAGGAAGAAAAAAGAAATAAATCATTAATATTTCTTTCTTTCCGCGGGTGTCGTAAGAGGCCACTCAGAGTATTGGCACTTTCTAAGAGATTATTAGGTGATACGATAGAAGCCCATCAACAGCCATCCATTTTTTAATGTTCTTTTCTGTTCCTTTTTAGGTATTAAATTAGGTCGTGAATATATGTGCATGTATGTCAAGAATGCCAATTATGGTATTAAGAATTAGAAACTACTGCCAAAAGTAGGTTTGAATGAGAATGTCAACTGCAACGCCATCTAGTTTTTAGTACAGTTAGTTCCGCTATCGCATCGTAGATGGCGTTCACAATTATTGGATAAGACTCCGTTTTCCTTTCTTATTTTTCCTACAATCCTCTTCCTGATGCTTTAAGGTTTTTTGAAGCTAATAGTACCCGAAGTGATTCGAACCTTGACTAGGTTTTTAACCAAACGTTATGATCATCGCGCCATCTAGTGAAGGAATCAAAAACTGTTAGAACTTCTGACATGATTGCAAAGTTCAATGGTTCAATTAACCGCCACAATTGCGCCTTGTCGGTAAATGAACGTGATTTTAATTTGTGCCATACATACCACATTATATAATTAAGTCACAAAATACGGTTTTAGTATTATATCTTCTTAATCTTTTAAAATAACGGTTGGCGCTCCTTAGAACACGCTATCGAGTCATTTTCGTTATTGTATGATCTGACTCATAGTGGTACCTATTGACGGAAAACACTGGTAAGGGAAGGATTATATGGCGCTGCTCTAGATATATTTTTTCTGCTTTGGCTTTGTGAAGTGTGCATGGAAAAAAGACAAATAAATCCTTTAATTTAAATTTAGTCTTTAAATTAGATTTTACATACATACATACATATACTCACGGCTACAAATCCCTTAGCGGGGTAGCCAGAGCTTTGGAATGATAAATTCCTCAGCCTCTTTTGGAAGTTGATTGGGGAAAAGATGGTAATAATATACGTTTTTGGTGACGGGTCCCCGACCACATCGCCCAAAAATCACTTAAAAAGCCCCTATACCCTTAGTCGCCTCTTACGATCACCAACGGATAGAAATGGGGTAGTGTTATTCTGAGCCGACACTACACGGCAAAATTTAGACGGTACGGTACAATTAATTACAATTTATTTACAAGGTAGATTAATAGATAAACTTATAGCAATAGAGACTACAATAAATAGATAAACTTAATGCAAAAGAGACTTGTTATATTAGTGATCTCATACGGCACCCACGTAGAAAAAAGGTATGTGCTATTCTGAACCGACAGTACATAGGCCCCTTTTTTTAAATACCTTTTATATTTAATTATTACATATTACAGAAAAAAAATATATGTCGTATTTCCTATTACTTATATTTCCAAACCGTTATTTCTGGCGTCCGTATAGTGAATAATATAGGGCATGTTTGAAGATATTGATGAATGGAAGTGACGCTCTAGATTTACCTGGATCTTACAGAGTGGCGATTTATAGTCTCTGCCTACCCTAATGAAACTCAATGTTGCGATAGGATTATATGTATGTATGATTTTTTTCTGTTATTATTTTAATTGTTATTTATTTGTAGTAGTTATGCCCTAAGACAATAA
The DNA here is from genome assembly GCA_963576735.1 of Bedellia somnulentella. Classification (NCBI taxonomy): domain Eukaryota; kingdom Metazoa; phylum Arthropoda; class Insecta; order Lepidoptera; family Bedelliidae; genus Bedellia; species Bedellia somnulentella. The sequence continues at coordinate 1,173,530 of OY755199.1, forward strand.
ATAACTTACATACATACATACATATTCTCACGCCGTTAGTTCCCATTGGGGTAGGCAGAGACTATCGATCACCACTTTGTACGATCCTTGCAAACCTCTCTGGCTTCGTTTACATCCATCAATCTTTTCATACATGCTCTTTTATTCTTCATACTGCGGACACCTGCCTTTTTGAGCACATGTTCTATTTGATCCAAATGTGTCCTCCAAGGTCGTCCTCTACTAACATTACCTTCTACATTGGCTCTATATATCTCTTTCAACAATTTACTGTCATCCATCCTCTCTATGTAACTCACATCTTTTTTAAATTAAAATACACAGCTACCCACAGATACAGTCATCATGTAAGCCCATCTTTACACGCCCGAAGGTTTATCGCAACACGAATCGAGTTCAGTACGAAACAAAGCGTCAGTCCGTTACATGATTTTCATAAAAAAATACCACTTAAATTCGTTTGTTATGTGATTTGTGATGGTTTTTGTGTGTGTGTATGTGCGTTTTTGTGTGAGCTTCAATGGATAGTGGGAGAGATATGGTGGTGGATATCTTTGGGTAGGTATGTCTTTTTTGTTGTTGTGTGAGAAGTTGAGTTCACCCGACTTTTGTAAAAAATAAAATGATCTTCTGTTTGAAATAGAAGAATAATTCTTTGTTTAGAAAGTTAATTGGTATGGAATGTCACTACCCCTTTCTACCCACGGGTGTCGTCAGATGTGACTAACTATCTACTTTAATGTGGCTGAGGAGTTACTAGCTCTAAAGCTCTGGCTACCCCTTTTTGCGATTAATGGACGTGAGTATATGAATACTTCGGATAGGGAGGATGTTAAGAAAAACCCGTAAGAATTTAATCAATACACATCTTTTTAAATTAATTTGAGTACAACTTTTATGTTTTTGTGTGCGTGTGTGTGTGTGACCGGAAACATCGTGCATAGAGCCCTTGTGACAACAAGCCATTTTATCAGTGAAGTAACCGTTAGTAGGTATTATAACAGGCTTGCAAGGAAAGATTGCGTCGTTTTACAATTTTTTTGAACTTGTTTTTTCACAATTTGATTTACAGAAGGGTGGTAAGAAAGTGTTTATATGGGAGGTGTTATCCAAATTCGGTTTGGGGAGTCAACTTATCTGGCACTGGTATCACTCTATGAGGATTCTAGTGCATGTGTAAGAGTAAACGGGGAAAACACTGACTGGTTCGGAATCTCTAGGGGTGTCCGACAGGGATGTGTAGCTTCTCCGTGGCTCTTCAATTTGTTCATGGATGACTGTTTGACAGAGTTGCGTGAAAGTTATTATCGACTAAGAATGAGTGGTTCATCATTGAATGCCTCTTATATGCTGACGATCAAGTGCTACTTGCATCGTCGGCAGAAGAGTTGCAAGAGATGCTGAATATTGCACGTGAGTCTTTTGTAAGAAAGGGAATGAGGGTGAATGTGGTTAAGAATAAAACGATGGTTTTTGAGAGACAGGAAGATGTGACCGAATGCGTGATTGCGATTGATGGTAAGGATGTGGAACAGGTGAAGGAGTTTGTATTTCTGGGAAGTTTGTTTACAAGGGATGGAAAATGTGATGAAGACATTGTAAGAAGAGTGAAAAAGGGTAATGCGGTAAATGGAGCAATGAATAGCCTAATGACCTGTCAATCGGTGTCTGAAAAGGCCCGACTGGCTGTGCATGATGCTGTTCTTGTTCCTACGCTTATGTGTGGAAGGGAATGTTGGGTGTGGCAGAAGAAGCATGAGAGCAGAGTGAATGCAGTAGAGATGAGGTCATTCAGAAAAAAATGTAATGTTAGATTATGTGACTGAGTGAGAAATAGTGTTATTCTTGAAAAGTGTGGTGTGAAAGATGATATTGTAAGAAAGATAGAAAAAGGAATGTTGAGATGGTTTGGGCACATAGAGAGGATGGATGGTAGAAAATTGGTAAAAGGGATCAACAGAGCTAGTGTGGATGGTAATGTTAGTAGAGGACGACCACGGAGAACAAACTTGGACCAAATTGAGAGTGTGCTCAAAAAGCCTGGCGTCCGAAGTATGAAGAATAAAAGAGCATGTATGAAAAGATTGATGGATGTAAACGAAGCAAGAGAGGTTTGTCAGGATCGTATGAAGTGGCGATCGATAGTCTCTGCCTACCCAATGGGAACTAATGGCGTGAATATATGTATGTATGTTTGCTGTGTAGTGTCGGCTTAAAATAGCACTACCCCTTTTCTTCCGGTGGGTGTACGTAAGAGGCGACTAACGGTATTGAGGCTTTTTAAGGGATTTTGGGCGATGCGGTTGGAGACTCATCACCAACAACCTTTATTTTACCATCTTTTCCCCACGCAACTTCCAAATGTGGCTGAGGAATTTCTAATTCGTTAGCTCTGGCTACCCCTTCTAGGGATTTATAGCCGTGAGTATATGTATGTATGTATGTATGTTTTCTTACAAATTTAAAATGTCATCATGATATTTTATTATATTTTATTTACGCATAACCCTATGAAAGAAGCATTTATTAGTCACTAGCTGACCCGACAGACTTCTTACTGTCAAATTTGCTTATGACAAAACTTATGGCGTTCTTTTCTGGTACTCTTTATTTAATCAGGCGTGAATATTTTATTGGTATTTTTTTTCTGGGATAAAAAGTGTCCTATGTTATAATTTGGGTCATTATCTAACATTAAACCGCAACCGTGATAGCCCAATGGGTAGAACACTCGGTTATCGTGCAAACGACTAGTGTTCAAATCCTAGGTCGGGCCTACACCAATTTGTCTTTTCTAAAGACATATGTGTGGTTAATTTATCATGGTTGTTAACGGGGAAGGAAAACATCGTGAGGAAACCCACATGGCTGAGTTGTACTTAGTCATGTGACCGTGTACTCGTACAAAACGGCGATAGGCCTGCCCCCTATCACGTGAGTACACTGTCCATGCAAAACGTGGGTACTCTGAACACCAGGTGACAAAGTCACGTGATGTTCAGAAGCATTAGTACCTCTGCCAATCCCTTCGGGAATATTCAGCGTGAACGTTTATGTTATGTTATGTTTATCTAACATTCTGCCTAATTTCATTCATATACATTATGCACTTGAGAAGCCTTTTTGCCTCAAACACACAGACATCTGAACTTTCACATTTATAATATTAATAGGATTTATTTTAGTTTTAAACATTTATTACTATTCCTAAATTTTATCAGAAAAAAATTAGGCTTGAGTGTTTTGAACAGTATTTGTAAAGGTATTAGGTTAGGTTAGTAAAGGAAAATTTTAGTAAAATACCATGAAAACATACATACGTACATATACTCACGGCTATAAATCCCTTGAAGGGGTAGCCAGAGCTAGGGAATTATAAATTCCTGAGCCACTTTTGGAAGTTGCGTGGGGAAAAGATGGTGAAATAAAGATTGTTGGTGATGGGTCTCCAACCGCAACGCCCAGAAATTCCTTAAAAGCCCCAATACCGTTAGTCGCCTCTAATGTACACCCACCTCTAACGTACACCCACCGAAAGAAATGGAGTAGTGTTATTCTAGGCCGACACTACACAGCCATGAAAACGTTCTCAAAAAAGCGGGGGTCTGAAGAATTAATATAGAAACAATGAGATGAATAAAAGCGCACGTATGAGAAGAATAAATAATGTGAGGGAGCCAGAGAGATTTTTCAGGATCGTGCAATGTTGCGATCTATAGATCTAGCGTCATACATACATATACTCACGGCTATAAATCCCTAAAAGGGGTAGCCAGAGCTGAGAAAATATAAATTCCTCAGCCACTTTTGGAAGTTTAGTGGGGAAAAGATGGTAGAATAAAGGTTGTTGGTGATGGGTCTCCAACCGCATCACCCAAAAATCCCTTAAAAGCCCCCAATACCGTTAGTCGACTCTTACGTACACCCACCGGCAGAAATGGGGTAGTGCTATTCTAAGCCGACACTACACAGCAATTTTTAATACTAATTAATCAATAAATTCCATTTCTCAACCATAAATACTAAATACTTATATAAATCTGGATGTAAGCCAAACATTCGTCATAAACACTGGAAATAGATTCGCTTCGCGCGCGATTATGAACTGTAATGGACTTTTCTTGAATACTTTGTTGGTTTAGAGTTTGGACTCCGAGCTTTCTATTAACACACATGATCGCGACTATAATCCTAAAGAGGGGTAGACAGAGCGTCTTAATTTTAAATGCTTTAATAAATATAGTAGCGTCCGTGTAGTGTCGGCTTAGAATAACACTACCCCATTTCTACCCGTGGGTGATCGTAAGAGGCGACTAAGGGTATAGTGGCTTCTTAAGTGATTTTTGGGCGATGTGGTTGGAGACCCGTCACCAAAAACATTTATTATTACCATCTTTTCCCCAATCAACTTCCAACAGTGGCTGAGGAATTTTTCATTCCAAAACTCTGGCTACCGCGTTAAGGGATTTATAGCCGTGAGTATATGTATGTATGTTTAATAAATATTTAGCTACTTTGGGGCAAGATGGTAGAAATAAAGTATCGTTGGTGATTGGTCTCAAACCGCATCGCCCAATAGTCACTCAAAAAGCTTGAATACCTTAATAATCCCAACTCTTTTATACTTCAGCCTATTATTCTTATAGAGGTGGGCAGATTTCGATCTCTACTTTGCATGTTCGTGACAAATTTCTTATACTTGCTCTTGTATTCTTTTCACTGAACTTTTAACTAGAACACGAACCTACATATATTCACACCTATACATCCCAACAAAAAAGTATCAAGAAATTCAGAGTTGTCAATTCGTCACCTACATTTGAAAGTTAAGTTGAGATAAATGATTTAAATTACGGTATTGATAAACATAAGGAAATTTAAATCTTTTTTTGTTCATGAAAACCTCATGGGGGATTATTACTAATAAATAAAGAATAAATAAAAGGAAAGAAAAATTTCGACACAGGCGGGATTCGAACCCGCGACCTCGGGTATACGCCCCATATTGACACGGTAGCTCAATTGGCAAGAGCGTCGCGTCGGGGGCGTATACCCGAGGTCGCGGGTTTGAATCCCGCCCGTGTCGAAAATTTTCTTTCCTTTATTTATTCTTTATTTATTAATAAGGAAATTTATATTATAATTTTGTCTTATGCTTTTAATAATAAACACGAACTAATTTCTATTTAAATATTAGAAAGATTGTAAATAGATGGAGTGGAACTAATGTTACATGTCATACAGATCTTTACACTATTGTTAGACGTACAGACAGACATGCAATATTCTGATGCTAATGAATGACGTAGTTTGACGTATTATACCCATAGTTACTAAGACTTATCTATATATATATATTTGCTGTGTCGGCTTAGAATGTCACTACTCCTTTCTACCCACGGGTGTCGTAAGAGGCGACTAAGGGTATGGGGCTTTTTACAGTGGTGCTTGAGCGATGCGGTTGGAGACCAACGATACTTTATGTCTACAATCTTGCACCCTATCAACTTCTAAATGTGGCTGAGGGGATTCTAGACCTGAAACTCTGGCTACCCCTTTTTGGGATTTATGGCCGTTTGTATGAATATGTATATTCATATGTATGAATGTCTGTTGCTGTGTAGTGTCGGCTTAGAATAACACTACCCCATTTCTTCCGGTGGGTGTACGTAAGAGGCAACTAACGTTATTGGGGCTTTTAAAGGATTTTTGGGCGATGTGGTTGGAGACCCATCACCAACAATTTTATTTCACTATCTTTTCCCGACGCAACTTCCAAAAGTGGCTGAGGAACTTCAAGTTCCTTAGCTCTGGCTACCCCTTCTAGGGATTTATAGCCGTGAGTATATGTATGTATGTATGTATGAATGTCTGTATGTTTAAAAAGTTGTAAATTAACAAGAGCTAATGCGAAACGTCCTATAGATATTTTTTTTAGCCGAGTGCTGAAATCTATTGTTATAATTATGTTATAATACAAATTTTACCAGAATGTAACTCAGCAGAGTTGTAACTCTGCCACATCTTTCAACATTTTGCTCAAGCGTGAATGAACGACAAGTTTTATTTATCTCTAAATTTCTTACACATAGATATTTGAACCCGTTCATGACATCATTCCTGATAACAATTTGTATGCCTACATTTTGGAATGAATTGTTTTAAGTTGTAACAAATATGCCGATAGGCCTGCCTTCTATCACGTGAGTACACTGTCCAAACAAAACGTGGGTACTCTGGATACCAGGTGACAATGTCACGTGATGTCCAGAAGTATTAGTACCTTTGCCAACCCCTTCGGGGATATACGGCGCGAACGTTGACTTGAGTTTTGTTTTATTTAGGAGACATGTAACTAAAAGGGTACGATGGTAAATTGCTCATAGAACTGATAGATTTATGACTTAAAGGGTCTAGAATGGCGGCTACATATCACATAGTGCAGGATGCGATAAGATGGATATATGGTGAAGGTTTGTTATCGGACAAGGTGTTCGTGATTAATAGTCTCTGCCTACACCAATCGGAGCAAATGGCGTGAGTATGTGTATGTATGAATGTATGTACACATCATCCAAAACTAAGAAACAGACATCGTATAAATGAATGCTAGTCACCTTCTATGCTAACTATGCCACGGGCGCCAATATGAGCTGTTATTCTGTGATAGATTTTAATGGAAGTTTCTGTCAACATGTGAGAAGTTAATAAGGCGCCCAACGGTCTCGGAGAAGAGTTAGGTAACCTAATAAAATATATGATATCTGTATGGTTGGGACACACGTTTATCGATATAGATAATCTTATTTCCTGTGTAGTATCTGACGAGAAAAGCACTATCCTATATCTTTCATTCAGTAAATATGTGATTTGATTCATAATATATTGTATTAATGCATGCACTCCTCAGCCACATTCGAAAGTTGATAGGGGCAAGATGGCAGAAATGTAGTATCGTTGGTGATGGGTCGTGAACCGCATCGCCCAAAACTATGGTACTGTGGTATCTCTCATTTATACATCGATGTATCAGACAAAATGGTTATGTGCCGGTGAGGTCTAACTTAAACACCGATTTTGAGCTCTAACAAAAACTATATGAAGCTTAAAATGAACTTTGTGCTAAGCACACATAACTAACATACACACGTGAATATATACAAAATTATAGTTGATAACTAGTGGATCGTCCCAGCTTCGCACGGGTAGCGTTGTTTTTTAAATATCTGGGGTTTCTTTCTTCAGTCACTGCTCAAGCATTGTGAAATTCAGCGCAATGTTTTCAATTTATTAAATTTATAGCACTCCCTAAACAGTCTAGTTTGGTGATTTTAAATGCGCTTTGATGAACGGTTCAGTATTTCCGTTTAATAGCAAATTTTTAAATAAAACGCTATGAAGTATTTATAACAATCTAAAAAATAAATCATTACGTGATTCAGGATGCAACTACTCGCGCCATCTAGTATGTTATATGTAAATTAGTAAAGATTTGGTTTTCATCACGGGCGCGATGGCTTATTTTATGTATAATTTCAGTGTTTGTCTACCGATTTCTATGATTCTTTTTTTATTGAATAGGTAATAATGTTACCTTTTTTAAATTTGGGATGAGTGAGACGTTTACAAACGTAAGACTAAACAAATGTAATCAGAATGATCCGAACTGCTAAGCTATCAGGAATTACACGTGTTATTGTGAGTCAACCGTAAAAGATAGACACAAACTGTTGAGGATTTTCTTTTAGATAATTTTGTGAAGATTATTTCCGTCATACATGATTTCTATGTAAGTTTAACCATTGAGGCTGCACACGCGACGGAAGCTTAAAAAATAGAGTAACTTCTCCCTTTTTCCCAAAATTACCCAAAATTCCCCTTTACTACTCTGCTGGAAAGTATACAAAAACTTGCGCAGGTGTATGAAGAATAATTGTACCAAGTTTCGTTAAAATCCGTCGAGTAGTTTTTGTTTCCATAAGGAACATACAAACCGACAGACAGACAGACAGACAGACAGACAGACAGACAGACAGACAGACAAAAATTTTACTGATTGCATTTTTGGCATCAGTATCGATCCCTAATCACCACCTGATGGTTATTTTAAAAATATATTTCATGTACAGAATTGACCTCTCTACAGATTTATTATAAGTATAGATTAACGTACACCATAGAGTATTATTGACACTAAAACTGTTACAGTAAATGATCCATCGGTAATTCAATGCGTCTTAACCAGTATTGTTACGTCACGTTACTTGAAACGTTAATTTTGATAGTTACAAAGACTTATAAGGGATCTATAGAGCTAGTGTGGATGGTAATGTTAGTAGAGGACGACCACGGAGAACACACTTGGACCAAATTGAGAGTGTGCTCAAAAAGGCTGGCGTCCGAAGTATGAGGAACAAAAGAGCATGTATGAAAAGATTGATGGATGTAAACGAAGCTAGAGAGGTTTGTCAGGATCGTACGAAGTGGCGATCAATAGTCTCTGCCTACCCCAATGGGAATTAATGGCGTGAGTATATGTAGGTATGTATGTTATAAAGACTTGTTTTACATGCTGTATTTTAGCGGAAATGCTAATTAAACTTTTTAACGGTGTTCCTCTGAGGGGTTCAGTAGCTGTGTGTGTACCTATACATTCCCGTCAGTGCTCACAAGATGCGATTAAAGGACCTATCGCCAATAACCTTTATTTTACAATCTTTTCTTCACTCTCAAGCTCTAGCTACCCCTTATAGGGATTTATAGCCGTGAGTATGTATATTGTATTATTCTATCGATAACTTAATGCGTCTTGCTCAGTGTTGTTACGTCACTACAGTGTTATCTCAAAATGGCCGTCTGCTCGTCTTCACCGTAAGAATAGTGTAATGCGATATCGAACTATTTATTTAGTACGTAGTTGTGTAAGGCGGCTTGGAATAGCACTAGCCGATTACTTTCTGTTAGTGGTCGTAAGAGGCGACCAAGGCTTTTTTAAGTGGTTTTTGGACGATGCGGTTGGAGACTCATCACCAACAACACTTTATTTCTACCATCTTGTCCCATATCACTTCCAAATGTGGCTGAGAAGTTTCTAGCCCCTTTTTGGGTTTTATGGCCGTGAGTATATGTCTGTATATTTTATCGCTTCTAACTTCCGAAATAAGCCACTAATTGCTAATTCAGATGCTCTGGATACCTTTCTCATTTTACGTACTATGTTTATTTTATTATTCTATCGATAACTTAATGAGTCTTGCTCAGTGTTGTTACGTCACTACAGTGTTATCTCAAAATGGCCGTCTGCTCGTCTTCACCGTAAGAATAGTGTAATGCGATATTGAGCCATTTATTAATTTACTTGCATTCGTGATAAAGTTTCCGACCTAACTATACTCACGCCTAGATATCCAAAAACGGGGTAGCCAGAGCCTCGAAGCCAAAAAATATGGTAAAAATAAAGAGCCTATTGTTATGGGTCTCCAACCACGTGGCTTAATAACTCAAACTCAAACGTAACTCTGTGTATCTCCGAAGGGGTTGGCAGAGGTACTAATACTTCTGAACATCATGAGATACCGTTGACAACTATGATAAATTAACCACACATTTAGAAAAGACAAAAATTGGTGTAACTCCAACCAGGAATTTGAATTCGCATCGTCTGCACGATCAGCGGAGTTCTACCCACTAAGCTATCACGGTCGTCCTTGCCTATTAACTGATTTGAAATAGCCAGTAACTACAGACTTCATATCATTGTAGCACAATAGCATATAGCAGCCAACACATACTAAACATTTTACGTACTTATAGTACAACAAACATAGATTTAGTAAGTAAGTAAGTAAGTAAGTTCTGCTGTGTAGTGCCGGCTTAGAATAGCACTACCCCATTTCTTCAGGTGGGTGTACGTAAAAGGCGACTAACGGTATAGGGGCTTTAAAGGGATTTTTGGGCGATGCGGTTGGAGACCCATCACCAAGAACCTTTATTTCTCCATCTAATCCCCATGTAACTTCCAAAAGTGGCTGAAGAATGTCTAATTCCTTAGCTCTGGCTACCCCTTCTAGGGATTTATAGCCGTGAGTATATGTATGTATGTATGTAAGTAAGTAAAATGTTAATTTGGTATTAAAAACAAAATAATAAACAGTGTTTAACAAAAAAATGGTCTTGTGCTGTTAAAAGTATATACATACCTATACTCGCAGCTGTAAATACCTAGAAGGGGTAGCCAGAGCTAAGGAACTAAAAGTTACTCAGACACTTCACAAATTAGAAATTCTTCAGCCACTTTTGGAAAATTGAGTGGGGAAAAGATGGTAAAGTAAAGGTTGTTGGTGATGGGTCTCCAACCGCATCGCCCAAGAATCCCTAAATAGCCCCAATACCGTTAGTCGCCTCTTACGTACACCCACCGGAAGAAATGGGGTAGTGTTATTCTAAGCCGAAATCACACAGCAAAAGTGGATGCTTACTTACAAATGAAAAACAATAGAGATGTTAGTATCTAGCACGATCATATAACAATACCAAGGTTATATATAATTCATGATCGTATTGATCGTCTAACAGTCTGATTCATTGCACGCGCAAATTAACATCAATTATTGTATCAACAGTAGTATAGATAGATGATCTAATTTGTCTGACATATATTCACGGCTGCAAACCTCGAGGGGAGGTAGACAGAGAATCGAAATTAAAATCTGTAGCCACTTTGAGAAGTAGAGTAAGAAAAAGAATTGGTTGCCTGTATAAGTCGGTATACGGGCGAAAGTTTTACGTGACAACGACTTTGAGTGGTAAAATAATTTTAATGTGAATATTCATTCGTACAGTAGGAAGAAGGATGAAATTATGTCTGTCTCTCTCGCTCTTAGGCGGGCTAACCATGCCCGAGTGGAAGGGACGCGTGCCTCTCACTCGCTCTCATTGTGAGCGCATAACGTGACCGGAGCGTAACGCAGTTCTTTTCTTGAAGGGTCACCCGGCAAACCAATTTATAAGACGTTGTCACGTCAAAATGGTGAAATTTAGGATAGTTGGGTCTTCAAATACATCATCCAAAAATAAGTTGAAGCCCCAAAAAAACATAGTTAGTGCTATTTTAATTTATCGTCACGCAAAATTTCGTAAAGGGATATCAGTGACTAAAGAAAACTTAGTAATTATTTGCAAACACTACGCTTGTGAAGCTGGGTCGGTCAACTAAAATAATAAAAGTGGGGTGGTTTTAAAAAAAGTTCATATTTAATATTTTTTTGTGTAATACTGCCAAATGGTGTTGTTGGCAGCAAACGCTGAGACTGTTCCTTTTTGTCGTTTGTTGTTTAATATAGGTAAACATTATATTGTTAAAATTTGTAAATTTTTAAGGCAAATAAACAGTTTTCAATTTCAATTTCAAATGCGTGTTAATCCTGACATATTCAAATTATGACGTAGTTAATTCATTTTCAGGTCAAATCAAACGCCCCAATAAATTGGTAGTTTCTTGGAATATTTCGGCATAATTATGTCACTCGCAGACACACACATGTATGTTATCTCGAAATTATCGTAACCGAGCCATACTAATGTAAATATTAATATTTATTATTACTATTTTATTGAATAAGATTCCTCTGTCGATTGAATACATGTCGTCTTGTGTTCAATTCAAAATAAATAAATCGAATGTCAAAAGAGTGAATTATAATTTCGAATTGAAAATTTTGTGTTCCCTTTTTAAATTTGTGTAATGATACTGGCCGATATGGCAAGACGAGGTGACATGGCGTGTGTGAAAAGATTGTTATGATTCGAATTCCGAAGTGAAAAACTGTTTCAAAGTGTTTCGAATAAGTGCTGTTCTCTTTTTAAATTGTGACAGTTTGAGTTCGATACTGGCCAGTATGGCGAGACGAGGTGATTTGTTTTTTTTTTGTTATTAGTACTTCTTGGTTAACGCTAGTTGTAAGTGATATGAAATAGGCTAATTATGTGTTAGTGAGTTTATTTATACATACATACATATACTCACGGCTATAAATTCACAATGGCGAGGAAAATTTTGCACAATTGTCAGGAGATGGTTCTCAAAACAGAAAATTTTAAAAATACTATGTTTTTGCGAATAATTCCGGTACAAAGTGCCCTAGTTAATGTATAGAAATGTCAATAACAGTTGTGAAAATTTAAGACGTGTATAGTAACAAAAGCTGTGGGATTCCTTTAACTATTTTAAGATAAAAGGTAGTTTTTGAAAACCAGTGTATTCTAAAGTATTCCCATTATTATCATACATTTTTTTTTTGGATTCCAACCTACCAGATGGTAATATTAGTAATACATATATATTATTGCCGTTTAGTGCCGGCTTAGAATGTCACTACCCCTTTCTACCCACGGGTGTCGTAAGAGGCGACTAAGGGTATAGGACCTTTTAAACTAGTTTTTTGGCGATGCGGTTGGAAATCAAAGATTCTTTATTTCTACCATTTGTCACCCCCTATCAAATTCCAAAATGTGTTTTGAGTTTTTTCGATCTCCCAAGATCTGGCTACCCTCTTTTGGGATGTAATGCCGTGAATGTACGCATATAAGATAGTGCCTGAAAATCAGTGTATTGTAAAGTAATCACACTCTTTTTGCACATATACTCACGCCAATTATTTTCATTAGGGTAGACAGAGACTAACGATCACCAACGTGAAGTTATTGAACGAAGCTCCATTTACCCCCGACTTTAGTATCTCGCATGTAACCTAACTCCTCAACGATATATCCGACCTCGACCAAATTTTGCGTAGTGGTTAAATGCATCAAGGACCAGGTTGTGACAGATTTTTCGGATAAATGTTACCATTGAGGAACGATTACCCTTTCACCCTTAAAAGTTCCCCATGTAAGTTTATGAGACTTACTTACTTACTTACTTACTTATACTCACGCCCATTATTCCCATTGGGATAGGCAGAGACTATCGATCGCCACTTAGTACGATCTTGACAAACCTCTCTTGCTTCCCTTGCATTCATTATTCTTCGCATACATGCTCTTTTATTCTTCTCACTTCGGACCCCCGCCTTTATAAGAACGTTTTCTATCTGGTCATGAGAAACATGAGGTCATGAGGTTTATGAGAAACTATTGTAAACAAATCTGCTATCTTTATTTAATGGATATCTCATTTAAGTACAGGTAATATTATTTCGCTGTGTAGTGCCGGCTTGGAATAGCACTACTCCATTTCTTCTGGTGGGTGTGCGTAAGAGGTAATGTATGCTAAGGGTATTGGGGTTTTTAAGGGATTCCTGGGCGATGCGGTTGGACACCCATCACCAAAAACCTTTATTTAACCATCTTTTCCCCACGCAACTTCCAAAAGTGGCTGAGGACTTTTGATTCCCCAGCTCTGGCTACACCTATTAGGGATTTATAGCCGTGAGTATATGTATGTGTGTATGTACTATTATTTTAAATGTATATCTGTGTTTAATGTGCTGTAATCCATTGTTAATCTTCTTTTCTTTTGTAATATTTTTATATTTTTTTATGAAATTTACGTTTACTTTCTTTATGTTGATTGTTTAGTGTTTCTAAATGTATGTTAGTGTAACTGTGCTTTTCTTTGTACGTAGCAATGAATAAATATTTTATTTCTTTCTTTCTTAGCAACCGTGATAGCTCAGTGGGTAGAACACTCGGTTATCGTGCAAACGACTAGTTTTCAAATCCTGGGTCGGGCCTACACCAATTTGTCTTTTCTAAAGACATATGTGTGGTTAATTTATCATGGTTGTAAACGGTGAGGGAAAACATCGTGAGGAAACCCACATGGCTGAGTTGTACTTAGTCATGTGACAGTGCATTCGTACAAAACGGCGATAGGCCTGCCCCCTATCACGTGAGTACACTGTCCATGCAAAACGTGGGTACTCTGAACACCAGGTGACAAAGTCACGTGATGTTCAGAAGTATTAGTACCTCTGCCGACCCCTTCGGGGATATTCGGCGTGAACGTTTATGTTATGTTATGTTTCTTTCTTTCTTTATCTTTAATTTTGTTCAGCTTCGCTCCAAATTTCGGCTGGCGAGGCTTCTTTGCCCATCACATTTATTGCTTTATATTGCACAAGTAAATCCTATTCATATTATTCCATAAAGACATAAACGTTCACGCCGAATATCCCCGAAGGGGTTGGCAGAGGTAACTTAAGTATACTTCTGAACATCACGTTACTTTGTCACCAGTATAGCAAGCACGAGCGCTATTTTATCGACTCGATAACGGTTAGAATGAGATGGCAGTATACGATACTAAGTAAGTGCGTAAGAGATAGCTGCTTTATCCCACGCGATAACTAGTTTAAACACGGCTCGTGCTTGCCCTTCTGGTGTTCAGAGTACCCACGTTTTGTGATGGACAGTGTACTCACGTGATAGGGGGCAGGCCTATCGCCGTTTTACACTGTCACATGACTAAGTACAACTCAGCCATGTGGGTTTCCTCACGATGTTTTCCCTCACCGTTAACAACCATGATAAATTAACCACACATATGACTTTAGAAAAGACAATTTGGTGTAGGCCGGACGCAGGATTTGAACACTAGTCGTTTGCACTATAACCGAGTGTTCTACCCACTGGGCTATCACGGTTTTTAATATTATTCCAAATTACAGAATTTATATGAATGAAATTTAGCAGAATGCTAGATAATGACCCAAATTATGACATAGGATACTTTTTATCCTGGAAAAATTTTACTCATAAAATATTAACGTCTGATTGAACTCAGTACCGAAAAAAATGCCTTAAGTTTGGTATAAGCATATTTACTGTGCGTAGTCTGTCGAGTACATACATACATATACATATACTTACAGTCATAAACCCCTTGAAGGGCTAGCCAGAGCTAGAGAATCAGAAATTCCTCAGCCACTTCTGGAAGTCGCGTGGGGAAAGGATGGTAAAATAAAAGGTGGTTGGTGATGGGTCTCCAACCGCATCGCCCAAAAATCCTTTAAAAGCCCCAATAGGTTAGTCGCCTCTTACGTACACCCACCGGAAGAAATGGGTTAGTGCTATTCTAAGCTGACACTACACAGTGACTGTCTAGTCAGCTAATATATTTTTTTTATTTCCAGTTAAACAAGCTGATGAACGAAATCTACGACACAGTGACGGCGGCGTGCGAGATGGACGAGCCGCGGCCGAGCCGGTTTCCCACTGAGGGTGATAGCACGAGTGAGGGTAAGTGTTTTTGTATGCTAGGAAGAAAGAAAAACCTTGTAGATGAAAAAAAAAATACGGATGAGAGAAAATAAAAAAATAAAAAAATGGGAAGGCTCTAGAAAGAGAGCAAAAAGAAAAGGATTTAGAAAAACATTAAAATTAGACAACATTAATAATACAAAAATAAGATGCATAAAAAATCTACATAACATAACATAAACGTTCACGTATCAATACTTCTGACCTCACATGGCAACGCCATCTAGTGTCCAGAGAAGGTACCCACGTTTTATAAAAGATCTATCCAAGATAAAAGATCAAGTCATGAAATAAAGTTTTAGTTTGTGTTTGTAATATTAAAGTTATAGTTTTTAACGACATGCATATAAATGTAATACGGTGAATATACTAAATTATCATTTAGTTTCAATTTCTGTCTGTCTGAAAAATGAATGTAAGGGAAGCAATAGAGGTTTGTCACGATCGTACTAAGTGGCGATCGATAGTGTCTGCCTACCCCAATGGGAATAATGGGCGTGAGTATAAGTAAGCGATTAAGTTCTTTCTGTCTGTTAATTCTACGCCGAAACTACATTATATCTTTCATACATTTTTTATTAGTCATGAAGTGTTAAAAGAACGGACTATTACAATCTCAATCATAAGGTCTTTTTATTATTTTACATACATTTATACATATACTCACGCCATTATTTCCCTTGGGGTAGGCAGAGACAATTGATCGCCGCTATGTACGATCCCGGCAAACCTCTCTAGCTTCGTTCGCATCCATCAATGTTTTCATACATGCTCTTTTATTCTTCATACTTCGGACGCCGGCCTTTTTGAGCACACTCTCAATTTGGTCCAAGTGTGTTTCCGTGGTCGTCCTCTACTCACATTACCTTCCACATTGGCTCTATAGATCTCTTAAACATTTACTTACAATCGATATAATTAAGCAGATGTGCATTTTTTCTGAATATGATGATTAACCTCGATAAATGAACGACACGTATGAGACTGGGTAGAACAGAAAAGTGTAGAACCACTGACATGTAGAAAATTTCTTCACTAGATTTCCCAGAATTTAAATCTTTTTGTTCCTGAAAACCTCACGTGGGGATTATTACTAATAAATAAAGGAAAGAAAAATTTCGAAATAAGCGAAGCGAAAGAAATAAAAGAAGCTTCGGGGCGTATACCCGAGGTCGCGGGTTCGATTCCCGCCTGTGTCGATATTTTTCTTTCCTTTATTTATTCTTTATTTATTAGGTTTCCCAGGTTCGTTTAAAATGATGATCTACAGTCCATTCTTATCCCGATGGGAACTAATGGCGTGCGTATATATATGTGAACTACTTAAACTAAATCTGCCCTTGATATTTCGGCAAAAGTGTCTTCTTTTTTGGATGTTACCACTATGAACATCAAACTTTATTTTTTCTAGATTATTTCCAGCTCATTATACATTACCCCGCAGATTTTACATTAATATTGTTAGATTTAAAATGCCGTGTAGTGTCGGCTTAGAATAACACTACCCCTTTCTACCCGTGGGTGATCGAAAGAGGTAACTAAGGGTATAGGGGTTTTTAAGTGGTTTTTGGGCGTTGTAGTTGGAGACCAGTCACCAAAAACATTTATTATTACCATCTTTTCCCCAATCAACTTCCAAAAGTGGCTGAGGAATTTCTCATTTCAAAGCTCTGGCTACCCCGTTAAGGGATTTATAGCCGTGAGTATATGTATGTATGTATGTCTTCTCTTTTGGATGTTACCACGATGAACATCAAACTTTATTTTTTCTAGATTATTTCCCGCTCATTATACATTACCCTGCAGATTTTATATTAATATTGTTAGATTTGAAATTCAGTGCTTCGTTAACCTGTTTTTTTTGTAATTTCAGATTCAGTAAAACTAACTCGCAGTCTGACTGAAAAGCGTAAGAATTACGTGAGAAGAGTGTCCTCCAGGGCAGCATACTTAGACCCGAAAGCAAAGAACAGATATAGACATCAAACGTCCATTTGCAGTTATAAATCTGAGGTAAGTGGAAATTATACAATTTTGATAAGATAGCTGTGATTTGCTGTGTAGTGTCGGCTTAGAATAACACTACCCCATTTCTACCCATGGGTGATCGTAAGAGGTGACTAAGGGTATAGGGGCTTATTAAGTGATTTTTGGGCGATGTGGTTGGAGACCCGTCACCAAAAACATTTATTATTACCATCTTTTCCCCAATCAACTTCCAAAGTGGCGGAGGAATTTTTCATTTCAAAGCTCTGGCTACCCCGTTAAGGGATTTATAGCCGTGAGTATATGTATGTATTATTACCAAATTAAAAGTACATGGTAAAATTATTTGCCGTGTACTGCCGGCTTAGAATGTCACTACCCCTTTTTACCCACGGGTGTCGTAAGAGGCGACTAAGGGTATGGGCTTTTTGAAGTGGTTTCTGAGCAATGCGATTGGAGACCTATCAGCATCTTGTCCCCTATCAACTTCCAAATGTGGCTGAGAAGTTTCCAGCTCTGTAGCTTTAGCTACTCCTTTTTGGGATTTTTGGCCGTGAGTATATGTATTTTACGATAAAAATATTTTAAAAACTACAATCGATCAAGAGATGTCGCTGTTTGTATGTTGACTTCAAGTAAATTGTGTATTGTTCTTAAAAAAAATAATGTGAAATCTTTTTTGCAAAATCGTGCAATTTATTATAATGATTTAAACATCTATGATTTTTCCTGCAAACAACTTGACACCATAGCTCAATTGACAGAGCGACCGAGGCGTTGACCGGGAACCGCAGGTTCGAGTCCTGCTAATGTCGAAAAAAAATTATAAAAAAATATATTTTCTTAATTAATTAGTAATAATTCCCACATGAGTTTTTCATGAACAAAACATTCTAAATATCCTCCACTTTTTTTTATTATCTTGGGTGACTAAAAGAGATCTCTTGTAGTGATCCAACCGCCACTTCCTGAGTAATACTATTGTATTCTTAATGCAGGGCTTAACCAAAGGAGGTTGTTAGGGATATTATTCTAAACAACCTTTTCAAAGGGATAAACGTGATTAGAGCCAGTTTACTTTTATTTTCTTTCCTTTTTAATGAATTCTTTTCGCTGTATAGTGTCGGCTTAGCATAGCACTACCCCATTTCTTCCGGTGGGTGTACGTAAGAGGCGATTAACGGTATTGGGGCTTTTAAGGGATTTTTGGGCGATGCGGTTGGAGATCCATCACCGACAACCTTTATTTTGCCATCTTTTCCCCACTTAACTTCCGAAAGTGGCTGAGGAATTTCTAATTCCTTAGCTCTGGCTACCCCTTCTAGGGATATATAGCCGTGAGTATATGTTGTATGTATGTTATGTTATGTTATGTTTTTAATGAAATAATCCTAAAACAGCAAAGATATACTGGCCAGTACACCCTGCTGTGTACCAACTTATAATTTGCATTTTATGCTTAGCTCAAAAAAAACGACACCGCGATTAATAATATGAGTGAGACGCTGCTATGTACGAATGAGTCCGCTGCAGTGTGCGCTCCACCAAACCCCTCAAAATAATTTTCTTCTAATTTGCATCTGGTTTTACTTCCAGATACTAGACAATCCATACTCAACATTCCGCACATGGAAAAGTTTCCGCAACTCCCAAACCAACGTCGACAAAATGGCAGACGACAGTTTGACAGATTTCGACATGTCTGTCAAAGATTTCAGTATAGACGACAAAGCTGGCTGTATGGACTTTGAGCTGCCCTTTGAAAGGGATAAGGGGCTTTTTGACGTGTGTTTGTTGGTTGGGTTGAACTATATGACTGGGCAGGCGTATGTCAAACAGGTTTTTCCGGCGCAGGTGAGAAATTTATTTATTTTTATTAGCCGTGTAGTGCCGGCTTAGAATGTCGCTACCCCTTTCTACCCACGGGTGTCGTATGAGGCGACTAAGGGTATTGGGGCTTTTATTGGATTTTTGGGCGATGCGGTTGGAGACCCATCACCAAAAACCTTTACATTACTTTTCCCCACTCTACTTCCAAAAGTGGCAGAGGAATTTATAATTCCTTGGCTCTGGCTACCCCTTCTAGGGAATTATAGCCGTGAGTATATGTATGTATGTATCATATAGAAATATAAGTAAATCCCAGAAGGTCCCAAATCATTCAATGCTTTTACATACATAAATATTCTCACACCATTAGTTCCCATTGGGGTAGGCAGAGACTATCGATCGCCACTCAGTAAAATCCTGACTTTTCGAACCTTATGTACATTCATCAATCTTTAGCGCTATTCTGACAGTTACTTCTACAGAATATTCTTCTTATGGGTGTACGTAAGAGGCGACTAACGGTATTGGGGCTTTTAAGGGATTTTTGGGCGATGCGGTTGGAGACCCATCACCAACAACCTTTATTTTACCATCTTTTCGTACGATCCTGACAAACCTCTCTGGCTTCGTTTACATCCATCAATCTTTTCATACTTGCTCTTTTGTTCTTCATACTACGGACGCCTGCCTATACACTTGGCTATAAACGTATTAATTTTTATGTCAATCATTCCATCATAATATTCTTTTCGTGGCATTATATTTTATTTTGAGCAAAGTACTTAAGTATTTCTTTCTATACCAATATTCGAAAAACGTTCTTTTATTAACTTCAATATTGTTTCTTTCAGGTGAAAACCCCCGCGCATATAGAAAACCTGGTGTTCCCGGAAACCATGAGTATAGAGCTGTCAGACACCAAAACTGAGTACGAATTATCTGGTAGTAAGACTCAGTGTTACTCTTTGGTACTGACTGATGAGAAAGGGGAGAGGAATTATGGGTATGTATTTTGATATTATTTGTATGTATATATGGAATTATATTAAGTAAGTCAGGTGTCCGAAGTATGAAGAATAAAATAGCATGTATGAGAAGATTGATGGATGTGAACGAAGCTAGAGAGGTTTGTTAGGATCATACAAAGTGGCGATCGATAAAAATAAATAAATATAAAAATTGTTTATTGCGCATTTTGAATTACATAGTGATTTTTCCAATGGCCCCTGCACTAGGTAAAACCTGTATTGCGGGTGGCCTTTCTCGATATTTACATTGATTTCCAAATTAAAATTAAATATAGTCTTTGCCTACCCCATTGGGAACTAATGGCGTGAGTAAATGTATGTATTAAATAAGTCCACAAAATGATTAAATTTTTGTATTATATACATATACTCACGACTATAAAACCTCAAAAGAGGTAGTTTGAGTTTTAAAAGAAATTCTGATGCCACTTTTGGAAGTTAAGCGAGGATATAGTACCAAAGTAAAGGTGATGGGTCTCCAAAACCTAGGGTAAGTTTTTTTTTATTTAAACACGTTTTTTTAACTGAAGGAAATGGGGGTAGTGCTGTTTCTTATTCAATGTTAAATAAACAGAAGCAGCCGTATTTGTATTCTTTTTATTATTTGAACTACATACATACTTATGACTTCACTCAGCTTTAGAATTCGGAGTTCCTCAAACACTTTTGGGAGTTAAGTGTAAATGATGGTTCTTATAATTGAAACAACTATTGATTTTCGGATATTTTAATCGCGTGCAATTACCACCTGCTTGGAACCCGATCATTAGCACAACTAAGCGAGGGAAGAACACTAGCAAGACTCCAGATAACATTAGCTCTTTTTGTACATAGCAAATATTAAACGCAAATGTAACTTAAAATTTTGTGAAGGTAGTTAGTATTAATAATTTTATAGTACTGTATAATGACAAATAACACCTCAGTCTTCCCGTGACCATGATAACTGAAAAGTTTTCGAAACGTCGGGCTTTAAAAACAATGTAATAACACGCGATTAAAATATCCGAAAATCAATAGTTGTTTCAATTATAATGTGCAATCGTGAAAATCTTAGAAAATACTATGATGGTTCTTGCCGCATAGCATAGTGCCGGCTTGGAATGTCGCTACCCCTTCTTACCCACGGGCGTCGTAAGAGGCGACTAAGGGTATTGGGGCTTTTTATTGGATTTTTGGGCATTGTGGTTGGAGACCCATCACCAAAAACCTTTATTTTACCATCTTTTCCCCACACAACTTCCAAAAGTGACTGAGGAATTTATAATTCCTAAGCTCTGGCTACCTCTTCTAGGGAATCATAGCCGTGAGTATATGATGGAGCTCCGGCTCATCGCCTATAAATCCCTGAACTCTTCAGAGTAACACCGTTAAAAAAATTAAATTAGTATTTCCGCTAAAATAATTGATCGATCGTGGGTTTCCTCACGATTTTTTCCCTCACCGTTAACAACCATGATAAATAAACCACACATATGTCTTTATAAAAGACAAATTGGTGTAGGCCCGACCCGGGATTTTAACCCTAGTTGCTTGAGCTATCACATACATACATACACATATATACTCACGCCATTTGTTCCCAATGGGGTAGGCAAAGACTATCGATCGCCATTTCGTACGATCCTGACAAACCTCTCTAGCTTCGTTTACATCCATCAATCTTTTCATAATTAAAAAGCAAAACCGCTGAAGGGTTAAAATGCCCTATGTCTATTCTTTAAAACTTAAGGTGGAAAAGAGTTAGTGCTATTCTAAGCCGACACTATACAGTATTATATAAGATGTTTTCTTTACCAGATAATTAAGGCGATAATTCCGCCTTTGTGTACATTGACTGTTTTGTAATTTTTAAATAATGTTTGTATGTTGTGAATTTGTTTGCAATGAAGTGTTTAAATAAAATTAAAAAACAATTAATAGTTGTCATTTCGTTTTTCCAGTTACTGCCGAAGAGTGTTACCAGAAGGCTCTACCTGCTGTCTACCCCTTTGCTATTGTATCATAGGAAAATATAGGGCGCCAGGATTTTATTATAAGGTAATATTTTTGGTACTAATAATTTACTTTGGTATTTATTGTATGGTGTTTAACATGGACAAAATGGTAAAAATACAAAAAACCGGCCAAGTGCGAGTCGGATCGCGCACTAAGGGTTCCGTACTATCATACATACATACATACATACATACATATACTCACGGCTATATTTCCCTAGAAGGGGTAGCCAGAGCTAAGGAATTAGAAATTCCTCAGCCACTTTTGGAAGTTGAGTGGGGAAAAAATGGTAAAAATAAAGGTTTTTAGTGATGGGTCTCCAACCGCATCGCCCAAAAATCCAAACTACTATCATATATATAGAAAATCCCGTTTGTGTGAAAATCATGGGAGCCAAATTAGGTAAGTAATTTGATTTATGACGTTTAAAAATAGAACTACGGGCTAGATCTCATTCAAACCAATTTTCGTTAGTAGTTTGTATAGTAATACACATCATATATTTTTTTCAGTATTATCATGCCCATATTTTAGAAGTTACGGGGGGGGGACACACATTTTAGCACTTTGAAAAAGTCTCTCGCGCAAACTATTCAGTTTTGAAAAAAATGATATAAGAAACCTCAACATCATTTTCAAATACCTTTTGATAGATACCCCATACGTATAGGTTTGATGAAAAAAAAAAATTTTGAGTTTCAGTTCTATGTATGGGGAACCCTAAAAATTTTGGTTTTTTTTTTCAGATTTTATTTTAAAATCTTAATGCGGTTTACAGAATACATCTACGCACCAATTTCCAATAATGTAGTTCTTATAGTTTCGGAATAAACTGGCTGTGACATACGGACGGACGGACGGACGGACGGACAGACAGACAGACATGACGAATCTATAAGGGTCCCGTTCTTGCCATTTGGCTACGGAACCCTAAAAATGAGGGGTTTTAGAGAGGATGGGTCAAAGAAGTAACATAACATAACATAAAGAACTTTAGAACTAGAAACTCCACAGTTGTTGTTGATAACGGACAAGATGATAGAAATAAAGTATCGTTGGTGATGGGTCTCCAACCGCCCAAAAACAACTTAAAAAGCTCCATACCTTAAGTCACCTCTTACGACACCCGTAGATAGATCCTAAGCCGGTACAACTCGGCATTTAAATACATAACATAACATAAACGTTCACGCCGAATAGCCCCGAAGCGGTTGGCAGAGGTACTAATACTTCTGAACATCACGTGACTTTGTCACCTGGTGTTCAGAGTATCCACGTTTTGCATGGACAGTGTACTCACGTGATAGGGGGCAGGCCTATTGCCGTTTTGTACGAATACACTGTTACATGACTAAGTACAACTCAGCCATGTGGGTTTCCTCACGATGTTTTCCCTCACCGTTAACAACCATGATAAATTAACCACACATACGTCTTTAGAAAAGACAAATTGGTGTAGGCCCGACCCAGGATTTGAACACTAGTCGTTTGCACGATTAACGAGTGTTCTACCCACTGGGCTTTCACGGTTATCAAAGAAGTGGAAAAAAATAAATACAATGCCAATGTAGATGGCAATAGAATAAAAGAGAATAAAATCATTTAATTGCCAGAACAAGAATAAATAAATATATCAACAGTTATAAAAGTACTTTGCCTATTCTACGAACAAGATTAGCGTGAAAATATTTATATAAAAAACATCTTCCTATAGAAACGTAATTTGAAATTAAGAACAAAATTAATATTCGCAATATAGAGAATTTCTATATTATTATTTACAGTCTTAGTTTTTAACTATTGTAATGTAATGTCAGTAAAAACGATCACAGAGCACATATTTAGATAGAAAATGCGCTCAAAAAGATAGGTATCTGAAGTGTGAAATTAATAGTATGACTAAAAACTTATTATTTTTCCGGAGAAAATTATTAATAAATTTTAAACAATTTTTAATTATATTATTTTTATTTCCAGGTATTAAAAGAAATAGAATCTCACCACGGCAACTCGGAAGTAGAAATCAACACAATTCTACAACAGTTATTCGATACAGATTTTCCGGGGCCTGGAGAAGAAATCAAACTAACATACAATACAAGAAGTACAGCAGAAATATCAAGATCATTCCTTAGAAATTCAGTAAATTTGGGCGAAGTTTTAAAATACAAAACTTTACCCGATACAAGAGTTTCGCCACAATCGAAAGAAATTTTACGTTACGGTTCAGAATCACCGAGATACGGTTCAGAATCACCAAGAAACGGTTCAGAATCGGTTAGACGGTGTTCCGAAACCGATCCACCAAAAACAAACAGTGTATTCAAAAACCTACCGGATATTTGTGATGTGGAAAATAATAATGCAAAAACAGTGTTAGTGAGTGTGCCAAGTGAGAAAACTAAAGTGATAAAAAGATCTATAGATCCGAGATTTGATGAAAATTGTTTATCAGGATTGCTAGATACGTTAGGTGTCAGTTTGGTGTTGAAAGTGTTCGGATCTTTGTTGTTGGAGCGGAAAGTGATACTTGTTAGTGATAATTTATGGTAAGGATTTTTTTAATGTGTAGTGTCGGCTTAGAATAGCACTACCCTATTTCTTCCGGTGGGTGTACGTAAGAGGCGACTAAAGGTATTGGGGCTTTTAAGGGATTTTTGGGCGATGCGGTTGGACACACAAAGAACCTTTATTTCACCATCTTTTCCCCACGCAACTTCCAAAGGTGGCTGAGGAATGTCTCATTCCCTAGCTCTGTTTACCCCTTCAAGGGATTTATAGCCGTGAGTATATGTATGTATGTATGTATGATTTTTTTACCACTTTAATTTAGTTGCTTAAAGTTATTGCGTACAAACATTATACTCACATAAATACGGAATAAGAAATTCCTCAGCCACTTTTGGAAGTTCAGTGCAAAAAGGATTGTAAGAGAGAAGAAGAGTTTTGCATGGCTATTTTCTCGAAAAATAAATAATTACGGTGCAAAGTAATAAATAAAATGGAGATATTATAACATTGTTAAAACTTCGTACCAATTTCATGCACGGGAAAGACTAGATTCTGACAGTTATAATGTTTTTCAAAATCCTTTACTGTGTTTACAATCAAGCCATTATGGTTTTCAAATAAATGACCCATTTATTTAAAAAAAACTAAGTTTTTGTAAGCCAAATTCGGTTTTTTGACCCTAAGGTCGATTCGCACTTGATCACCACTTTGATTGTTTTCCACTAAAACTACATTTAAAATTATTTCAGCCAACTATCATCCTGCATGGAAGGCCTACAGTTAATTCTATACCCGTTCGTTTGGCAACAACCACTTATATCGGTGATTCCCTCAGAACTGAGGAAAGAGATGTTGGAAGCGCCACTTCCTATGTTGGCTGGCAGTCTGAGGGGGAAGAAGGAGTGGATTGCCGATGAGGAAATCGTTTTTGAAGAGGTGAGTGTAAGGATGTGAAAGTACATAAACGCCTGTTACGTCTATGATAGACGGTTTAAACAGTGTCTGGTTTAAGTAACTCCAGTGTTTTGACAGCACCTACGTTGGTGGTTATGTAGGCCAATACGAGACCTACAAAGCCTACCACATCTAGAACAAGGGAAGCCACTTGTTGGTGGTTAAGAAGCGGCTAGATGTTTTCGCCTCATCTTATCGGAGAGCAGCTGAAACCAGGCTTCGTCGCAAAATCTGAGTCCATCTCCTAAAGATTTGCGCCACTCGTCTCTATCTTCAGCGAGCGTTTCCCAGTGTGTATATATTTGGCATATATTTTATCGGATATACGTACTAAAAGCGGGTATAAATTATTAGTTAGGTACCTTATTATTCAATTTACGTTTGTTTTTCTTATTACGAGATACGGTTTGGGTAAGTTTTAATTTTCTACATTCTTTATTTTAACAATTAATAAATCATAAGAACAAACTTTTGAACACGTTGAAATCGATTCACGTCGAGATTGCTTTACATGCGGCCAAATATATGTCGCGTTGTCAAGATCCGGTTGCGGAGAAAATCAGTATGTGTTTCTGCTGCAAGAATATTATACTATAAGTATCATTTACACAAAAGTAATATTAAATATATTATTTTAAACAATTCTTAATCACGATCATAATAATAGGAATTGACGCGTACAAAGTCGCGGGCAACAGCTTGTATATACTACATATTATACATTATATATACACATTATTATTATTGTTTAAAATACAATACTTTATAGTGTAAAAGATATTATTCACTGAGATTTATATGGATATATTGAACCTTGTAGTATCGATTCATTGATCGGTAATCGATTACTGCCATTCCTTCAATATCATTCAATATTCAATACCCATCACTAATTTTTGCATTAAAAAAAATAACAAACATTCAAAATGTTTTTAATTTAATCTTATTTTTAGATTTTCGCAAGATTTAGCTCTAATTAATACTTATATTTTTTTTAATATGTGGACAACCATTTTTCCTGATTGACGCATGTAAAATTTAAGTGATGTGGAAGTAGTTTCTTCATGAAATCAAAGATTTTGTAACCGGCAATGGTTTGTTTACAAACTTTGTGACTCTATTTGATATGAACGGTATCGGCGTCGGGGCGTTTACCCGAGGTCGCGGGTTCGATTCCCGCCTGTGTCGAAATTTTTCTTTACTTTATTTATTCTTTATTTATTAGTAATTATCCCCACATGAGGTTGTCATGAACAAAAAGATTTAAATCAAGTTTTATAATGTTTAAAAATATAATATTAATTAATAGTTTAGATTAAGAAAAATTTTATACATTAATCTTTGTACAAATCATTAATTATACTAAAATAATTAAATTTTCATTGATTTATATACATTATATTGTATTTCAGGGCATGTTAATAGACATATCGCATTCACCACCAAAACTCCTATTCTTCCAAGGAGACGAATCATCAATTCTACCAAGTACCTGCTACAAAACTTTGAAAACTACCCTCCAAATGGAATCTATTAAAAATCAGCACAAATCAGAAGCGGACGATTCAAAAACTCGAAATGTGCTGATTGCCGAAGCGTTTCTCCGATTTTTTGTGGATATTCTGTCTGATTTTTGGCAGTTTTTCAATGTTGGAGTTTTGGGTGAAGGTGATTTGGGAAGAGATGATGTGGTTTTTAAGGTATTTATTTTATAGTGTGTATAATTACTGTGTAGTGTCGGCTTAAAATAGCACTACCCCGTTTCTACCGATGGGTGTACGTAAGAGGCGACTAATGGTATTGAGGCTTTTAAGGGATTTTGGGCGATGCGGTTGGAGACCCATCACCAACAACCTTTATTTTACCATCTTTTCCCCACTCAACTTTCCAAAAGTGGCTGAGGAATTTCTATTCCCTAGCTCTGGTTACCCCTTCAAGAGATTCATAGCCGTGAGTATATGTATGTATGTACTTGGTAGGGTGATTAATGCATTTTTCATTGACTTTATATATTTAAAATGCCTTATTCACTCCTTCTGTATATAAGCAGTGTGCAAAATATTATATAACTTTGTCCGCCTCGAAGCATTAGTACTTCTGCCAACCCCTTCGGGGATAAACGCCGTAAACGTTTGAGTTTAAAGAAGCCAAAAATGGTCCCTTGAAGCACCCTATATTTTTATTCTTCTTTTCACGCATTACTTACTTTATTTTAATAGTATTATTTGAAAATATTTTTGCAGTTTTCGCTCCACATATTACATACATACACTCACGGCTATAAATCCCTTAACGGGGTAGCCAGAGCTTTGGAATGAGAAATTCCTCAGCCACTTTTGGAAGTTGATTGGGGGAAAGATGGTAATTGTAAATGTTTTTGGTGATGGGTCTCCAACCACATCGCCCAATGTTTCCTTAAAAGCCCCAATACCGTTAGTCGCTTCTTACGTACACCCATCGGAAGAAATGGGGTAGTGCTATTCTAAGCCGACACTACACAGCTACGTATTACTATACCTATGTACATTATTCATATTGAAATTTCAGAAAGAAGCCTTCATAAAAAGCGCAACGGCGAAACAGAACCAATTTTTCCTCGAATGGTTTACGGAGACAGCTATCTTCAATCATTTCATACTTAATATGGCTGGAAGTTACCATAGCAAGGTTCAGGGGTCGGCAAAGGTAATATATTATTATTGACACATATTTTCTATCCATTTCATATCTAATAAAATAGCACTATTCCGTTTCTTCCGATGGGTGTACGTAAGAGGCGACTAAGGGTTTTGGGGCTTTTAAGGGATTTTTGGGCGATGCGGTTGGAGATCCATCACTAACATCCTTTATTTAAACATTTTCTCCCCACTCGACTTTCCAAAAGTGGCTGAGGAATTTCTAATTTCTTAGCTATGGCTACCCCTTCTAGGAATTTGTCTCCAACAGCATCGCCCAAAAACCACTAGTCGCCTCTTACGTACACCCATCGGTAGAAACGGGGTAGTGCTATTCTAAGCCGACACTACACGGCAAAAATATACTTGTTTGACTTGCTTTCTTTTTTTAATTATTGGAATAAAGTTGTGATTTTTGATATACATTTTCAACAAAATGCTATATACAGTTGTCAAATATAAATTCACTACAAAAAAGTTGATATAACTAGAAAGTTTCACACCTTCTAATAGAATAGGATAGAAAATGTATTGCGAGTCGCAAGTGAAATAGGTAGTACAAAAGTGATTAAGTACAAGTGACATTTTTTATCCATATAAATATTCTTTATATTTTGCTGTTTAGTGTCGGCTTAGAATAGCAATACCCCATTTCTTCCGGCGTACGTCAGAGGCGACTAACGGTATTGGGGCTTTTAAGGGATTTTTGGGCGATGCGGTTGAAGACCCATCACCAACAACCTTTATTTTACCATCTTTTCCCCCCGCAACTTCCAAAAGTGGCTGAGGAATTTCTAATTCCTTAGCTCTGGCTACGCCTTCTAGGGATTTATAGCCGTGAGTATATGTATTTATGTATAAATATTCAACAACCATCATTGATATAATAGTTTTTTACTATTCTAACATTGTTATTTATTTACAGCAGAAAAACTGTGAATCGAAAACCAACTTAGTGGATGCCCCATTGCCAAATTTCTACGAAATATTCGACGAGCGTTTGTCAAGACACAAGAAAAACACTTTAAAACAAGACGTTAACACGAAAACTAATTATAAAGTTGGACTTAATAAAAAAGTTAAGCTATTAAAAAGTAAACTTAGAGATCTCGTTAGTTAGATATTAGCTTTAAGGCTTCAAAGGAGTTACAATTAAATAATCTCAAAAATTAAGACAGTGGCAAAGATATGTCAAAATTGCATATAGCGACCTCTCTCTCACACCCATAATGGCATCTCACTCAGAACTTTCATCGCGGTAACAAAGTATATATACAAAATGTTAATTGATGCTTTGGCTAGTATTTCTGTAATTTAGATGTTGAGATTAAAAATATTGTAGATGGGTTCATAGTACCATAAGTACTCTTGAGAATAGATGGTTTTGTGCTTTTCGAAGCTGACGGACGAAAAATCTAATTATTATGTGAAGTAAAAAGTTTAAAAGTTTTTGTTTTAAGTTATTTGACAAATTGACGTAAAAAACTTTGTATTTTAAAAACACATGTCTTTTTATTTATTATAAAGGTACTATTCCACAAGAATGTATCAAAAGTTGATATTTAAGTTTGACAAAATCGTTTTAATAAAGCGTACAAGATTCTGAGATAAAAAAAACCTCATAATGTTTCATCGAAGTACATATTATTACATACATACATACATATACTCACGGCTATATTTCCCTAGAAGGGGTAACCAGAGCTAAGGAATTATAAATTCCTCAGCCACTTTTGGAAGTTGAGTGGGGAAAAGATGGTAAGAATAAAGGTTTTTGGTGATGGGTCTCCAACCGCATCGCCCAAAAATCCAATAAAAAGCCCCAATACCCTTAGTCGCCTCTTACGACACCCGTGGGAAAAAAAGGGGTAGCGACATTCTAAGCCGGCACTACACGGCACTAACGGTATTGGGGCTTTAAAGGGATTTTTGGGCGATGCGGTTGGAGACCCATCACCAACAACCTTTATTTTACCATCATTTCCCCACACAACATCCAAAAGTGGCTGAGGATTTTCTAATACATATTATTATTATCGTAATTTGCTTTGTAGGGTGTTGATTCTGTTATAATTGCTTTTAAATGAAAAAAAAAAACATTCTCAAAGTGTGATTTGATAAATTATTAATGCAAAGAAGATTAAGCAAGGAATTGAGATTGGGGCCACAAATTTATTCATAATACTTCCATTTTAAGGAGCTTAAAAACACATTCCATAAAGGCTAAACAATAAAAAATAAACTATTTATGTTTTAATCCTAAACCCAAACAATATCATCACGTATATTTCAACAAAGGGGTGCCCAGTGCTATACGAATATTATCACTTCTCATATTTTACACCTGATATAAGTTTTTGTGATATAACAAAAAATCTCTTAGTTTTTATTGATTCTTGATATTTTAAGTTTTTAATGTAGAAGTTAATTTTTAATTTTATTCATACGACAGTGTACCTGCGTAGGTACAATTTGTAAATAGTAAGTACTTTTTAAAAACATGTTTATAAAAAAAAAAAACGTTTTGATAATAAGGTTATTTTTAGGCATTTGTTGAAGAGTATGTATATTCTTGCCTTATTTATTTTATCGTTTTGTGAGAGACATGATGTCATATGGTACTTATTCAACGTATATTAAAATATCAGCAATAAAAGAATTTTTAATTACATTTAAGGTTACACTGCCATAAAATATTTTTATAAAATATATGACACGTATTTTTTGCTTTATACATTCAATAAAAATTACAAAGATACACAAAATTCAATTACATCAAATGTAAGTGACAATATCTCGTGATGTTCAGAAGTAGTGTTCTGCTGTGCAGTGTCGGCTTAGAATAGTACTACCCCATTTCTTCCAGTGGGTGTACGTAAGAGGGAACTAACGGTATTGGGGCTTTTAAGGGATTTTTGGGCGATGCGGTTGGAGACCCATCACCAACAACCTATATTTTACCATCTTTTCCCCACGCAACTTCCAAAAGTGGCTGAGGATTTTCTAATACCTTGGCTCTGGCTACCCCTTCTAGGGATTAATAGCCGTGAGTATATGTTTGTATGTTTAAAAGTATTAGTACCTCTGATAACTTTCTGCTTTTGTAGTCCTTTGTAATTGGCACTGTGATTTCAATTAGGAGGTACTTGAATAGTTTTAACAGTTTTAAATATTATCTTGGATAACTTTTTATCGACTTAGATATGGACATTCGACGACCTCTGAGATAAGTGTAAAGGCTAACGCCCGATTTCTGAATTGATTTATTCAAGCTGAGAACGACTTAAGTATCGTTTTGTCTCATTCAGTTGTTTAGATTTCAATGCGACAGAACGATACTTAAGATGTTCTCAGCTGGAATACTCAATTCAGAAATCGGGCGTTAGTCGATATTATATTTTTTTATTTACAGAGCAATAGATACGTATTTTGTATACTCTGGTAACTAAGTTAGGGTCTTAATTATGGCAAAATTTTGGTAAACTGTATCTCTGCGAATAAAGAATATTTATATTAACAAATGGTGGGCCTCCCCCCCATATTTCACCCTGTATATAAAGTAAAACATATCATCCATTTAGTAAATAAATGTTGTTATTGTACTTACTTTGTTTACTCACTTAAACTAAGTATATACTGAGTATATATTTATTTATTGTACATCTGCTTTATTTACGATTCCCAACGACGATGTTAATAACGTATTTTAGAAATATTTAGAAAGTTACGTTTAAATATCCAGTAATTGCTTAAATTTTAAACCATCACATGTTCATAGAATAAGTACAATACATATTTAAATGAAAATTTTAGAAAATAGAAAATTGTATCGAAAATTTGTATTTTATTAAGTCTTGGGTTCAAATCAGCCTTTAGGTCTCTTCTAAAGTCATATGTGTGAAGTTTAAATAACAAAAATGTAAAGGCAAAGCAAAGCAATATATTTTGGGTAAGGTACTTTTGAAATTAAGTTTTGATACGTACATATACTCAGAGCTAAGGAATTAGAAATTCCTCAGCCCATTTTGGAAGATGCGTGGGGAAAAGATGGTAAAATAAAGGTTGTTGGTGATGGGTATCCAACCGCATCGCCCAAAAATTTCTTATAAAGCCCCAATACCGTTAGTCGCCTCTTACGTACACCCACCGGAAGAAATGGGGTAGTGCTATTCTAAGCCGACACTACACAGCAAAGTTAAAGTTAAGTTTTGATATCTGGTGTTAAGAATTTCCTTACTTCCATCTACAAAACTCTGAAAAAATTACAGGAAGCCTAGCATGAACGCTATTTTATCGTCACGATAACGGTTAGAATGAGATATACGATACAGTATACGATAGAGTAAGTGCGAAAGAGATGGCTGCTTTATACCACGTGATATCTAGTAAAAAGGTCGTTCGTACTAGTTATGCTGATACTATGATCTTATTGAAGTACAATTAGCGGTCTTATCACTTACTGCGATCTCTTCCTGACACCTTTTAACACTACACACATATTTCTTTAGAAAAGATACGGAAGGTCGAATTCAGGACTCGAATCCTCCCCTATTTTAGTAGTTACTCCTCCCACTGTAAATCAAGACTAAAATTTTGGATATAATCTTTGTGTTGTAGAAATAATAGAATCTTCTTTTTGCGACTTGTTTATTGTGAAACTGTTACAATTAGCTTAGTATTTAATTGAACAGTATAAATGACTTCGCGTCTTCTCCGTGTCTTCTTGGGATTCTTCAATTGATTGTGCAAGTTGTGCAAGAAGGGGTTTTCACTAAGATAGATGGGTTTTTATACGCGACGCTGTTTTTCTCCTTTCTGATGGCGCTTGACGTGACTGACGCGACTCTGGATTGTTTATGTTTTGAGCCCGTTAAAGCACTTGGATTCAAGTGGCTTTAACATACTGGGGGGCCATTGAAGACGAGTCTTCAATCTTCTTCTACAAGTAGGCACAAGCGATTTATGGCTCGCCTTACTGTCGATTGCATGGTCTTAATATCGGCCACTCTCGGGACACCATCTGCTCCTGGATATAGTTTAGTGACTCGCCCTCTTCGCCATAACAGAGGTGGAGAGTTATCTTCGCTTATTAGGACAAGATCACCCATGCGCAAGTCTCTACATCTTACTCGCCATTGAGTTCGCTGTTGTAGCTCTGATAAATATTCCCTGTGCCATCTCCTCCAAGATGTTTGCCGTAGCTGCTCCAACAGTTGAAAGCGATCCAATCTCTTCGTCGGTAAGTCTGCCAGATCCGGTGATGGAAGAGCCGTGAGTGACCTGCCGAGGAGAAAGTGTCCCGGTGTGAGAACTGCCAAATCATTTGGGGAGGAGGAAAGGGGAGCGATGGGTCTACTGTTGAGGATAGCCTCAACCTGGGCAAAAAGAGAAGATAATTCCTCGAATGTGAGGTGGGTGTTACCCATGATGCGTTTAATGTGAAACTTAGCAAGCTTAATGCAAGCTTCCGCGCTTCCGTTGAAATTAGGGGCGTAAACCGGGCAAAATCTAAAGTTAATATTTTGAACATTAGCAAACTGCACAAATGAGTCTTTAGTGTCGTTAAAAAATGAATTTATTTCCTTAGCTGCGGCAACGAAATTTCGCTCATTGTCACAAAATATTTCCGTGGGTTTTCCCCTGGCGAAAATAAAAGCATAAAGAAATTATGATGATGACCACCGTTGATGATGATGATAATCATGGTGATTGATCATCGCACTGATTCAAATACATCCGATAAATGAATCCAAAAATATATGTATATGCTAAAGTTCAAAGTCGATGAACTTATAAGGTCAACTACCTCGATGTCAATGACCTTTAGGTAGTCAGCTGTTTACTGTATCTAGAAGGAAAGACATAATAAAATAGCAAATAATGATTGATCCATGTGTAGGATGATGTAAAGTGTATAAGTATTGTATAAAGTAAAATATTTGTATATGAATGTAAATTAAAAGTAAACCATAAACAATTGTTGAATGTTTGTTGTGTATGAATTCATTCAACTTAGGTTATTAATAACCAATTGGTTTTGGTAAGGTGTAAGTATCACCAAGACGGTAATCTGCTGCCTTGAGTGGGCTGAGAGGACAGAAACGTCTAGTTTTTAGTCTATGAGTTCTAGTTAACTTGGTAGAAGAACTGCTACTAACAAAATTACAAGTTTGTGAATTTTGTGGTAATGAATGGGAAATCTTGCCAGCTATAATCCAGCCTAGCTGTGAATGATGCAGCATGGGTAGGCCTGGACCTAAGGTGAGCCTTTCGGAGCCAAGTAGATCCCAGAATAGATCGCCTCCAATCATAATGTCAACCTTTAGTGGTTGATTGAATTGAGGATCAGCTAATGTGATAGCTGAGGGAAGAGTGATATTTGAAACATCAATGGCTTCATTAGAATGCCTTTTTGCTATGGAAGGCAACACCAAAAAGGTGTGAAGATGTGAGTATGTGCCAGTGCGGGCACGAATTAACGCTGAGCACTGATGTGGTCTCAGGTTAAGAAAGGTGTTCCCAACGCCTGCAACACTGTTGTGTATTGAGGGTGTGGAAGCTAACTTAAGGCGATTCCTTAAGTCAGCGGAAAGAAAAGAGTAGTCAGAGCCGCTATCTAGCAAGCATCTGACTGTCTCCACCTTACCATTTTGGGGATTGATGATGTCAATCATGGCGGTGGAGCGAATGATCCCTGAAGGGGAAACTGGAGGACTGAGAGAAAGCGACTGAGGCATTGAAGGGA
This sequence comes from Bedellia somnulentella, assembly GCA_963576735.1. Lineage (NCBI taxonomy): Eukaryota > Metazoa > Arthropoda > Insecta > Lepidoptera > Bedelliidae > Bedellia > Bedellia somnulentella. The sequence continues at coordinate 1,208,518 of OY755199.1, forward strand.
CAGGATGTGATGATGGAGCAACATCATTTTGAAGAAGGGGAGAGCTGTGTAGCAGAGTGTGATGGCGTTCACCACACTTATGACAGTCTCCATAGGGACACTTGGCAACCATATGGTCAGACCGAAGGCAATTTGTGCAAACCTTAAGCCCAGTGACCCTACTCCGTCTGTCAGCCAATGTGAGCTTTCTGAAACGTAAGCATCGGAACAGTAAATGTTTACCCTTGCAAAGGGGGCACTTGAAATTAGTATTAGTTGTAACTGTTGATGCTAGAGTGGCATTGGGTAAACGTGAGGGCAATTGAGGATTGCTAGCCTCATCACTTACCTTACCTGAAGTGGAAACAATAAAGGCTTGAGGTGGATTTATTGTTTGTTTAGTGTTGTTACTATAATAGTGCTTTAAATCATGACTATTATTATTATTATTATTATGACTGTTGTTTGAACCCTGTGATGTGTTAGCCCTTACCTTACTTTGAGGTAATGTCTCTAAAATGTCAGCTCTTATCTTTAAAAATTCTTTTAAGTCATTAAAGGTTGGCAACTCTGAATGAAGATTGCCTTTGTATTCTTCCCATTTGATATTAGTATTTAAATCAAACTTTGAGGAAGCTAAATAAATTAAAATAGAATCTCAGTGTTGAACTGGTTGACCTAAAGTCTGTAAAGCCCTAACATTCTTGGTGATGTGATCACTTAAAAACCTAAGAGACTTGTCTGATTCACTCTGCATAACCTTGAGATTAAAAAGTGCACTAAGATGATTATTAACTAATTGTTTTGTATTGTTATACCTTTCACATAATATATTCCATGCTTCTACATAATTGAAATCAGATACCTCGAGGTTTGCTATAACCCTGGCTGCTTCACCTTGTAGGTATGAGCAGAGGTAATGAAATTTATGAATGGGTTTAATGTGATTATTATTGTGAATTAATGATTCAAATGTATCTCTGAATTCAAGCCATTTGAAGTATGAACCATCAAACTTAGGTATAATAATTTGAGGTAGCCTAAATCCCATCGTGCCTTGATTGGTGCAACAAGCATGCGGGAGGGAGGCCTCTGATCTACTAGTGGCATCTTCAAATCCATCAATAGGTTTGTTGACACTGATTAAATTTCGTGCCTTAATAATTGCTGAACAAAAATCATTGGAGATGACTTCCCTTTCATTTAATTCATACTCCAGATTGTTAAAATTAATAGTCTCCATTTGAGATTGCAGGTGTTCAAATTGAGAGTTTAACTCCAAAAACTTGTCTAATTTGAATGTTAATTCAGCTACTTGAATAGAGCTTAATGGCTTATCACCTCCATGTTCCATGAGGTTAATTAAAAGGTTATTAAATTTAGTCACTTGCCCTTTGATTGAAGTGCGTTTGTACTTAAGCACAGTATATTCATCGCTTGCCATTTTGGCAGGGCTTGAGCTTCGACTGGCATGAGCAGTGTTTGTTTTTACTGATAATTCACTGTCAGTCATATTGAAAAGGAAATTAATAATTAATAAGTAACGAGTTAAGTGAAAGGTTCTGTATATAGATAAATTTCTGGAGTTAATTGTTATAGTAAAGGGTGTGGCAAGAATGTAAAATTAAAGTAAATTGTAAACCGGTTTACGCTCCTTGTGAAGGTGACGCCGCTGGAGACAACAGGCAGCAGCTGAATGATGCAGGCCTGCGTTCCTCGGTGAAGTTCACGTTCACTGAAATTGTTTGAAACAGTAGTAAGTATATATCCCTGAATCGTTTGGTAGAGCGGAAACTGGCATGAAACTAACCAATATTAAGTTTGTATATTGAAATTAATTGAATTAAGTGAAGAGTTGATTGATATGCTGCTAGAGTTGCCGGCACATGTGAGGTATGAGTACCTTAACTGCTGCCTTTACTTAATTGAGTGAATGTATATAAGCAAAGTGAGTCAATGATTCACATGTGCACTTGATGGCTGTAGAAAATATATGGTTGATTAACCTAAGTGAAGAGCATGTGGTTTTGTAAAATTAGTTATGTTGCTCACTAGTTTTACAAAAACACTAAAATGCCAAAGTGAAGTTAAAATATTGAAAACTAAGTAATTAATGCAAGACAAGGCTGAAATTCTGATATTGATATGATTAAGAAACTATTTAAGTTGACATGTGGTATGAAACATAACCTGGATGTCCTTAATAGAGTGCGCTGATTCCACTTGGTGAGGCGTTGGAGCCTGTTAGATGAATTGCTGTAAGGTTAAGTTGCAATTATCTTTGTAAATGTTATGCGCTAACTCTGTAGCACATGGGAGGCCTATGTCATACACTGGATCACAGAAACCAGCGGCTGTGGCTCAGAAATAGCTGAGTGGTGATTGCCATGTGCAATCAGTTCAACTTTAATTTCATCATGTGGACCATGCCGTTGAGAATCTATTCTAACCTCAAAATTTTAAGAAAATAAATGGGAAGTAATGTGCTTTCTAGGTAATTAAATAGATTTATGATAAGATTGATGTAAAATACAAAGGGATTGCTGAGATATTAATGGATGTAAATTGATTATCTATTGATTATCTTGACTAATTTGCCCGTGGTGAGGGGTTTTAAGGTGAGGAAAAGAAAGTAATGATTGGCTCACGACACTCTCCTCGGTAAGATGCTGGCAGGTGGGATGGCTGCTGTGTCCAACCCTTGGACCTGGCTTCTTCACCGGCGGCTTGGCGTGGCGTGGCGTGGTCCTCCTTTTCTCTCGTTCTGCTGGTGGTGCCTCTGCTGCGTAGGCTGAAGTTTCTGTTCGGGCGCCAATGTTGTAGGTTAGAAATAATAGAATCTTCTTTTTGCGACTTGTTTATTGTGAAACTGTTACAATTAGCTTAGTATTTAATTGAACAGTATAAATGACTTCGCGTCTTCTCCGTGTCTTCTTGGGATTCTTCAATTGATTGTGCAAGTTGTGCAAGAAGGGGTTTTCACTAAGATAGATGGGTTTTTATACGCGACGCTGTTTTTCTCCTTTCTGATGGCGCTTGACGTGACTGACGCGACTCTGGATTGTTTATGTTTTGAGCCCGTTAAAGCACTTGGATTCAAGTGGCTTTAACACTTTGTATTAACTTATTTTACTGAAAGCCTTCTAGATTTGGACCCATTTCTTATATTTAAATTGTAATGAAGCAAAAATATAACTTAAAAAGGTATCAAGGAATATTTAGTAAGACCTGCCTTCTTTTAATGTGCCTTAAATGTTGTAAATATAATAGATTAAGTTGTTTGTAAAATGTCAATATGAAAGAATATATACTCTTGACTCTTGTTTTGTGTTTTACTTAATTAACATCCATACTCACACACACTTTCCATTGGGGTAGGCGACTATTCAAAGCTCTAGAATTAATCTCCAGAGGCTTGTAAGAGTTGTATAAAGTGGCGATCCATAGTATCTGCCTACCCCAATGGAGTCTTAACATAAACGTTCACGCCGTTTATCCCTGAAGGGGTTGGTAGAGGTACCAATACTTCTGAACTCGCGTGGCAGCGCCATCTAGTGTCCAGAGAAGGTACCCACGTTTTGCATGGACAGTGTACTCACGTGATAGGGGGCAGGCCTATCGCCGTTTTGTACGAATACACTGTCACATGACTAAATACAACTCAGCCATGTGGGTTTCCTCACCGTTAACAACCATGATAAATTAACCACACATATGACCTTAGAAAAGACAAATTGGTGTAGGCCCGACCCAGGATTGTAACTCACGCCCTTCTGTTTTCGGGCGGGTGTTCTACCCACTGGACTATCATGTCACATATTTTAAATACCTAAATAGAAAACTAACCATTTGTCCATATGTAGAAACGAGAGGGTGCCTCTATCTACACCTTTAAAGTATAAGCGTGACAAACTGTTTGCTAGGCTAGACAAGATTTACAACACATACATAATACTTTAAATATTTTTGTTCATGAGGACCTCATGTGGGGATTATTACTAATAAATAAAGGAAAGAAAAATTTTCGCCTTTCGCCAGACGCCAGGATACAGGCGGGAATGGAACCCGCGACCTCGGGTATACGCCCCTGTCGCTCTGCCAATTGTGCTAAAAACAGAATCGTTGGTGATGGGTCTGCAACCGCATCGACCGAAAACCACTTCAAAATGCCCAATACCCTTAGTCGCCTCTTACGACACCCGTGTGCTGAAAGGGGTAGTGACATTCTAAGCCGGCACTACACGACAATAATTTAATTTATAATAAAAGACCAAAGAAAAGTGTAAGCTATGTACAGGATTTAAACCTATACTTACTGAATCCGAGTCCCAACTCATTTCTGTATAGGTAGCATGAGGCGTGTGAGAGCGTAGATGTCACGTGAGAAGTGAGGTATTGACAGATGTTGTATGAACAATCTGTCAGTTTCTCACTTCTCACGCGACATACACGCTCTCACACGCCTCATGCTACGGGGGCTGGTGAAGCTGTTTAGTGTCGGCTTAGAATAGCACTACCCCATTTCTTCCGGTGGGAGTACGTAAGAGGCGACTAACGGTATTGGGGCTTTTAAGGGATTTTTGGGCGATGCGACTGGAAACCCATCACCAATAACTTTTATTTCACCATCTTGTCTCCACTCAACTTTCCGAATGTTGGCTGAGGAATTTCTAGTTCCTTAGTTCTGGCTACCCTTGCTAGGGATTTATAGCCGTGAGTATATGTATGTATGTATATGCATGTTCTACTGAACTAACAGGTACGTATGACGTACATCTATACTTTGCAGAAAATGCCGACGACCTTTAGAAGTCTTTATCAATAAATGGATTTGGTAATGAAAATCGAATGAACAAAAGATTGCATTAGTTGTCTTATATAAATATAACTCTTATATAAATATATTAAGAGGCTAATAAATAAAGAATAAATAAAGGAAAGACAAATTTCGACACAGGCGAGGATCGAACCCGCGACCTCGGGTAAACGCCCCGACGCTTATTATCCTTGATTTATTCTATATTTATTAGTAATAATCCCCACATGAGGTTTTCATAAATAAAAAGATTTAAATTACAAAGATTTGTTACATTTTAATTACCTAAGGTTTCTCCAGTTTAAGCAGTGTTATATAAATATTAACACTAGCCTATTTCTTCCCGTCGGTGTTTGTGAGAGGCAACTAAGGGTATTGGGGCTTTTTGTGACTTTTGGGCGATGCCGTTAAAGATCCATCACCATAAACCTTTATTTTAAAAACTCTTCCTTTCTATATATTTTCCGTGTAGTTCCGGCTTAGAATGTCACTACCCCTTTCTACCCACGGGTGTCGTAAATGGTGACTAAGGGTGTGGGGCTTTTTAAAGTGGTTTTTGGCTTATGCGGTTCGAGATCCATCACCAAAGATCCTATATTTCTACCATCTTGTCCCCTAGCAACTTCCAAATGTGGCTGAGGAGTTTCTAGCTCCGAATCTCTGGCTACCCCTTTTTGGAATTTATGGCCGTTTTAACAATTAACTTTCGTTTTCGGAACCACTCTTTTAGATATTCTAATCCTCATTAGAATATCTAAAAGTATCATTGAGTATTTTGCTTAGGTCTTCCTTGGTTTTAGCCATAACTACAATATCATAAACATATAAACAAAAACGTTCACGCCGTTTATCCCCAAAGGGGTTGGCAGAGGTACCAATACTTTTGAACTCACATGGCAGCGCCATCTAGTGTCCAGAGAAGTTACCCACGTTTTGCTTAGACAGTGTACTCACGTGATAGGGGGCAGGCCTATCGCCGTTTTGTACGAATACACTGTCACATGACTAAGTAAAATTCAACCATGTGGGTTTCCTCACGATGTTTTCCCTCACCGTTAACAACCATAATAAATTAACCACACATATGACTTTCAAAAAGACAAACTGGTGTAGGCCCGACCCAGGATTAGAACTCACGCCCTTTTGTTTACGGACGGGTGTTCTACCCACTGGACTATCATGTCGTTACTACAATATCATAGTCATTTAAATATTCATTTGATTATAAGTATTTTATTCATTTATTATAATGTATAAATGAATACATTTATCACAATAGCATGCTAAAATAGCCTTGTTTTAATAATACACATTATTTTATATGAGTCAATGTCGTTATATTGACCAATCTATTTTTCACACGAATATCGTTGCATTTTATTATTCTGTGATAATGTTATGAATCGATCGTAAAGTTTTGGAGATTGCGTCATATTTTAGCATATTTACGTACTTACTTATACTCACGCCCATTATTCCCATTGGGGTAGGCAGAGACTATCGATCGCCACTTAGTACGATCTTGACAAACCTCTCTTGCTTCCCTTACATTCATTATTCTTCTCATACATGCTCTTTTATTCTTCTCACTTCGGACCCCCGCCTTTATAAGAACGTTTTCTATCTGGTCAAGATACGTTTTACGTTTACTAACATTCCCATCCACATTGGCTCTATGTTCTCTTATTCTTTTAGCATATATTTGTTATAATTCGATGGATGGATTTAAATAATATATATATGTTTTCCAGAGAATGCTGTGGCCTTCTATAATTAAGAATGCATACTGTCTACCGTAATACCAATGTAAAAAACTATAAATGAATTATGTATTTCTTGTTGAAGGTCCTAATAATAATAAATAAATAAATAAAAAAAAAAATAAGTTTTGTTGGTGTGGTGCATGTAAGAATAACACTGACCCATTTCAAATCAAATCAAATCAATCATTTATTTCTGAGTCGGGGTGTCGTAAAAGGCGACTTAGGGAACTTGCACTTTTTAATCTAGGGTTTAGCAATGTGGCCAGACTCATCATGAATTCTCAACTCGAACATCCGAATACCCGAATATCCCTGAAGGGGTTGGCAGAGGTATTACTCCTGAATATCACGTGACATTGGTCACATCACCTGGTGTTCAGAATACCCACGTTTTGCTCGGACCACTTGATAGGGGGCAGGCCTATCGCCGTTTTGTACGAATATACTGTCATATGACAAAGTACAACTCAGCCATGTGGGTTTCCTTACGACGTTATCTCTCACCCTTAACAACCATGATAAATATGTCGTTAAAAAAAATGTGTAGGTTCGATCCGCGATTTGAACCCTGCACGAAAAGCAAGTTTAAAAATGGTCAAGTGCTCAAGTCAAAATAATCTTTAAAATGATTTGTTACAACTGAGTCATGTTGGTTTATTTATTTCTCGCAAGCAATGTACAATATTGTTTACAGATGTAAGTGTAAGGATAGCTTTAAGGTTTTTACCTCATAGAATATAACTAAATAGAGAATATACTATGTAGTGTCGGCTTAGAATAGCACTACCCCATTCCTTCCGGTGGGTGAACGCAAGAGGCGACTAACGATATTGGGGCTTTTAAGGGATTTTTTGGCGATGCGGTTGGAGACCCATCACCAAAAACCTTTATTTTTACCATATTTTCCCCACGCAACTTTCAAAAGTGGCTAAGAAATTTCTAATTCCTTAGCTCTGGCTACCCCTTCTAGGGATTTACAGCCGTGAGTATATGTACGTATGTATGTTGTATGTATGTAAATACGGAAGAAACGAAGAATGTAAATATTCGTAAATGATTCAGTGTTCCACTGACCTAAGCGAAGCAAATCTTTGAACAACAAAAGGCAGAACATAGAATCAACCTATCAGGGTGTAGGGACAACTTATTTTGACTATTAGTTTTTAGATGAACTTTTCTAGCTATATTCGTACAGAAGGGCAAGCACGAGCGCTATTTTATCGACACGATTACGTTTAGAATGAGATGGCAGTGTACGATACTGAGCAAGTGCGTAAGAGATGGCTGCTATATCCCACGCGATAACTAGTTTAAACACCGCTAGTAGCCGGGCAGAGCAAGCACGAGCCGTGTTTAAACTAGTTATCGCGTGGGATAAAGCAGCCATCTCTTACGCACTTACTAAGTATCCTATACTGCCATCTCATTCTAACCGTTATCGTGTCGATAAGGTAGCGCTCGTGCTTGCTATACTGAACTATGTATATTTTCCGCTCTATTAAGTTAAATTATCTTTGGTTTCTACCAACATAACATAACATAACATAAACATAAACGTTCACGCCGAATATCCCCGAAGGGGTTGGCAGAGGTACTAATACTTCTGAACATCACGTGACTTTGTCACCTGGTGTTCAGAGTACCCACGTTTTGCATGGACAGTGTACTCACGTGATAGGGGGCAGGCCTATCGCCGTTTTGTACGAATACACTGTCACATGACTAAGTACAACTCAGTCATGTGGGTTTCCTCACGATGTTTTCCCTCACCGTTAACAACCATGATAAATTAACCACACATATGTCTTTAGAAAAGACAAATTGGTGTAGGCCCGACCCAGGATTTGAAGACTAGTCGTTTGCACGATAACCGAGTGTTCTACCCACTGGGCTATCACGGCTGCTGGATTCTACCAACTTTAATGTTATTGACCTTAGCATCTTAAAGATGTCTAAAAAAGATATTTTTTAGTTATAAGACTCAAGTAACACCTGTTCTGTTTTATCAAAAAGATTTCTGGCGCCAATGTCGATGCTAATATCAGTAGACGACGTCCTCGAAGGACACATTTGGATTAAATATAGTGTGTTCAAAAAGGCAGGCGTCCGAAGTACGAAGAATAAAAGAGCATGTTTGAAAAGATTGATGCATGTAAACGAAGGTAGAAAGATTTGACAGTGGCGATCGATAGTCTCTACCTACCCCAATGGGAACTAATAGCGTGACTATGTATGTATGTATATTTAATGCACGACGTGATAGCTCAATGGGTAGAACACCGGTTAACGTGCAAGCGACTAGTGTTCAAATCCCGGGTCGGGCCTACACCAATTTGTCTTTTCTAAAGACATATTATGTGTGGTTAATTTATCATGGTTGTTAACAGTGAGGGAAAACATCGTGAGGAAACCCACATGACTGAGTTGTACTTAGTCATGTGACAGTGTATTCGTACAAAACGGCGATTGGCCTGCCCCCTATCACGTGAGTACACTGTCCATGCAAAACGTGGGTACTCTGAACACCAGGTGACAAAGTCACGTGATGTTCAGAAGTATTAGTACCTCTGCCAACCCCTTCGGGGATATTCAGCGTGGACGTTTATGTTTTGTTATGTATATTTAATGATTGGGATTTATTCAACAATCTACTAGGCCATGGACGTCTGTATCTCTTTCACAAACATAATCTTTAATCCATCCGCTCTGATTAAAATAAATTGCACATATTGTGAAACACCAAAACCAGCTAAAAACAAAGGGAGTTATGAATTTTTTTCTCACGTTCTTAAACGGGTACTAAAGACAATATTAATACAACTTACTAAATTATGAGCGGCAGTAAACCTCGTTTATTAAATGTTGCAAAATTATTACAGCAAACTTTGATCCTTACTTATACCTATACCCTTTATTACTATTGGGGTAGGTCGAGACTATAGATCACCACTTCGTTCAAACATCTCTAGCTTCGTTTACATCCATTAATCTTCTCATACATGCTCTTATATTCTCCATACTTCTGACGCCTGCCTGAGCACACTGGCTGTTAGGTTCAAATGTGTCCTCTGAGGTCGTCCTCTACTCACATAACCGTCTACAATCGCTTTAATAGCCCCAAAACGCCCCTTATGACACCCGCGGGATGAAATAATTAAGTGCTATTCTAAGCCGACACTAAGCAGCTATATTTTGCTACACCTTCATGGATAGAAAATATACAAGTATGTCTACTCAATTCGATTCATCGTTTGATCATAAAACAAGTTTTTTGTGTGTTTTTTCCAAAAAAAATCTTTGGACTTCAAGCTCAGAAGGTCAACGTTCCTATCTGTCTTAATATCTCTTAAGAGTGTGAAATTTTACATTAATTAAATACTTTTTTCCTTCCGTTGGTTAATCTATAACAAATTACTTTTGTGGTATCCCGTGGAGTTTCTTTATATTTGATTAATTGAAAACACTAAATATATCCATACTAATATTATAAATCGGAAAGTGAGTTTGTTTGTTTGTTTATTTGTGCTTCTTTCACGCCGCAACTACCGAACCGATTGCTTTGAAATTTTGCAGACATATAGCTAGAAGTCCAAATTAAATTATAGAGTACTTTAATACCGGAATCACTAATGGGTTTTAGCAGCGAAATCTTCAACCTTTCAGCTGAAACCTTATAAAAGAGCGCGGCGTTGTTTGAATGTTTACCAATAGATGGCGCTGTCGGTACTTTCTACATCGCGGTATGATTTCTTCTTTATTGGAGTTTATAAACCCAAAATATATTTCATCAACTTTAAATAAAAATCTTATTGATACAGTTTACAGCAATGGTTCCGACATATTTTGGTATTTGTAGTATGAAAATGAAATTATAATAATAGCTCATCGTTACTTAGTTGTCGTCGTCATAGTAAAATAAATAGTAATGAGAAGTTTTAAAATTAATACTGCAATATAACCGAATTCCACACGGGTGAAGTTGTGGGCGGAAAGAATAAGAATAAATATAGCGTAATAAAAACATACCACCGCCGGTATCGTCCCCGTGGCGTAGCGGTACAACTAACTACTATGAATATTTAATTAGAACTATTTTTAATCAATCGTTCCGGGTTCGTATCTCAGGTGATTCAAGCTTTTTGTATTATTATTTTTGTTTTGTTAGTTTTGAATAGCAGTATATATAATAATAGCAAGCACTAACCCTTCACTTCAGCGATTATTTTGGATGGAGATCCACCACTAACCATCCCCATATTCCCGAGCAATCGCTGCAAGCTCTCCCACTATCATCAACGGTCAGTGTAAGAGGCAGCACCGTGCCGCCGCCGAAGCGCCAAACTACTATTCATATTTGTACTTACTAAGATATTCTCATTTTGAACATAGAAACTTAGTACAAAATGGTTTGGTTCATGATTCTTATGAAAAATTAAAAAGGTTTTTTTGGAACTCAACCCCCAAGGGGTTGATATAGCAAATGAAAGTTAATATAGAGATTTATGTCATTTTAGTATCTAGAAACATAAAACTTGGTGCGATTGAATTTATGATATTCATCTATCAATCAATTATCTAAATTCTATAAAAGGGTAGCCATAGCTTCAGAGATAGTAATTCTTCATCCACTTTTGGAAATAGATTAGGGAAAAGGTAGTTAAATAAAGATTTTAGTGATGGCTCACCAACTTCATCGCCCAACAATCACTTAAAAAGGGTCAATGTCCTTTATATCCTTTACAACGCCTGCGGGAATGTAAATGTATATAAAAAATAGAAGTTAAGGTAGTGTTTTGGTATTTTGAATGTAAACCGGATGCAAAAAATGAAGTCCACGCGGACGAAGTCGCGGGCAAAAAGCTAGTTTTTAATAAAATTAAGAATAAAAGAGTATGTATGAAAAGATTGATGGATGTGAACGAACCTCTGTAGGTTTGCCGGGAGCGACTGAAGTGGCCATTAATAGTTCCTGCCTACTAGTATTCTTACAAAACGGCGATAGGCCTGCCCCCTATCACGTGAGTACACTGTCCATGCAAACGGATGACAGTGTCACATGATGTTCAGAAGTATTAGTATCTCTGCCAACCCCTTCGGGGATATACAGCCTTAACTTTTGAGTTGAGTAGAGTATTTACGTATTTAAACATCAGATGATAAAGTTGAGCAATGTCTTTACAGAAACTATAATCATTATCAAATAAGTTTTAATGTGTGTTTCATACCCAAAAGTTTAAAGTAGCCAATATACCAACAAAACAGTTATATTTATTACTAGTGGATCAGCCCAGCTTCGCACGGGTAGCGTTGTTTTTTAAATATCGGAGGTTTCTTTCTTCAGTCACTGCTCAAGCATTGTGAAATTTACCGCAATGTTTTTAATTTAATAAATTTATAGCACTCCTAACCAGTGTAGTTTGGTGATTTTGATTGCGTTTTTATGAACGAGTCAGTATTTCCGTTCATAGTCAAATTTTTAGATAGAATTGAAGTTAAATAAAACGCTATGTAGTACTTTTAACAATCTAAGAAAGAAACCATACCGGATGCAACTACTGGCGCCATCTAGTATGTAATATGTAAATTAGTAAAGTATTGGTTTCTGTCAGATTGGTGTTTCCATACCGATTTCTATGATTCTTTTTTTATTGAATAGGTTATAATGTAAACTTTTTAAATGAGAGTTGAATGAGAGAACTATAAACGTAAGATTAAACAAATAAAATCAGAATGCTCTGAACTCCTAAGCTATCAGGAGTTACACGTGTTATTGTGAGTCAACCATAAAAGATAGGCATATGCTGTTAAGGGATATTTTTTTGTCAATTTTATCTATACTTATAATAAATCTGTAGAGAGGTCAATTCTGTACATGAAATATATTTTCAAAATAACTATCAGGGGGTGATTAGTGATCGATACTGATGCCAAAAATGCATTCAGTAAAATTTTTGTCTGTCTGTCTGTCTGTCTGTCTTTCTGTCTGTCTGTCTGTCTGTCTGTCTGTCTGTCTGTCGGTTTGTATGTTCCTTATGGAAACAAAAACTACTCGACGAATTTTAACGAAACTTGGTACAATTATTCTTCATACTCCTGGACAGGTTTTTGTATACTTTCCAGCAGAGTAGTAAAGGGGAATTTTGGGAAATTTTGGGAAAACGGGAGAAGTTACTCCATTTTTTAAGTTTCCGTCGCGTGTGCAGCCTTAATGGTTAAACTTACATAGAAATCATGTATGACGGAAATATTCTTCATAAAATTATCTAAAAAAAAATCCTCAACAGTTTATGTCTATCTTTTACGGTTGACTCACAATAACACGTGTAATTCCTGATAGCTTAGCAGTTCGGAACATTATGATTATATTTGTTTACTCTTACGTTTGTAAACCTCTCACTCATCTCTAATTTAAAAAAGGTAATATTATTACCTATTCAATAAAAAAAGAATCATAGAAATCGATAGAGAAACACCGAAATTATACAGAAAATAAGCCATCGCGCCCGTGACCAAAACCAAATCTTTACTAATTTACATATAACATACTAGATGGCGCCAGTAGTTGCATCCTACATCACGTAATGATTTATTTTGTAGATTGTTATAAATACTTCATAGCGTTTTATTCCAAAATTTGCTATTAAACGGAAATACTGAACCGTTCATTAAAGCGCATTCAAAATCACCAAACTACACTGTTTAAGGAGTGCTATTAATTTAATAAATTGAAAACATTGCGCTGAATTTCACAATGCTTGAGCAGTGACTGAAGAAAGAAACCTCAGATATTTAAAAAAACAACGCTACCCGTGCGAAGCTGGGACGATCCACTAGTGTAGAATATTTCCGTCACACATGTTTTCTATGTAACTATAACCATTAAGGCTGCACACGCGACGGAAGCTTAAAAAATGGAGTAACTTTCCCTGTTTTCCCAAAATTTCCCAAAATCCCCCTTTATTACTCTGCTGAAAAGTATAACCTGCCCTAGAGTATGAAGAATAATTCTACCAAGTTTCGTTACAATCCGTCGAGTAGTTTTTGTTTCCATAAGGAACATACGAGTACAAACAGACTGACAGACATTTTTGGCATCAGTATCGATCACTAATCACCCCCTGATAGTTATTTTGAGAATATATTTAATATACAGAATTGACTTCTCTACAGATTTATTATAAGTATAGATATCGTACATACATACATATACACTGGGTATTAATTCTCACTGAAGTAAGGTGGAGACAATAGAAATAGATCAACATTGTACGATGGCAAATTGTTCGAGCTTCGTCTACATTCATCAATCATTTTTTAAAAACATGATTTCTATTTTGGACTTGTGACACTTATTTTTTTAGCAATTTTTCTATTTCATTTAAATGAGTTCACTGTTTCGTCCTCTACTAACATTGCGATCATCATTGGCTCTTTAATTCGTTATGTAAATATATTACAAAACCAAATCCACTAAGAGTAATGTAAGTAATGAGAGTTACACGAGACTATAAATTTTAGATATTACCTTGATGATAAATGTTACATTTGATGTACTTCATTTATAATCAAATGTATTATTACACATGTTTCGATAAGGTTCCGCAACAATATATTATTACAAACATAAATATAATAACAATAATAATTAGGCATGTTCTTTCCGGTTGTTCGGCTCTTGCTAACACTGAGTACTTGCATAGACACAACCAAGCAGCCAAAATCCTGCATCAGGAGCTCGCTCTGAAATACGGACTCTTGCAACAGAGGCAGGTATTACATGTATCTGCCGGAGCCAATCCTAGAAAACGACCGTGCCAAAATCTATTGGGACCGATCCGTTATCACGGACAGAACTATTCTAGCGAATAAGCCTGACATCGTGGTATGGGATCGGTCGCAGTCGAGGGTATTTCTAGTGGATGTCACTATCCCTCATGACAAGGGTCTCGTGAAAGCTGAAACCGAGAAGCGTCGGAAGTATCTCGATCTGGCTCACGAGATCACCGACATGTGGGGTGTGACTTCGACAGAAATAATCCCAATTGTTTTGTCCGCGAACGGGTTAATTCCAACCAGCCTCGCGACCAACTTGAGGCGGTTGGATTTCTGTGGCGTGTCGGTTCCAGCACAAATGCAGTGCGCGGTGCTGCTCGATACGGCTCGGATGATTATTCGTCGGTTCTTGAACCTGACCCCGACCGACTGTTCTTTTGTCGGGGAGTACCGCCTCTCCCATTTAAAATTCTTTATTTTCATTTTCGGCCATGGGAGAGGCGAGGAACTAAAAATCATGCCAAAATACAATAATAATAAAAGCATTTATTTGTCTTTCTTCAGCACTTAACATGAAATAAACAATAGAAAATTATAAAAGACAAAAAAAGGGTAGTTAAAGCTTCAGAACTGAAAACTCATCAGCCACGATTAGAAGTTGATAGGGGACAAGATGTTAGAAATAAAGTATCATCGGTGATGGATTTCCAACCGCATCGCCCAAAAACCACAATAAAAAAACCCCCATACCCCGAGTCGCCTCTTACGAAGCCCGTGGGTAGAAATGAGCAGTGACATCTTAAGCCGGCACTACACGGCAAATTATAACTATAAATCTGTACAATTAATATATTTCTAAAGCTTTGGCCAGCTCTTTTTGGAATAAAAGCCTCAAGTATATTTAAATAAAAAGTTTTAATACAACCTTTGACTGACCCCTAAAGAGTTACCTCCAAAGCCTCCAAAAGATATATATGACAAAATTATGTAGATTTTGAATCATCGTGTAAGAGAGCGATGCTCGCGTTCATACAGATGTTATCTGCCAAAATATTTATATTTATATCATAGTTCAGGGTTTTGTCATTCATTATACTATTGTGGTAGTTAATTTAAGTTGTTGAAGGCCACAGGGTCGCAAAAAGTGGCGATCGATAGTCTCTGTCTACCTCAACGGGACCTAATCACATAAATGTTAATAAATGACCGAGAAGCTACCTATATAACTATCCACTCGGCCACGGCTGTCGTCGCGTTGTTTCAACGCCAAACGTATTTTTACAAAACAGCCTATCGCACTCTTGCATAGTGTAGGTTTATGATTGTAAAAATCTTTTTAATGATACGTACAGTTGCAGTGTAGTGCCGGCCTAGAATAGCACTACCCCATTTCTTCCGGTGGGTGTACGTAAGAGGCGACTAACGGTATTGGGGCTTTTAAGGGATTTTTGGGCGATGCGGTTGGAGACCCATCACTAAAAACCTTTATCTCACCATCTTTTCCCCACGCAACTTCCAAAAGTGGCTGAGGAATTTCTTATTCCCTAGCTCTGGCTACCCCTTCATGGGATTTACAGCCGTGAGTATATGTATGTATGTATGTACAGTATTTATTTAATTTTCTTCAGAAATTGGGTAAAGAGTGTTCGGTTTAAGAAAATCTTTGTGTACCCCTTTTTAGAAGTTATATCCGTAAGTATATTTAAGCACATAGGCTTACTTCAGTCAGAAAAATAAGTGTAGATTTCGAATCATCGTATAAGAGAGCGGTGCTCGCGGTCATACAACTCTTATCTGGCAAAATATTTATATTTATATCATAGTTCAGGGTTTTGTCATTCATAATAGTAATGTGGTATCAAATTTATTTTTTTATAGACTAGAAAAATGGCACGGTTTTGGATGAGAGCATGTATAGCCAATTTGTCATAATGAATGACGCATAAAAATCTAGGTGTCCCGTGACGGTAGTAGTTGGGACTTGTAGGTAATCCCATGGGTAGAAATAGGATAGTGCTACTCTAAGCTGAACAATGCAATATAAATATAAAAGAAAACAAATTGAAGTATAAGTAAAAAAATAAAGTTCAAAAGAAGAACAAGTTTATTTTAGAATGCATTTTTTTGTTTCCATTCAATTCAGATAAAATGCAAATTTCAGTTTTAATTTCTATTATTCATATAATTCAACTTGACTACCTAACACCCAGCCTCAAGGTAAACACTAGTGCTTTTTTAAAATCATTGGCTCTTCATAGCACAGTCTAACACGAGCGCTATTCAATCGTTACTCTGTCGGTTAGAATGAGATAAAAGTATACGATACTATGTTAGTGCGAAAGAGATAGCTGTTTTATACGCTATATCTAGTTAAAAGGCCGCTCGTGCTTACCATGCTGATAATATAATTATGAGCTTAATTTTTAATTCTATTGTATTTATTTTTATTTTATTTTTATTTTACTTTATTGAGGAAACAAACAGTCGTTTTAACAAATATGTATAAAGTTTACAAGGAAATATCATAAACCTATAGTTCCCTAAATATATATATAGAAACAATTGAAATTAGCGTAGTTTGATTCTAGCTAGATGTATGTTTAAATAATACATTTTACAAGTTACAAAAGGTTCTCAAGTGAGATACAATAAAAATAAAAAAAGAAATAAAAATAACACCTACAAAAGTAATATTACAAATCCAAGAATAGTTTTTTAAGGCATCTTAGAAATGAGCTTCGACTGTTTTCAAACAAATCAATTTGAGATGAAAATTCCTTATTATATAAATCAACACTACGTCTAAAAAAATTATTGCATGTATAAACAGTTCTATGTTTAGGAGCAGAAAATAAATAATTGTTACGAGCACCTTGTCTGGGTATACGGAATGAAATTTTTTCTTAAAGATGAGGGGAATCTACAACATTATTTAAAATTTTGTAAAGAAACGTTAAGTCACACTGTTTTCGTCTATTTTGAAGAGAAGACAATTTATGGGTTTTAAGAGAATTGTTATAGTTGATATAATTGTTATTACACCTATATTCCAATGATTTAAGAAACTTTTTTTGTACTTTCTCAATCCGAGTGATATGACAGGCATAAAATGGTGACCATATTACGCAGGCAAATTCTAACAGCGATCTTACATAGCTAAAGTAGAGGACTTTTAAAGTATAGGGGTTTTGAAAAGGCTTAGATATTCGAAGTATAAAGCCAAGCTGTCTAAAGGCTTTTTTAATCATTTGGTCTATATGAAGATTAAAAGAAAGTTTAGAATCCATTATTATTCCAAGATCACGTATTGATGTGACACGTTTCAGAGGTATATTATTAAACTTATAATTGAAGGTAATAGGATTATGTTTACGAGTATATGTAATAATAGAGTATTTTTCTAAATTAAGGTCAAGTTGATTATAACGAAAGTATGTAGATAAATTATCTAAGTCGGATTGTAGACCGTTGCAGTCGTCTAGAGAATAAATAACTTTAAAAATTTTTGCATCATCAGCATACAATAAACATTGAGACTTTGATATTGAATTTGAAATATCGTTAATATATAGAATAAACAGGACAGGGCCTAAATGTGAACCTTGGGGAACTCCCGAGGGTATTCCCAGGAATCTAGAAATAAAGCCTTTACAAGAAACTGCCTGAGAACGATTTCTCAAATAAGAATCAATCCATCTAAGTAGATCACCGTGTATACCGATTGTCCAAAGTTTCATTATCATAATGTCATGCCAAATTTTATCAAAGGCTTTTTTGAAATCGGTATACAGGACATCGACCTGTAGTCCTTGGTCCATTGCTTCTATTAGGCAGCTCGTAAAAGAGAGCATGTTAGTGTCTACGGAGCGTCCTCTACAAAAGCCATGCTGGGACGTTGAGATGTGATGCTGTACTGCATTCATGAGTTGGTTCGTAGCAATCTTCTCAAATATCTTAGCAAAAATATTTAGTTTTCGAAATAGGCCTATAATTTGTTACGTCATCTAATTTGTCACTTTTTGGAATAGGTGTAATAAAAGCTTTTTTCCAAGTCATGGGAAATATTCCAGTTTTGACTGATGTTTGGAAAATGATTGATAGTGGTACGGATAACTGCTCGGCGCATTGTTTAATGAGTATGGGATGTATACCATCGTAGCCCGATCCTTTGTTAACATCGACTAGCTTAAGCTCTTTGAAAATGGAGTCACGAGAAAATGTGATAGAAGAAATGGAGATTGGAGCGTCAAGAGGTGGACAGTCAAAATTTATATTTAATGGTGGAAACGAAGAAGAGGTTTCAAAGACCGAATGAAAGTAATTGTTAAATAAGTTACATATTTCTTCTCCTGAATCGCTTATTTAAAATAAGCTCACCATCAATTCCCACCTTGGTACGTTAAAAAAATGAAATAAAATGAATGAGATACGCATACCTTATACTATTAAAAAAAAAGATTACGTATAGAATGATACATAGTAATATTAGAACATACATACATACATATACTCACGGCTATAAATCCCTAGAAGGGGTGGCCAGAGCTAAGGAACTAGAAGTTCCTCAGCCACTCTTGGAAAGTTGAGTGGGGAAAAGATGGCAAAATAAAGGTTGTTGGTGATGGGTCTCCAACCGCATCGCCCAAAAATCCCTTAAAAGTCCCAATACCGTTAGTCGCCTCTTACGTACACCCACCGGCAGAAATGGGGTAGTGTTATTCTAAGCCGACACTACACAGCAAGTAATATTAGAAATAAATATGAAATAAGAAAATAAAAATATTGATTGAAAATTTATGTATTAGTTTCATCTACTTCTACTTTGGTTTCATAAGTTGTATTGTTATTAGAAGAACCCGTAAAAAGTGTTGTCAGTATAAAGAAAGTCATCGTTAATTGTTTAAAAAAAAGAAAAGAAAAGTTTTTTTTTATTTAGCACACATATACAGTATTCAATGACAATGACATAATTCAAGGAAATGGTTTCGCTAAATTGGGCCCACAATCTGTAATTTCTGATTTGTGTATGAGTATACACAAAACCAGAACTGGTTTTCATTATGAGCCCTACATGGTGATGACAGTACGTCAGCAGCTATTTATATAAACTAGAAAATTCAAAACAAGTTAGAACAACCAAACAAACATATTGTCACTTATTACTGAGTCAATAATTTGCTGTGTAGTGTCGTCTTAGAATATTCCTTAGCTCTGGCTACCCCTTCTAGGAATTTATAGCTGTAAGTATATGTATGTATGTATATGTATGTTCAGAATACCCAAATTATGCTAGAAGTGTCCTCACGTGATAAGAGACAGGCTTGTCGCCGTTTTTCTATGAATACACTGTCACATGACTATTCATACGTATACTCACGGCTGTAAATCCCTAAATGAGGTAGCCAGAGCTTCAGAATCAGAAAATTCCACAACTTTTGGAAAAGGGAAAAGATTGTAATATAATAGGTAATATAGCTGCGTAGTGTCGGCTTAGAATAGCACTACCCCATTTCTTCCGGTGGGTGTACGTAAGAGGTGACGATTTTATGGGCGATGCGGTTGGACACCCATCACCAACAACCTTTGTTTTACTGTTCCTGTACCAACAACCTGTTCTTTTCCCTATTCAATTTCCAAAAGTGGCTTAGGAATTTTGAATTTTTTAGCTCTGGTTACCCCGTCCAGGGATTTAATGCCGTGAGAATATGTATGTATATATGTATTGTAATATAAATAATTTTGATGATGGGGGAAAAGCCCTACATTTAGTCGCCTCTTTTGTTCACTAAAAAATATGGTAGTGCTATTCGAAGCCGTTCGGGTGATTATGAAGACTTGTTAATAGTGCAAACACGGGTCAGATCGCTAGTTTCTTCCGACACTATAATACATATTTAAGCCTACTATAATCTTTAAATCATCTTAGTATTACAAATATATTTCAAACGTGATCAATTGACATCGAACCTAATTCATAACTAGTTTTTGGCTGCGTGTTCGTTTATCGATCGTACGAAGTGGCGATCAATAGCCTCTGCCTACCCCAATGGGAACTAATGGCGTGAGTATATGTATGTATGTATGTTCGTTTATGTTTTATTTTTTACTTACAATGACTGCTTGTAAAGTATATAATATGTGTTGTGCTGTAGTGTTGGATAAGAAATGCACTTCACCGTTTCTACTCGTGGAGGTCGTACGACGCGGCTTATGATTTTGGGTCTCAATAAGGCTTTGTGAAAATCTTTAGGGTAGACAGAGTAGCAATAAAGGTCTACTAGACTAGTTTAATTTTGTATAACCAAGGTAGGAGCCAAAAATGAGAAGAATAGAAGCAACAGCATGTATGAGAAGAATAGTGAACTTTCAATGTGGCTAATAGCATCTGCCTACCCTCATGGCATAGACACTTAGAGATACACTGACCTGATTGGGATAAATTAATATGCACTTTAGGTTCTGTTGCCGAAACGAACGAAGCCGACATGATAGTCCAATGGGTAGAACACCCGCCCTAAAACAGAAGGGCGTGAGTTCCAATCCCGGGTCAGGCCTACACCAATTTGTCTTTTCTAAAGTCATATGTGTGGTTAATTTATCATGGTTGTTAACGGTGAGGGAAAACATCGTGAGGAAACCCACCTAGCTAAGTTGTACTTAGTCATGTGACAGTGTATTCGTACAAAAACGGCGATAGGCCTGCCGTATCACGCGAGTTCACTGTCCAAGCAAAACGTGGGTACCTTCTCTGGACACTAGATGGCGCTGCCATGTGAGTTCAGAAGTATTGGTACCTCTGCCAACCCCATCGGGGATAAACGGCGTGAACGTTTATGTTATGTTATGGAAAGTGAAGTGTGAAGAATAAATGAGAGATCTCATCAAAATTTATAAAGCAAGCAGTAACAGACAAACACACCATCTCATCCATTGTATTAGTATAGACAAAATAAAATATAAATCGACCTCATTCCGCGCACATTCATCATCTTTCGAACTCATCAACCCACGCAGTGATGATGATGAAACCAAATGAACATACAAATGTCAGATTTAGGCTTCTGAATCTTAAATTGTGATTACATTCTAACTTAATGTGAAATGAGAATATGTTTTTGTTTGTTTGTCACTTTCTACGCGTAAATGATTCAACGTGTATACGTTTTTTGCTGTGTAATGTCGGCTTAGAAAAGCACTACCCTTTTCTCCCGTGGGTGTTCTTAAAAGGCGGCTAAGGGAATTGTGGCTTTTTTAGTGATTTTGGGCGATGCGGTTGGAGACTCATTACCAAAAACATTTAAATTACAATCTTTGCCCCACTCAACTTCCAAAAGTACATACATACATTCACGGCTGTAAATCCCTAGAAGGGGTAGCCAGAGCTAAGGAATTACAAATACCTCAGGCACTTTTGGAAGTTGCGTGGGGAAAAGATGGCAGAATAAAGGTTGTTGGTGATGAGTCTCCAACCGCATCGCCCAAAAATTCCTTAAAAGCCCCAATACCGTTAGTCGCCTCTTACGTATAGCCACCGCAAGAAATGGGGTAGTGCTATTCTATGCCGACACTACACAGCAAAAGTAGCTGACGTATTTAGGAAAGAAAGAAATACATTTATTCGACGACATGATAGTCCAGTGGATAGAACACCCACCTGAAAACAGAAGGGCGTGAGTTCCAATCCTGGGTCGGGCCTACACCAATTTGTCTTTTCTAAAGTCATATGTGTGGTTAATTTATCATGGTTGTTAACGGTGAGGGAAAACATCGTGAGGAAACCCATATGGCTGAGTTTGTACTTAGTCATGTGATAGTGTATTCGTACAAAACGGCGATAGGCCTGCCCCCTATCACGTGAGTACACTGTCCATGCAAAACGTGGGTACTCTGATCACCAGGTGACAAAGTCATGTGATGTTCAGAAGTATAAGTACCTCTGCCAACCCCTTCGGGGATATTCGGCGTGAACGTTTATGTTATGTTATGTTACATTTATTCGCTGCTACACAATGATTATTTCTTATTTAGATCTAATCCAGAAGGGGTACCTTTTAGAGATTCATCGCCGTGAGTATACACATAAATATATGTGAGTATGTACTCGTTTACATACATTCATACATATGACGTGAGTATAGTCATGTATCCTGAAAAGGGATATCCTGAGCTTCAGAGTTAGGAATTCCTCAGCCATTTTATGAAGTAGATTGGAGAAAAGATTGTACAATAAAGTATGATATAGAAAATAAAAGAAAAGAATTTTTATTTAGCACACATATACAGTATTCAACGACATCATTTAAAGAAATTATTTCGCTAAATTGGGCCCACAATCAGTCATTTCTGATTTGTGTATGAGTATACACAAAATCAGAACTGGTTTTCATTGTGAGCCATACATGGTGATGACAGTACGTCAGTAGCTATTTATATAAACTAGAAAATTAAAAACAAGTTAGAACATACATACATACATACATATACTCACGGCTATATCTCCCTAGAAGGGGTAGCCAGAGCTAAGGAATTATAAATTTCTCAGCCACTTTTGGAAAGTTGAGTGGGGAAAAGATGGCAAAATAAAGGATGTTGGTGATGGATCTCCAACCGCATCGCCCAATAATCCCTTAAAAGCCCCAATACCGTTCGTCGCCTCGTACGAACTCCCACTGGCAGAAATGAGGTAGTGTTATTCTAAGCCGACAGTACACAGCAGATTTAAAATCGTTTTTTGAAATGTATGTATGTAATGTAGAAAATTATATCACATCCCTCTTTGATTATAAAATAAATCGGGAAAGTCCCAGACACCTCGATATGACTCACATTATGTCCCTGGCTGTTCTTAGATCTATTTGGTTTTACTGAATCCGGTTGTTTTAAATACATGTTAAGGGGAATATCTGGTTGTTACTATGTGTATTTTAATATTATACCTAACCACTTTTCTATAATACTCACGGCTATTTAACCATTTTTAGGTTGGCAAAGCAATGTTTTTAGAAATAAATATTCTTCTAATCATTTATTTTACATGTTATTAAATAGGTGCAAAAACTTAAATACCGGAATGTAATTTTAGTTATTGGCATAATGTTAAGTTCAGCTGTGTAGTGTCGGTAAATAATAGCACTACCCCATTCTTACCGCGAATTGAATGCGAGGTGACATTGAGTACGAGGCATTTCAAAATTTTTCACTTTAAATTTACTACCCTGGCACCTGGCACTAGTAAGATGTTATATTCATGATTCTGAAGGATCTATACTAATATTACATACCATACATATACTCACGGTTCAGATCCCTAGGAAGGGTAGCCAGAGCTAAGGAATTAAAAATCCTCAGCCAGTTTTGGAAATTTAATTGGGGAAAAGATGGAAAGAGTGGTATAGTGATATTCTAAGCCGACACTACACGGCATATTACTAACATTAATAAGAAGATTTTTATTGTGGGTTTGTTTGTTTATCATGAACCGAACGCAAAAAGCAGAACCAATTAAAAAAAAAACTTTAGGAATGAAAATTTAAGCCTTCAGAAAAATAAAGGCTATATATAACAAAAATTGCTTTTATAAACAACAACAGAAAACAGAAATAAAATGAACTCAGCAGCATCGTCTAATAATATCTTTATTAAACCTAAGTCTTCGCCTTAACAAGCCTGGGTTTTTTGGACTGTATCATAAAAAAATCGTTCGGTAAGAACATCAAAAAAAAGGTCTTCTGTGTTACGCAAATTCATATACATAATCGATTTAAAACTGAGTCACATCTCGGATTTACTCTACAGATATATCATAGCTGTGTAGTGTCGGCTTAGAACAGCACTACCCCATTTCTTCCGGTGGGTGTACGTAAGAGGCGGTTAACGGTAACGAGGCTTTTAATGGATTTTTGGGCGATGCGGTTGGAGACCCATCACCAACAACCTTTATTTTTACTATCTTTTCCCCACTCAAATTTCCAAAAGTGGCTGAGGAATTTCTAATTCTGTAGCTCTGGCTACTCCTCCTAGGGATTTATAGCCGTGAGTATTTGTATGTATGTATGTATGTATGTTATTATTATTGTGAAGTATAGACCCACATTAAAGTATGCGGGTCTAAACTAAGCTAAGTGTTTTAAATCCCAAAGAGGATCTCGCTACAGCTTAAGAATTTTTAAGAATCAAATCTCTCATGAAAATTCAGAGTACACGTGCTTTACACGCATAAAATCCTATAAGATTTTATAAAAAAAATAAATAATAGATAAAAAAAATAATAGGTTGCAATCTTTAGGGACTGAGTAATGTGAATATTTTTGTCCATAAAGTTCATATAGACTTATACACATATTTTTCTTAACGTTAATGCTGTGTAGTGCCGGCTTAGAATAGCACTACCCCATTTCTTCCGGTGGGTGTACATAAGAGGCGACTAACGGTATTAGGGCTTTTAAGGGATTTTTGGGCGATGCGGTTGGAGACTCATCACCAAAAACCTTTATTTCACCATCTTTTTCCCACGCAACTTCCAAAAGTGGCTGAGGAATTTCTAATTCCCTAGCTCTGGCTACCCCTTCATGGGATTTATAGGCGTGAGTATATGTATGTATGTATGTATGTTAATGTGTATGGAGATACATGTGAATTTTTAATACATGCCCTTTCATTCTTACATACATATTAAATACCTACATATATTTACGGCTATAAATCCCTAGAAGGGGTAGCCAGAGCGCCAGAATAAGAAATTTCTAAGCCTTACCCAAAGTAAATGTTTTTGGTGATGGGTCTCCAGCCACATCACCCAATATTCACACAATACCCCCAAGTCATCGTTTACGACAACGTACATACATACATATGCTCACGGCTATAAATCCCTATAAGGGGTGTGGAACCAGCAAAGATATACTGGCCAGTACACCCTGCTGTGTACCAACTTATAATTTGTATCTATGCTTAACTCGAAAAACATTTACACTCCGCGATGTAGGAATATGAGTGAGACGCTGCTATGTGCGTTTGAGTCCGCAGTAGTGTGCGCTCTAACATGACTCCCACAGTACTCCCCTCCTAGTCGATACGACGATATCAAAGCTAGGAGGTACCTATTACCAATTACCAAATTCAGTGTGAGCAATGAGGCCGGTGATTGCATGCCTGTAGATGCTCTGCTGAATGAATGGTGTGGTGAGGTAAGCGAGGAATACAAGTTGCGGGTAGATCGAGAAATGTAGTAGAAAGAAGCGTGTGTTCTTATCGAGGGGTCACCACTGTGGAACCAGCAAAGATATACTGGCCAGTACACCCTGCTGTGTACCAACTTATAATTTGTATCTATGCTTAACTCGAAAAACATTTACACTCCGCGATGTAGGAATATGAGTGAGACGCTGCTATGTGCGTTTGAGTCCGCAGTAGTGTGCGCTCTAACATGACTCCCACAGGGGTAGCCAGAGCTAAGGAATTCGAAATTCCTCAGCCACGTTTGGAAAGTTGTATGGAGAAAAGATGGTAAAATAAAGGTTGTTGGTGATGGGTCTCCAACCGCATCGCCCAAAAATCACTTAAAAGCCCCAATACCGTTAGTCGCCTTTTACGTATACCGACCGGAAGAAATGGGGTAGTGCTATTCTAAGCCGACACTACACAGCAATTACGAATTTACGACAACCGTTGAAAAAAATGGATAAGGGCTATTATAAGGCAATAACACAACTCTAAATAGTACAACAGTATTTCGCCAGATTATTTTATTAATAACTGTACCAAAAAAAATACCATTTCTTTAAAAAGGGTGTTACTTTGAAGAATTTTAACTCCACCAAGACAAAACACCTGGCATAAATTTAATGTAAGTGCAAAAACGTAAATGATATCTTTTAACAGGATACATTGAAGTAAAAAGAATTAAAAGGCATGCATGAAAAATTACACATGCATCTCCATATACACCAACGTTTATTATTATGTATGTAAGTCTAGTCTAGTGTCGGCTTAGAATAGAACTACCCCTTTTTTTCCGATGGGTGTACGTAAGAGGCGACTAACGGTATTGGGGCTTTTTAAGGGATTTTTGGGCGATGCGGTTGGAGACCCATCACCAACAACCTTTATTTTACCATCTTTTCCCCCGCAACTTCCAAAAGTGGCTGAGGAATTTCTAATTCGTTAGCTCTGGCTACCCCTTCTAGGTATTTATAGCCGTGAGTATATGTATGTATGTAAGTCTATATGGACTTTTTGGATAAAAATATTTACATTACTCAGTCTTTAAAGATTGCAACGTATTATAAAATATTTTGAACTTTATACGTGTAGCAAAGAACTCAAACTGAAAAGTTAACGCCGTATATCCCTAAGGGGTGGGCAGAGGTATTAATACTTCTGAACATCACGTGACATTGGCATCTGGTGTTCAGAGTACCCAGGTTGTGCTTGGACAGTGTACTCACGTTAGGGGGTACGCCTGTTTTGTACAAATGCACTGTCACATGATAAAATACAACTTAGCCATGTGGGTTTCCTCACGATGTTTTCCCTCACATATAACTTTAGAAAAGACGAATTGGTGTAGGCCCGACCCTGGATTTGAACACTAATCGTCGGCACCATAAGCGGTGTTCTACCCATTGAGCTATCGCGGAATATTCCGTATAATATTATATTGTTTTTGGGATTTTTTTGTTTTTTGTTTAAAGTCCTAATACAGTTCAAATAAAATTAATACAAGAATATGATTTAAAATAGTCAAGTGTCATGATAGGTAACTAAGGGAATCGGCCCCCTGATTATGTATCTTTTGCAAGTGACGATATCTCCTTCTTGCTTATGAAGATGGAAAAGTATGGTATAAGGGGACCTGTTCTTGAAATTTTCACTGATTACTTAGCTAATCGCTCTCAAAGAGTGATTATAGACCAGCACCTAAGTGATGAGGAAATGATCTCTTACGGAGTCCCACAGGGAAGCGTCCTCGGTCCAACGCTATTTCTGCTTTATGTAAATGACCTATTCAACTTTCAACTACCCAATTGCCAAATAACGGCATATGCCGATGACACCGTGCTCCTTGTTCATGGATGTTCCTGGTCAGATACATTAACAAAAGCCGAAGCTATTCTTACCTCGGTGAGAGATTGGTTAAAAGACAACCTGCTTACTCTCAACGCCAACAAATCGCAATTTGTAACTTTTTCCCTAACTAAAATCACTCAGCCAAGCGATTCATTCAAGTTAAAGGTCCACAAAACTACCAATTACTCTGACTCATGTAGTTGTGACAATATAATAAGAGCAGACAACTTCAAATATCTTGGCGTAATACTTGACAGTACGCTTTCGTGGAAACCACATCTTGAGCTCTTGACAAGAAAAGTTCGTAAACTCCTCTTTGTGTTTAAAAATTTAAGAAACAGTGCCGATATAGAAACACTGAAGATGGTATACCTTTCTCAAGCCCGATCAATTTTAAAATATTGTATTAGCGCTTGGGGTGGTGCGGTAAAAACGGCAATATTAAAAATTGAAAGAGCACAACGCTGCATATTAAAGGTTATTGGCTTATAAACCAATCAGAACGCCCACTACTGAAATTTATGCCTATTGGAACGTACTTAGTGTTCGAAAACTATATATCCTTAACATAATTACCAGGACACATACGAGTAAGTCCTTAACGTATGATGACAACTACGGTACGGTACGGACGGTATTTTACTCTGGGGCAGAGCAGCTGATGTTGGTTCCATATTTATTTTCCAAAAGAGAGCAATAAGAGCTATATACAATTTGAGATCCCGAGATTCCCTGAGGGAATTGTTTAAAACAATAAATATAATGACGCTGCCATGTCAATATATTTATGAAAATGTTATGTATGTAAGAAAGAATCAGGCCTCTTTTGTGAAAAATTGTGACAGACATATTTGAAACCTGAGAGACAACAATAAAATATCAGTACCAAAATACAGATTGTCAAAAGTAAATACATCTTTCATGGGGTTATGCGTAAAAATGTATAATAAAATACCTGAGGACATTTTAAATTTATCAGAAAAAAAAATTCAAAGCAGCAGTTAAAAGAAATCTTAGTTCGAAAGCCTATTACAATGTCAATGATTATATTAATGATGAAGTGGCTTGGTGTCATCAGGGCTCTGTGCAGGATGTTTCCGGGCTAACACCAAAATTGTAATGGACGTAGAAAAAGATGTGTGTTGACGAGTTTCTTACGGGTGCTTCTCTCAACAAAACACCTTCCGAATCCGAAGTAAACTTAGTATTAAGTTAAAATTTGACGTTCAAAAAACAAAGATTTATCTTTTTTATTTTGAAATAAATGATTATTTTATTTTAATAACTTTTCTAAAACTGTTAGAAGATCTGACATTGTTTGTCCTACAGTTAGACTTAAATCGGCTTTGTCTAAATATCAGTTTATCTTTCTAAGTGCTTTTATTTACAACTAGTGGATCGGCCCCGCTTCGCACGGGTAGCGTAGTTTTAAAAATATCGGAGGTTTCTTCAATCACTGCTCAAGCGTTATGAAATTAGCGCCTTTATTACAACTTACAGCACTCATGTCTGAATATAGTGTAACTTTGTGATTTTGAAAGTGCTTTTATGAACGGTACAGATAAGTATCTCCGAAATTAAGCAAATTTTTAGGTTTTAATTGATGCAACTACTGGCGCCATCTAGTACGTAATATGTAAATTAGTAAGGATTTGGTTTTGATCGCGTGCGACTATTATGTTTCATGTATAATTTTGGTGTTTCTATTCCGATTTCTATGATTCTTTTTTTAATGAGTAGGTAATAATGTTAACTTTTTAAATAAGGGTGATTGAGAGTATTGTAAACGTAAGAGAAAAAAAATATAATCAGAATGCTCTGAACTGCCAAGCTATCAGGAGTTACACGTGTTGTTGTGAGTCAACCACAAAAGATAGACATATGCTGTTGAAAAATATTTTTTAGACAATTTTATGTAGACTATTTCCGTCATACGTGATTTCTATGTAACTTTAACCATTAAGGCTGCACACGCGACGGAAAATATCCCCAAATTCCCCTTCACTACTCTGCTAGAAAGTATACTATAACCTGCCCAGGAGTATGAAGAATAATTGTGCCAAGTTTCGTTAAAATTCGTCGAGTAGTTTTTGTTTCCATAAGGAACATACAAACCGACAGACAGACAGACAAAAATTTTACTGATTGCATTTTTGGCATCAGTATCGATCCCTTATCACCCCCTGATAGTTATTTTGAAAATATATTTCATGTACAGAATTGACATCTCTACAGATTTATTATAAGTATAAATAAAGTAAATAAGATATTGAAACTTTATCCCGAAAGTATAAAGAAGGTTAAATCATTATTAGTCGAATGGCTAATACAGAAAACATATGATGATACTGAAAAAATACTCAACATTGTACAATGATAATCAAATAATATTACAAACAACCACTTTCATACACATAAACAGGCATAAAACACATACACACACACACACACACTTACACACACATAGATAACATTTCACACAAATCCATACGCTTTCACATATACAAGTTTTTATATATTATAACATAACATAACATAAACGTTTACGAAGAATTTCCCCGAAGGGGTTGGCAGAGGTACTAATACTTCTGAACATCACGTGACTTTGTCACCTGGTGTTCAGAGTACCCACGTTTTGCATGGACAGTGTACTCACGTGATAGGGGGCAGGCCTATCGCCGTTTTGTACGAATACACTGTCACATGACTAAGTACATCTCAGCCATGTGGGTTTCCTCACGATGTTTTCCCTCACCGTTAACAACCATGATAAATTAACCACACATATGTCTTTAGAAAAGACAAATTGGTGTAGGCCCGACCCAGGATTTGAACACTAGTCGTTTGCACGATAACCGAGTGTTCTACCCACTGGGCTATCACGGTTTTCCAAATTCCAATAAATATGTATTTTTTTTAACTGCACGGCTCTTAAATCACCTAAAAAGCCCCAATAACTTTAATCCATCTATAGATAACCTACGCGAAGAAATAGAGTAGTGCTATTCTAAGCCTATAAGCACTATACAGACATATACGGACATATTAAAAAAATATATTGTTACATTATTACAAGTAAAGCCGTTGAGAACAAAAATAAGTTTAAAATAAACTACACAGCACGCCCACTGGGTCGTGCTCGACAGATCATGTTTTTATTAAGCTTGTGGCAGACTGAACGCGGGGCGCTTGCGGTTTTAAAAAAACATATTACATAATTGCCGTGTAATGCCGGCTTAGAATGTCGCTACCCCTTTCTACCCACGGGTGTCGTAAGAGGCGACTAAGGGTATTGGGGCTTTTTATTGGATTTTTGGGCGATGCGGTTGGAGACTCATCACCAAAAACCTTTATTTTACCATCTTTTCCCCACTCAACTTCCAAAAGTGGCTGAGGAATTTCTAATTCCTTAGCTCTGGCTACCCCTTCTAGGGAAATATAGCCGTGAGTATATGTATGTATGTATGTATTATATAAGTAGAAATAAATACTATATGCAGTTCGTGTAACACTTGCATGAAAAGATGGGGATGTGATATTTTAGCTACTAGTGGTAGAACTACAATCTTCTTTATAGAGATGCAAATTACAGTAGCGAGTATATCATACTGCCATATATTCACGGCTATAAATCTCTAGAAGTTCCAGCCAGAGCTGCAGAATAAGAATTTTTTCAGCCATTTTATAACTCTATGTGTAGTAATTTACAGCATTTAAGTTAAAATTGAGAATTGAATTGATATGAAGGCTAGGTGTTCAAGGCTGTCTGGGATATTAAATTAGCGTTCCGTGTTTTTTTTTTAAACGAACAATATCTTACACATTATGAACATACATGCATACATACATATACTCACGGCTGTAAATCCCTAGAAAGGGTAGCCAGCGCTAAGGAATTAGAAATCCCTCAGCCAATTTTGGAAATGAGAGTGGGGACCCATCAATCACCAAAAACATTTATTTGACAATCTTTTATCCATTTAACTTCAAAAAAGGCTGAATAATTATGTGATTCTGAAGCTCTGGCTAACCCTTCTAGGGATTTATAGCCGTGCGTATATCTGTGTTTTGTAAAATGTTTTTTTTTTCGATTTCGTTAGCTCTTTTTTTGCCAGAACATTTTAAAACCGCGCGTCATTCAGTGTGCGCGAACCTTAACAATATTTTCACACCAACAATGTATGAGGTTAATCCAGTCTTACTTTGTTATGTCATTACCGAATTCCGAAGCGCAGAGGTCAAGATGGCAGCTAGTTTTTGTAATACTTTCGTTATCTGTTTCGGATCGGTGCCTAATTCTTTGTTAATATGGTGTATGGTGTCTTACCATTCATGTTATTAGTTGCCGTGTAGTGCCGGCTTAGAATGTCGCTACCCATTAGTCCGACGGGTGTCGTAAGAGGCTACTGAGGGTATGGGGCTTTTTAAGTGGTTTTTGGGCGATTTATCACTAACGATACTTAGTTTCTACCATTTGTCTCAGGGGAGACCTTTTCAACTTTCAAATGTGGCTAAAGAGCATCTAGCTTTAAGCTCTGGCTACTCCTTTTTGAGATTTATGGTCGTGAGTATATTTATATACCATTGTTGTAGGTAGAAACTATTGATCGCCATTTCTCAATTTCCTCGCAGTTAGTCTACATTTTCATGTTTTATCTACATTTGTCAATATTTTCTTACATACTCTTTTATTCTTCACGCTGCTGATGCCTTTTTAAATACATTCTTTATTTGATCTAAATGTGTCCTACTTAATCTCTGTCATTTATAAAAAAAATAGAGCGGAAGCCAAATGTAGTCCAAAAATCTCTGATAAGTTCGGCTAAAAGCGAATTGTAAAAATTCGTCGTCCCTGCACCCTGATTGGTCAATTCATAACGTTCACGCCGTTTATCCCCGAAGGGGATGGCAGAAGTACCAATACTTCTGAACTAACATGGTAGCGCCATCTAGTGTCCAGAGAAGGTACCCACGTTTTGCTTAGACAGTGTACTCACGTGATGGGGGCAGGCCTATCGCCGTTTTGTACGAATACACTGTCACATGACTAAGTACAACTCAGCCATGTGGGTTTCCTCACGATGTTTTCCCCTCACCGTTAACAACCATGATAACTTAACCACACATATGACTTTAAGAAAAGACAAATTGGTGTAGGCCCGACCCAAGATTGGAACTCACGCCCTGCTGTTTTCGGGCGGGTGTTCTACCCACTGGACTATCATGTCGCTCAATTCAATATTCTGTCATTTTTTGTTCATACCTGAACCCCTTACGGATATTGAAATTCTTTGTTTATTCTTACTAACTTACTTATACTCACGCCCATTATTCCCATTGGGGTAGGCAGAGACTATCGATGGCCACTTAGTACGATCTTGACAAACCTCTCTTGCTTCCCTTACATTCGTTATTCTTCTCATACATGCTCTTTTATTCTTCTCACTTCGGACCCCCGCCTCTATAAGAACGTTTTCGTATCTGGTCTAGAAACGTTTTACGAGGCCGTCCTCTACTAACAATCCCATCCACATTGGCTCTATATATCTCTTTCGCTACTTTATTTTCATCCATCCTCTCTATGTGCCCAAACCACCTCATTCCTTTTTCTATCTTGCATACTACGTCATCTTTCAAACATTCAAACGTTCTACATGATATAATACATGGTCGTTTGGATAACCCAAACTTACTTGCACAGGTTGGACTTAACACGCCATCATATAGGACTCGCCATACCATAAATAGTTTGTTCTCCGTACCAATTTCCAGAACTAACTACTCACAGAACGCTCCTTTTAGTCGTATTTTATCCGAATAAAATAAAAACTTCCATGATTTAGATCTATTTAATCTAAGTAGATGCGCATTCAGGAAAGCTGTAATGGACGTACTTTTTAATTCTTAAAATACATATTATATTATGAGTATAATTTTAATAACACATACATTCTTATATGCCTTTATGTATGTTCAGATTTTTATTTGTTTTACACACACACACACACACATATACACACACATGCACATACACACACCCTTGAGATATCGTGGATCAAAAAAATTTTGCTTTAAATATTGTTGTTAATATATATTTTACTTCCTCTTAAAATTGTATGTATTTGTTAGAGTTATTTGCTATAAAAAAAAACATGTGTTGAAACTCAAATGTAACGTAACAACAAGATTATTGTTAGATATGTTTTCTGTACACCTGTGAACATCTGTCATTGGCCTTACTTGATTTCTATTATTAACTGTGTATTATTACTTATGCCGCTGTTGATGTTCCTAATAAAAATAAATAAATAAATTAATAAAATAAATTTTGTTTATTCTCTATTTAGCTAAGTCCTAATGTTGTCCTATGTTCAGCGGTAAGCTAAATACAAGAGTCTCGGGTTAGACTCATCTGAACTTAACGTTCACGACGTATATATCCGAAGATAAGGCAGCGGTACTGGTAATTCTAAACATTACAGGGAATTAATATCACCTGGCGTTCAGAGTACCCACGTTTTGCTTGGACGGTGAACTCCCGTAATAGGGGGCGGGTCTATCGCCGATTAAGTCAGTTCGGTATTCATAGGCATAAAACATACATAAACGTTCACGCCGTTTATCCCCGAAGGGGTTGGCAGAGGTACCAATACTTCTGAACTCACATGGCAGCGCCATCTAGTGTCCAGAGAAGGTACCCACGTTTTGCTTAGACAGTGCACTCACGTGATAGGGGGCAGGCCTATCGCCGTTTTGTGCGAATACACTGTCACCTAGAACCTGCCGTGTAGTGTCGGCTTAAAATAACACTACCCAATTTCTACCCGTCGGTGACCGTAAGAGGCAACTAAGGGGAAACTTACTTCTAGTATGCGATGGTGGAAACCATAATTTAAACTTTTAAGAGTGACAATGGAAGAGCCTCCTGTCGTCCTTAAGACGTCACCTAATATCAATATTGTAAACAAGGAAGGAGGTTCTTCTGGCAATATAAATAAAAAGAATACTTTACAAGGAGTCTCCCAGTTTAAACTACGACGGGTAGAAATTGGGTAGTGTTATTTTAAGTCGACACTACACGGCAGGTTCTATTAGATCAGTCAAATATGTCAAGTTTAAATGGTAACGATTTATAAATTTATTTCTTTCGCCATTTTAAAGTATTTTTAAGCATAAATATTAACCGTTAATATATGTTGTAACCTGTTTTTAACTAATTAAGAAGTATTTCCTGAGAGGCGATGACTCATACTAAAGTCCGGTTTACAATTCATATTTTCATATCTTGTGAATTGCTGTGTAGTGTCGGCTTAGAATAGCACTACACCATTTCTTCCGGTTGTGTGTACGTAAGAGGCGACTAACGGTATTGTGGCTTTTAAGGGAATTTTGGGCGATGCGGTTGGACATACATCACCAACAACCTTTATCTTACCATCTTTTCCCCAATCAACTTCCTAAAGTGGCTGAGGAATTTATCATTCCAAAACTCTGGCTACCCCGTTAAGGGATTTATAGCCTTAGGTATATATATGTCGTGGCCATATCGTAGATTTGAACACATCGTGAAATGATCGATCATTTCATGAAATAGTCACATTTCATGATGTGGCCAACGTCATTTGACCAGATCGTAAAATTATCAACGTTTCACGATTTGGTCATCCACGCTTGGCCAGATCGTAGAAAAAGGGTGACCATAAAACATTTAATAAAAAATCTAGAATATGTAAAGAACTTGTTCATTGTCATTTAAGTCAGTCGGCTGACACAAATAAAATTAATACTATCATTGTAACAAATTATACGATTTTGTGTAACATAATTAAAAAATAATAGTTGTTACAAATTAAACACTTTTTTTCTAAATTAAACATATTACACGTCAAGTAACAATTATATTTTTATAAAACAAACAAATATTCAGAAATAAGTAGGTACTTTAACTACTGTAGTACACCAATTAAATAAAGTAATAAAAAAAACTCATGTAATGCGTATGAAAATTTATATTTAAAAAGTCAGTCTTACTACCTTTCAGTCATTTGTTGGTGCATGACAAACTTTGGTGACACTTTGAAGTACAAAGTGTTTTGTTTTTGAAACATGCGCATCTCTTTGTACGGCACTGATTTTTTGCTGGCTTGCAAAACATTTTTTAAAACCTTGACCTCCAAAAAAAGATTGAAAATTTACAGCTTCTCTCAATGATATTGGCAATTCGGATATAACTTCGCAATAATCTTTAGTCGACATCTGTAGGTCCTGACGAGAAAACCAATTTTTAATTGTCCCAGAAACCGTTTCGATTTTGTATACGCCGTTTCTAACCTTTCCAGCAATATTTATGGTGTCAAGACATCCACGGTTAATTTTCGGTACATTCAAAAACACGGAATTTCCAATTTCTAACAAAGAAAGTTTCTTGGCGGTGTTATCGACCATTTTTTCTGCAGCAAGCTTAACACCGCACTGAGCTTTATCTCTTTCATTAAAAATGAACTGTTCCTTTTGGCATAGAAAACATTTAACTTGAGATCAATAACCTTCTTCTCCACTAGTAACGCCACAAATAGCATGCACAGGTTTGGAACATTATCTACAAAAATGAGCTCCTGATGTGTTCTCACCACAGATGAGACATACAAGATCATCAGCTGACTCTAATACCATATTATCTATCTCTATTACTTGGATTTCTTTAGTGTTGTCACCCTACTCTCCTTAATTTGTTTCATAAACTAAAAAGTAAAATAAAAACAAAACTTTATTATGTCATCATAATTCACAAACATAGAATAATATCAATTAAATAAAAACAGAATAAGTAAGCTGGTATTGAGTATTTTTATGAAATACGCAAATAATTATGTGTTTTGACAGTAGTGTACTAACCTGTGAAATGCGATTCAAACTCCATGGTTTTTTACATTTTGGTCAGTTTTTGCGTGGTTTTCATAGTACTCGAGAACCCTTTTGTCAAAAACTCTTTTATTATTACTCTCTTTCTCGTTTAATAACAAATAATTTACTTTTTCACTGCGAGAAACAACACTTTCGCCAACGGCCGCCATCTTCACACATAAACAAAGCGCTTTCAGCGCCTCTACCGGTAATTAATTTAACTATTTTACGATATGACCAAATAATCTTAATCATTTCATGAAGCGGCCGCGCGTTTAGTTGGCCATATCGAGAAACGATTTCTTATCATTGATCTGCCCAAACCACATCACGATGTGGCCAATAAACAGTTGAACATTTCATGAAATATGACTATTTCATGAAATGATCGATCACTTCACGATGTGTTCAATTCTACGATATGGCCACGACATATGTATGTATAATTTAAATCTTTTTGTTCATGAAAACCTCATGTGGGGATTATTACTAATAATTAAAGAATAAATAAAGGGAAGAAAAATTTCGACACAGGCGGGGATCGAACCCGCGACCTCGGGTAAACGCCCCGACGCTCTGCCAACTGAGCTACCGTGTCAGTTGGCTGCCAGTGCGAAATTCCTCTATCCTTTATTTCTTTTACACGTTTAAGTAGTGTTTGCGTTTCTTACCTCCGAATTATTACTAATTCGAAAGGCCACTTGTCTATCTTTTCAGATAGAATGCAAATGTTGAAAACGCCTAACTATCACATAATTTAAATCTTTTTGTTCATGAAAACCTCATGTGGGGATTATTACTAATGATATGATATGTATGTATGTTGTGAATATATCAGAAGCTGTGGATCGTTGGCTTAGAAAATCACTACCCTATATCTTCCCGTGCGTTTTCGTAAGAAACAACTATTTTAAGGGCGATGAACCCACCACCAACCTATGTTTTTACAATCATATCCATAAATAACTTAATGAAAAAAAATAATGAGAAGAATAAAAGAGCATGTATAAGAAGAATAATGAATGTAAGGGAAGCAAGAGAGGTTCGTCAAGATCGTACTAAGTGGCGATCGATAGTCTCTGCCTACCCCAATGGGAATAATGGGGGTGAGTATAAGTAAGTAAGATAACTTCTAAAAGTATCTGAAGTATTTTTTATTCTCTGGAGGTTCTGGTTACCCCGTTATAGATTTATAGCCGTGAGTATTTGTATGAATTCTGGACCGATAACACTAAATCGGAAAAAATGATTTTGGTGAAAATCTTGAATTTAAAAATATTTAAAATAGCACAGCAAAAGAAGAAAGATTTTTTGCAGAGAGCATAAAATCTAATCCTGAATAGAGCCTAATTCTCATACGCCCAATTTCTGAATTGAGTATTCAAGCTGAGAACGACTTAAGTATCGTTTTGTCTGATTCAGTGGTTATGATTTCAATGCGACAGAACGATACTTAACTTGTTATCAGCTGGAATACTCAATTCAGAAATCGGCCGTTAGATTTTAAAACATTGTGAGGAAATTCATCTAAGCATATTCTCAGTCATATGAAACTAGCGATATATTTACCTACATTGTAAATATCAGTGATAAAAGAACACATAAACACATATGCTCACCCGATTAGTTCCCATTGGGGTGGAAACACTATCGATAAAACACTTGTTTGATTCAGGCAAACATATCGAGTGTCATTTACATACACGCCCCTTTGTTCATCACATTTCAAACGCCTGCCTTTTTAGAAAATCTATTTGATCTTAATGTGTCCTCCGTGGCCGTCCTCCACTGACATTACCATCCACATTCCGCAGATAAAACTGGTTTCAAACAATATCTTGTTTCATATTCTAATCAGTGACAGAACTGCACCCTGTCACGTGACTGCAGTGACCAGACATAACATAACATAAACGTTCACGCCGTTTTATCCCCGAAGGGGTTGGCAGAGGTACCAATACTCCTGAACTCACATGGCAGCGCCATCTAGTGTCCAGAGAAGGTACCAACGTTTTGCTTAGACAGTGTACTCACGTGATAGGGGGAGGGCTATCGCCGTTTTGTACGAATACACTGTCACATGACCAGACAATAAGTAGGTATTTCGAAGATCACGTGACCATTTGTCACGTTTTTAATGTGCTTGCCATCCCTTGAAATTTCAGACTTCGGATTGAAAATATTTGATTGGAAGGTAACATAGGTTATAGTGTAGAGTTTGCAAAGGTTTTCTAGGATGATATAAAATATAATCGACAATCCCTGTTAATATACATACATACCAGCTGACCCGACGTACTTCGTACTGTCAAATTTGCTTATGACAAAGCTTAAGGCGTTTTTTTAATGAATTTACTAAAACCTCAAAAATTGTAGCCTATGTGTTATTCTGATGTAATAGCTATAGTCTATGTGTTATTCTGATGTATAAGCTATATTGTGGTAAAGTTTCATTCAAATCCATTGAGTAGTTTTTACGTGAAAGAGTAACAAACATCCATACATCCATACATCCATACTTACAAACTTTCGCCTTTATGATATTGATAATAATAATAGGATACTCACGGCCATAAATCCCAATTAGGGATAGCCAGAGCTTCAGAGCTAGAAACTCCTCAGCCACATTTGGAAGTTGATAGGGGAGAAGACGGTAGATATAAAGTATCATTATGATGGCTCTCCAACCGCATATCGCTTAAAACCACTTTAAACCCTATACCCTTAGTCGCCTCTTACGACACGTGTGGGTAGGAAAAGGTAGTGATATTCCAAGCTGGCACTACGCGGTACCTGTATACCACAATGAAATATAGTGGCGTGGGAATGTGTATGTATGTATTATTAAATTTAGTGTTCCGCACTGACTACGCGACCGCGTGTGTAGAACTTTATTCAAATATTTAGTTTTTCTAAC
This sequence comes from Bedellia somnulentella, assembly GCA_963576735.1. NCBI lineage: Eukaryota > Metazoa > Arthropoda > Insecta > Lepidoptera > Bedelliidae > Bedellia > Bedellia somnulentella. Next base: position 1,247,738 of record OY755199.1, read on the forward strand.
GCCGCCGGGTAGAAATTTAAATGTTTTTGTTCATGAAAACGTCATTTGGGGATTAATACTAATCTAAAAGGGAACGCAAACACTACTTAAGAGTGTAAAAGAAACAAAGGATAGAAGAATTTCGCACTGGCAGCCATTGATATGGTAGCTCAATTGGCAGAGCGATGGGGGCGTATACCCGAGGTCGCAGGTTCGATTCCCGCCTGTGTCGAAATTTTTCTTTCCTTTATTTATTACAGGGTAATAATGTCACGTGATGTTCGCGATGTGATTAGTGATAGTGGTAGTGGATAGAACACGGCTTATTCTGCAGACGACCAGGGTTCAAATCCCGAATCTGATCTACACCGAGTTGTCTTTTCTAAATTAATTTGTGTTGTTAATTGATCATTGTTGCTAGTGCCGGCTTAGAATAGCGCTACCCAGTTTCTTCCGGTGGGTGTACGTAAGGGGCGACTAACGGTTTTTAAGGGAATATTGGGCGATGCGGTTGGAGACCCATCACCAACAACCTTTATTTTACCATCTTTTCCCCACGCAACTTTCCAAAAGTGGCTTAGCTCTGGCTACCTCTTCTAGGGATTTATAGCCGTGAGTATATGTATGTATGTTATTAATGGTGAGGGAATGCATTGTGTGGAATCAAACATGGGTGTTTTATACGTAGTCATGTGACATAGTATATTTGTATGAATGGCGATTGGCCTGCCCCCTATCACGTGAGTACACTGTCCAAGCAAAACGTGGGTACTCTGAACACCAGGTGAAAATGTCATGTGATGTTCGGAAGTATAAGTACCTCTGCCAATCCCTTCAGGGATATAAAGCGTGAACGTTTGAGTTGTGTTTGAGTTTTAAATACGAATTTCAATATGTTAAAATAGATGTTTTTTTGGCAGATTTATTGCCTTTTAGTATTGTTTTGTTTTAAGTTTTGATTTTTACCACACTTTTCACACCTTTTAGAGATATAATCTCTATATTGAAATAATAAAAAAACATGATTGTCTCAAGATCATTGAACCTATAATAACCATAAACTATGAATGAGGCCTCATAATGTGTTTTTCCTAAACCAATTTATAATCATATTTTTTTTTATATTAAATTGGCTAATCAATGTTTTCTTTCCTACATAGAATAAAAATACATACATACATACATATACTCACGGCTATAAATCCCTTAAAGGGGTAGCCAGAGCTTTGGAATGAGAAATTCCTCAGCCACTTTTGGAAGTTTATTGGGGAAAAGATGGTAATAATAAATGTTTTTGGTGACGGGTCCCCGACCACATCGCCCAAAAATCACTTAATAAGCCCCTATACCCTAAGTCGCCTCTTACGATCACCCACGGGTAGAAATGGGGTAGTGTTATTCTAAGCCGATACTACACGGCAATATATTAAAATATGTAGTAAATTGTTTGTTCTAAAGTCATATGTGTGGTTAATTTATCATGGTTGTTAACGGTGAGGGAAAACATCGTGAGAAAACCCACATGGCTGCGTCTAAGCAAAACCTGGGTGCCTACTTTGGACACTAGGTGGCGCTGTCACGTTGTTCAGAAGTATTGGTACCTCAACCAACCCCTTCGGGGATAAACGGCGTGAACGTTTATGTTATGTTTTATGTTTTACTGAATGTATATGCCTATTTATAGTTGTTATGAATAGATAAAAAGTAATAGTGACTAAAAAAAAAAATTATGTCGTTTTTGTAACTCACAGGTAAGTTTGAAATTACATATAACATATATGTACTTACGGCATTATTTCCGATTGGGGTAGAAAGAGACTAGATACTGGCAAATCTTTCTTGTTTCGTTTACATCTATCAATCTTCAAGCATCTTGATGACACAGGTAGGCATTTGAAGTTATAGTATTTGGTTCTTTAAATTATCTGTGAATTATTATCTTTGAATTTCTATTATTTAATTGGCTGTGTAGTGTCGGTTTAGAATAGCACTACCCCATTTCTTCCGGTGGGTGTACGTAAGGGGCTTTAAAGGGATTTTGGGCGATGCGGTTGGGGACCCATCACCAAGAACCTTTATATCACCATCTATTCCCCATGCAACTTCCAAAATGGCTGAGGAATTTCTAATTCCTTAGCTCTGGCTACCCCTTTCTAGAGATTTATAGCCGTGAGTATATTTATGTATGTATTATTTAAATTAACTTCACACATCTCTTCTTTTGTAGCTTTTGTGTAGGGTCGGTTTAGAATAGTGCCATTTCTTCTCGTGGGTATTTGTAAGAGGCAACTAAGGGTATCGGGACTTTTTAAGTGATTTTTGGACGATGCATTTGGAGACCCATAACCAAGAACCTTTATTTCACCATCTTTTCTTACTAAAATTCTAAATGTGACTGAGGAATTCCTAATTCCTTAGCCCTGGCTACCCCTTCTAGAAATTTATAGCCGTGAATATATGAATGAATTTATGCACATCCCTTGTGGATTTGTACCCTTTAACCTTAGACCATTTTAAAATCAAACAAAACAGTCTTTTAAATGACTCATCACCTCTAAAAATCTATTTCGTAATTAATTAAAACCAGTTACAATATCGTTGAACAGTAAACATTTACACGATCTTAAAATGGCGAAAGAGAATTTTGACATTATAGTATGTGATTCATTACAGTATTACTAACGGTATTGGGGCTTTTCAAGGGATTTTTGGGCGATGCGCTTGGAGACCTATCACCAACAACCTTTATTTTACCATCTTTTTCCCACGCAACTTCCAAAAGTGGCTGGGAATTTTTAATTTTTTAGCTCTGGCTACCCCTTCTAGGAATTTACAGCCGTAAGTATATGGTTGTATGTCATCACAGGACCAACTAGTCTTTTAAGTTAAGTTAAGAACTAAGCTAAATAGAGGAGTAACGAAGAATGTAAATATCCGTAAGGGCCGGCGCTGACTGCCGGCATGGCATGGCAAAGGATTTCGGTACATATATAGCATTTTTAATCTTATTATTATGCGTATAGAATTCATTTTGACACAACGATGCCGAGGAAGGCCGCGGTAGGACAGAATGTCGGCATCGTTGTGTCAAAATGAAGTAAAATGAATTCTATAGTCATAGTAATAAGATTAAAAATGCTATATCTGTACCGAAATGCTTTGCCATGCCATGCCGGCAGTCAGCGCTGGCCCTAAGAGGTTCAGTGTATTTTCTCTGAATTTAAGCGAAGCAAATGTATGTCCAAATGTCAGAACAGAGAATTAAAGAATCCCTTATGGGTGTACGACAACATAAATTTGACAATTAGTTTTTAGCGGAATTCAGTCAGAAATTCAGCAGAAGTTGACTGAATAAGACAGGAATTGGTGGGGAGGTTTACTCGATTGCTAAAGAAGGAAGTTTGTTTATTGAGCGTATGTATGTAGGTTGCTATCTATTCTCTGCTCATACAGAACAGTCTTTGCCGTGTAGTGATTAGAATGTCCCTACCCCTTTCTACCCACGGGTGTTGTAGGACGCGACTAAAGGTATGGGACTTTTTTTAAGTGGTCTCTAACCGCATCGCCCAAAGAATGCAGTTGGTGAACCATCACCAACCATACTTTAATTTTCTACTATCTTGTCGCCTGCCAATTTCCGAATATACGTACATACATACATATACTCACGGCTATAAATCCCAAGAAAGGGTAGCCAGAGCTGAGGAACTTCCTAAGCCACTTTTGGAGAGTTGAGTGGGGAAAAGATGGCAAAATAAAGGTTGTTGGTGATGGTTCTCCAACCGCATCGCCCAAAAATCCCTTAAAAGCCCCAACACCGTTAGTCGCCTCTTACGTACACCCACCGGAAGAAATGGAGTAGTGCTATTCTAAGCCGATACTACACAGCTAAATATATATAATATTACACAGGTCAAGTTAGCCACCGCATGATTTGTAAGAGTTAGTCAATCGATCATTTATTAAGACCCATAAAAAAATACTTAGTAATTCACATATAAATAACGGACTAATAAAGGACTAAAAAACAATAATTCACATTCGTCATATTTATAAATGCTCTCAGGATTTGAATCCGCGACCTCCGAGCCCAGGAGCAGAACCTACAAACTAAGCCACGAACTTCATCAAATATGAAACCACCATCATTTCTCTGCCAACATACTCACGGCTATAAATCCATAGAATGGGTAGTCAGAGCTTTGGAATCAGATATTCTTCAGTCACTTTTGGAAGTTAAATGGGAACAGGATTATAAAATAAAGGTTTTTCGTGATGGGTCTCTAACCGCATCGCCCAAAAATCCATTAATTAGCCCCTATACCCTTATTTCATTCTTTCATACGCCCACGGGAGAAATGGTTTAGTGCTATTTTAAGCAGATACTAAACAGCGCTCTGCCTACCTTTTGGCAATTCCATCAGAGACCGACCAGGAAACGTGACAAAGTCATGATAAAAAGAAATGATTATAGCTCTTAATAGGAATGACAGAAATTACGTCTTTGTGTGAACCAATCAATTAAACTGTAATTATTACTGATTAGATTTGTAAGGAAATACATAATTATTATTTGTACAATTGTCTTTGATTGATTCATCTATCATTTATCTATCACATGCACACAAATGTGTATATTCACGACTAGAATTGTGAACAGATACTTATTTTTTATTCAATTTTTAGGGTATCACCGTCATACCCTAAAAATTTTAAGTTTAGATTTCAATGCAACAGAACGATATTTAAGTTGTTCTCAGCTGGAATACTCAATTCAGAAATCGGGTGTTAGTGTAAGTCAAACTCGCGTACTAAGAGTTCCACACCTTAATCTCAACAAATGACATAAAAAATATTTGTATTGTATTGTCCTCCTTAACTATCTATTTTATTTAAATGTTTATTTATAAAATAAATAATTTAGAACTAATTGTATTTCAAACATTTATCTGTTATCTTTATTATTATCGAGAAACATGACAAAAATAATAACAATTGGTTTATGTTTTTTTAAATATATTATTATTTGTTAATTATTTTCATATCTAACAACAAATACTTTAATTAAATATTAAAGTATTTGTTGTTAGAGAGCGGTAACAGAAGACCATCATTTACATACATACATACAAATACTCACGGCCGTAAATCTCAAAAAGGGGTAGCCAGAGCTTCAGAGCTAGAAACTCCTCAGCCGCATTTGGAAGTTAATAGGGGAGAAGATGGAAAAAATAAAGTATTGTTGGTGATGGGTCTTTAACCGCATCACCCAAAAACCACTTAAAAAGCCCCACACCCTTAGTCGCCTCATACGACACCCTCGGGTAGAAAAGGGTAGTGATATTCTAAGCCGGCACTACACGGCAATATACCATCATCTAATAAGGAAATAAGGTCCCGTTATACCTTTATGGTATGGAACCTTGAAAGGCAGACGACCCATGCAAAGCTAATTTAGATTACTTGCTACAAGTGTGAGTATAGTGCTGGCTTAAAATCTCACAGTTTGACGGTTGAAGACCCATCACCAACGGCACTTTATTTCTACCATCTTGTCCCCTATCAACTTCCAAATGAGGCTGAGGAGTTTCTAGCTCTTAAGCTCTGGTTACCTTGCCTTGAGTATATTGTTGCTGTGTAGGTCGGCTTAGAATAGCACTACCCCATTTCTTCCGGTGGGTGTACGTAAGAGGCGTCTAACGGTTGGAGACTCATCACCAACAACCTTCATTTTACCATCTTTTCCCCACTTAACTTTCCAAAAGTGGCTGAGGAATTTCTCATTCCTTAGCTCTGGCTACCCCGTCTTGGGATTTATAGCCGTGAGTATATGTTTGTATGTATGTATAAGTATGAAGTTTTACTTCGATTTATAATTAGTAATATAATTACTTATTTATTTTATTAACATTAAATGGTCATTAATGACCGGATGTAGCGACATCCGTTTTTATGTAATAATTTAATTGGTTGTCATTAAACCTTATTAGAATGTTTTTAAGTTTCGCACTCAAAGTAAGAAAGACCTAGGTTTCATTCCATTATTTATTTATTAGGCATGCACACAGTACAACATCATAATATTATATTTTCCATAAGACATAATGTTTTGCTCAGATGCAGTACCAAAACAGCATGCACAGCATTACCTAGTAAGTTGAACTATACAATGTTTGTTACAAATATAAATGATTCAAAATAAAATAATGTAAATTTAATTCAATGGAAGTTCGTATATAAACAATTTCAAAAAGAAAAATAAACAAAGATATTATAAATAAATTAAAATTGAGATCAAATTAAAACATTAACAGAAGGTATAAAAAAGAAATAAAATAACTTAACATTGAAATAGTTTTTTTAAAGTAAAGTATTGTGTAAAATATTATTATTATTATATTAGTATTAAATTATTTACATATAACATAAACGTAAACGTTCACGCCGAATATCCCCGAAGGGGTTGGCAGAGGTACTAACACTTCTGAACATCACGTGACTTTGTCACCTGGTGTTCAGAGTACCCAACCCACGTTTTGCATGGACAGTGTACTCACGTGATAGGGGGCAGGCCTATCGCCGTTTTGTACGAATACACTGTCACATGACTAAGTACAACTCAGCCATGTGGGTTTCCTCACGATGTTTTCCCTCACCGTTAACAACCATGATAAATTAACCACACATATGTCTTTAGAAAAGACAAATTGGTGTAGGCCCGACCCAGGATTTGAACACTAGTCGTTTGCACGATAACCGAGTGTTCTACCCACTGGGCTATCACGGTTTATATATTAAATTATTTCCATGCATTTTTTACGAAACGAACGTAGAGATAATAAATAGCATTTGATATGATGTTTCACGTGTCATTGATGAGGCAACTAATGTAAGAAAACTGTTTCTCTAGACCATTTACAATCATAAGTCTTTAAAAATATATACTAACGTATATACTCCCAGCTATAAATTCCTAAAAGGGGTAGCCAGAGCTTCAGAATCAGAAAATTCTTCAGCCACTTTTAGAAGTTAAGTGTGGAAAAAATTGTAAAATAAATATTTGTTAAAAAAAAACACTTAAAAACCCTAATACCCTAAGTCGATTCTTACGAACAACCCCGGTAGAAATGGGGTATTGCTATTCTAAGGCGACACTACACAGCTACAATTATGGTCCTTTAAAAATATAAATTACAAAATAGTAGCCAGATTTAACAGTTTAAAATATTTCAAATACTTTAGAAGTTGAGTCTGCTGTGTAGTGTCGGCTTAGAATAGCACTACCCCATTTCTTCCGGTGGGTGTACGTAAAAGGCGACTAACGGTATTGGGGCTTTTAAGGGATTTTTGGGCGATGTGGTTGGAGACCCATCGCCAACAAGCTTTATTTTTACCATCTTTTCCCCACTCACATTTCCAAAAGTGGCTGAGGAATTTCTCATTCCTTAGCTCTGGCTACCCCATCTAGGGATTTATAGCCGTGAGTATATATATGTATGTATAATAACCACTGTATTGTATTTTTGTAGTTAATATAAAAATATACGTCCAATTATTTAGTTCTGATGAACTTTTAATTACTCACTCAATAAGAGGAAGTAAAATCTAAAAGTTTGAATGTCAAGGTGTTTTTATTGAGAATCAAATCTATGGGAAGAGATATTTTGAATTATTGATGACTGTATGATGATTCTGTGAAGGACGCTGTTAATCCGATTGTAAATTTAAAGTTTTAGCGTTTTGTTTAAGCCGCATTTAGCTGAAGATGAAGCAGAAGAGCTTTGTTTTTATAATCACTAAAATAGTCAACCTGTATTTTAGACTTCATAAATGATTATAGGTTAATTATATGCTGTGTTGTGTTGGCTTAGAATAGCACTACCCCATTTCTTCCGGTGGGTGTACGTAAGAGGCGACTAACTAAATTTTTGGGCGATGCGGTTGGAGACCCATCACCAACAACCTTTATTTTACCATCTTTTCCCCACTCAACTTTCCAAACGTGGCTGAGGAATTTCGAATTCCTTAGCTCTGGCTACCCCTTCTAGGGATTTAAAGCCGTGAGTATATGTATGTATTAATTATATTAGAAACTATATTTTAACACCCGGGTTCATGTATACGTTTAATCAAAATATTTTGAAGATACAGTTAAAAAAATATACAAGCAGTAAAATGACTGAAAATGCGTATATTAGGTGTAAAAATAACATCTCATAAACCCTGCTGGTTTCAGAAATAAGTTTTTTTTAAATAGGTACAAAATATATATAACGTATACAAAGTATACGACGTGATAGCTCAATAAGTAGAACACCGGTTATCGTGCAAACGACTAGTGTTCAAATCCGTGGTCGGGCCTACACCAATTTGTCTTTTCTAAAGACATATGTGTGGTTAATTTATCATGGTTGTTAACGGTGAGGGAAAATATCGTGAGGAAACCCACATGGCTGAGTTGTACTTAGTCATGTGACAGTGTATTCGTACAAAACGGCGATAGGCCTGCCCCCTATCACGTGAGTACACTGTCCATGCAAAACGTGGGTACTCTGCACACTAGGTGACAAAGTCACGTGATGTTCAGAAGTATTAGTACCTCTGCCAACCCCTTCGTGGATATTCGGCGTGAACGTTTATGTTATGTACAAAAACCCAATCACATTCACTCCAACCGTTTTCCCGAAACTACTCTCAATTTTAATAAGTCAGATTCTCATACTTTTAAGGTCATTTACTAAACGAACTAAAATTTCTGCGTACAGCCTTCATAAGTGTGACCGCACAACCTTGCGTCAGTGAGTCAACTGCCTTTGCGAGGCCCTCCTACATAGGATTTGTCATCAGTTAAAAGTTCCAGCTATTATCTTCGATTAGTGAGAGCTTTTGGATATGTCCTTTAAACCTTAGATGAATCATAACGACCCTGAAATAAACACAAAAAATTATAATACATACATACATACATATAGTCACGGCTATAAATCAATAGAAGGGGTAGCCAGAGCTAACGAATTAGAAATTCCTCAGCCACTTTTGGAAGTTGCGTGGGGAAAAGATGGTAAAATGAAGGTTGTTGGTGATGAGTCTCCAACCGCATCGCCTGAAAATCCCTTAAAAAGCCCCAATACCGTTAGTCGCCTTTTACGTACACCCACCGGAAGAAATGGGGTAGAGCTATTCTAAGCCGACACTACACAGCTGACCCTGAAATAAACACAAAAAATTAAAATATACATAGAAAAATGCAAACAAAGCTGTCTTCTGTCGGCTTAGAATAGCACTACCCTAAGAGGCGACTAAGGGTAGAGAGGCTTTTTGACTGATTATTCGGCGTTGTGGTTGGAGACTTATCATCAACAACCTTTATTATATTATCTTTCCAATGTTCGTGTGGCTGAGGAATTTCTTATTCACTAGCTTTGGCTACCCCTTTGGGGTATAGGTAGGGATTTATAGTTGTGAGTATATGTATGTAGTGAGAGAAATTAACATTTTCTTTTAGTGAGAGAGTAGCTTTTGGTTATATACATACATATACTCACGCCATTAGTTCCCATTGGGGTAGGCAGAGACTATCGATCGGTACTTCGCACAATCCTGACAAACCTCTCTAGCTTCGTTTACATCCATCAATCTTTTCATACATGCTCTTTTATTCTTCATACTTCGGACGCCAGCTTTTTTGAGCACACTCTCAATTTGGTCCAAGTGTGTTCTCCGCGGTCGTCCTCTACTAACATTACCATCCACACTAGCTCTATAGATCCCTTTTACCAATTTTCTATCATCCATCCTCTCTATGTGCCCAAACCATCTCAACATTCCTTTTTCTATCTTTCTTACAATATCATCTTTCACACCACACCTTTCACGAATAACACTATTTCTCACTCAGTCACTTTTGGTTATGTCTTTTAAAACATAGATGACACATACGACTCTGAAAAAATTACAAAAAAAAATAATAATATACATAGAAAAACTGTGTTTTGTCGGCTTAGAATAGCACTACCCCATTCCTACCCGTGGGTTTTGGTAAGGGGCGACTAAGGGTACAGAGGCTTTTATAAGTGGTTTTGGGGCGATGCAGGCGGAAACCCATCAACAATGGTACTTTATTTCTACCATCTTGTCCTCTATCAACTTCCAAATTTAGCCGAGGAGTTTCGAGCTCTAAACCTTTGGCTACCCCTTTTTGGGATTTATGGCCGTGAGTATATGTATATTTGTTCTTAATTTATTATATTCGAACCTGGGACCTCCGTATTTTAAGTCTCTCATCATTACACCACAAAAACAGTATAATAGTAAGCTACAAGGTTTCATAATAAATATGATTCATTTACGAGGGGTTTTGCGAGCGTAATATCATCTTGGGAAATTCACATGGTCGAATTATAATTAGTCATATGTTATTATCGTATTTATACTCAATGATTGCCGTTTAGTTTCGGCTTAGAATAGCACTACCCCATTTCTGCCGGTGGGTGTACGTAAGAGGCGACTAACGGTATTGGGGCTTTTAAGGGATTTTTGGGCGATACGGTTGGAGACCCATCACCAACAACCTTTACTTTTACCATCTTTTCCCAACTCACATTTCCAAAAGTGGCTGAGGAATTTCTAATTCCTTAGCTCTGACTACCCCTTCTAGGGATTTATAGCCGTGAGTATATGTATGTATGTATGATTACAACTTGCAACCTTGATAGCTCAGTGGGTAGAACACTGTTTATCGTGCAGACGATAAGGGTTCTAATCCCGGGTCGGGCCTAAACTGGTTTGTCTTTTCTAAAGTCATATATGTCGTTTTATCGTGGTTGTTAACCGTGAGGAAAAAAATCGTGCAGAAACCTACATGGCTTAGTTGTACTAAGTCATGTGACAGTGTATTAGCATAAAACGGCAATAGGTCTGCCCCTTATCACGTGAGTTTGATTACATCTTATACCTTCTTAGAGGTTGCAGAGGTATTCATATTTCTGAACATGACGTAACTCGTGCCTATCGCCATTTTGTACGAATACACTGTCATATAACTAAAACTATAGCTGCGAAATGCAGGTTTCCCCATAATGTTTTACCTCGCCGTTAAAGGCGTCCCCGGAAAAATAGGTTGATATTGATTGTTTGGAAATTCTATAAAGTCTGATTTTATGATATTGATATGACATGAATAAAATATATGTTGTTGATTAGTGTCGTGTAGTGCTGGCTTAGAATGTCGCTACCCCTCTCTACCCACGGGTGTCGTAAGAGGCGACTAAGGGTATTGGGGCTTTTTATTGGATTTTTGGGCGATGCGGTTGGAGACCCATCACCAAAAACCTTTATTTTAACCATCTTTGCCCCACTCAACTTCCAAAAGTGGCTGAGGAATTTATAATTCCTTAGCTCTGGCTACCCCTTCTAGGGAAATATAGCCGTGAGTATATGTATGTATGTATGTTGATTAGTTCATTGTGTTAAAATTTGATGTTTAACATTTTAATAATTTGTTAAAAATACGATGAAAAAAATTTAATTGGAACATGCTTTGTTTTCATAAAAACCGTATAGGCTCCACTGGCATAACATACATGTGAACTCATTATGTGTCTATATACGCGTAGCTTTAAGATCTGTGACTTTGATGTTTAACTTTTCATTTAAACATTATAGTTATTCAATAAAACTAAATAAACTAAATTTATCCTGCGCGCGCGTTATTTCCGTCCCTGTCACTCTCACTGAATTTGACGTAAGAGTGAGCGCAACAGCTGCAAAATGAGGGAAGGCCTTTAACAATCTTGATCTATTAATTACAAATATTGCTTTGTTAAAGACACTTTGACATGGCCCGATTCGGGATTTGTACCCGCGCCTCTCTGCTACCATTAAGCTATCAAGGCTTTTTATCTTAGTCATAGTAATGTCATCTTAAGGTAGTTAAAAAAAGACGTGGCGCCAGTGCATTGGAATTAGGAAAACCTGGTTTTGCCAACTTTTAAATAAACCAGTTTCGTATATTTATTATCCGTGTTTTATCCAGCACAATTAAAATGACGTAATTGTTGCAGTTATTGCTGGATATAGGTTTTCGTTTCGTTTTCTTTTGAAATAATTTACGATCTTTCAAATATACGCCTTGACTCTTATTGGAGTAGGCAGAGGCAGTTAACAGTGTGTGATACCTCTTTCATACATTAATATTCTCTTAAATGCTCTTTTACTAATCTTGATTCTACTTAATCTTCTGAAGGTGATTTAAACAGTATTTATCTATGGTTATAACTTCCTTAGTTTTTTTTTAAAACTGTATACCCTTAATTACTCCATCTAAAATATTTCGGTACTATTAATTACGCTAAAATAATTTGGATGACAGTGTCAGTAGTGGACGACCATAAAGGACACATTTGGACAAAAATAAAATGTTGTGTAGAGTAATGTTATTGTGAATATTGTGTATATAGTGTTGGATAGATAAGATTTGTAGTGTCGGTTTAGAATAGCGCTACCCCGTTCCTTTCCATGGGTGTTCGTAAGAGGCGGCGAATGGTAGTGGGGTTTTTTAAAGTGATGTTTGTGCGATCTGGTGTGAGACCCATCACCAAAAACCTTTATTTTACCATCTTTGCCCCAATATACTTCCAAAAGTGGCTGAGGAATTTCTAATTTCTTAGCTCTGTCTACCCCTTCTAGGGATTAATAGCCGTGAGTATATGTATTTATGTATTTAATGTTGAATTAGAACAGCACTAACCCAAATATAAATACTTTAATTTACAATACCTTTTAAGTAGACACTTTTTGAACTAGACTTTTTTGAAAAAATCACGTAAGTGATTTAAAATATTTGTTGGGCAATCCCGATTATTATTATATATAATGCCTTCTAAAGTATGTCTACCTTTTAGAGATTTTAACCCGTGAATATAAATATAGTATAGGTTATCGAGAGCCCATATTTCTTGAAGTCTCGTGGGAATAATTCAATCTGTGTAAACACGACAACATAATGGGTGAATTAAATGAAATCAGAGGACAATTGTTTTGTTGCGAAACCAACAGCTTACTTAGATTAAACAGATGAATTGAATAAGCTTTTCTATTGACTTTTATAGTTTTTAGTATGTTTTAAGCTTGGTAGAGGTACTAATAATTTAAATAAACATAACATAACATAACATAAACGTTCACGCCGCATATCCCCGAAGGGGTAAATGAACGTGATATTCATGAGTTACCAGTGAGTGGCTGGCTGTCTCGGCAAAATGTGTACTGAAGTAAAATTGATTTTAAAAAATTGCTGTGAATTTCATCACTCAAACTCAATTCAAACGGTCACGCCGCATATTACCGTACGTAAGGGCTAGCAGAGGTACTAATACTTCTGAGCATAATATTGTCACCTAGTGTTCAGAGTACCCACGTTTTGCATGGACAGTGTACTCACGTGTAGGGGGCAGGCCTATAACATTAGTACACCCCTATAACATGAGTACACTGTCCAAGCAAAACGTGGGTACTCTGAACATTATCCGCCAATATCATGTGATGTTGTGAAGTATTAGTACCTCTGCCAACCCCTGCGTGAACGTTTAAGTTTCAGTTTTTATATTTGTAACATAAACATAACATAAACGTTCACGCCGTTTTATCCCCGAAGGGGTCGGCAGAGGTACCAATACTCCTGAACTCACATGGCAAGCGCCATCTAGTTTCCAGAGAAGGAACCCACGTTTTGCTTAGACAGTGTACTCACGTGATAGGGGGCAGGCCTATCGCCGTTTTGTACGAATACACTGTCACATGACTAAGTACAACTCAGCCATGTGGGTTTCCTCACGATGTTTTCCCTCACCGTTAGCAACCATGATAAATTAACCACACATATGACTTTAGAAAAGACAAATTGGTGTAGGCCCGTCCCAGGATTGTAACTCACGCCCTTCTGTTTTTCAGGCGGGTGTTCTTACCCACTGGACTATCATGTCATATCATATCATGTATCATTTATATTTGTATGTCATCAAAAGTGAATCGAACAACCGGATTTTCGAATATGCTCTACTAATACGTATTACGCCATCAACTATGTCATCTTATAAACTACTGAGCAACTTTGGATGAAATTTGAAGGCTGCATACCAGTTTGTTTGTCATCACTATTGATGATATCAGTTTAAATGTGGACTAATTTCTATGTACATTGGTATTGATTTACAATTGCTAATAGTTTGTAATGCGAAATTATTTATGTAATAGGAGCGACGTAACATGTTATTTTCTAGTGGATTGGCTAGGTCAAGGGTTCTATAATCACTGTTCACCCCTATGAAATATTGCGCAAAAATATATAGCCTAGAGCATTCTGAAAATTATAGCTTTCTGGTTACTCACAGCCCATATTATCCCCACCAAGGGGCTTGAGACTACCCTATATAGGGTGATATGGCGATAGTCCTCCACGCTGGCCAATTGCGGGTTGGCAGACTAACGACTACTACCGTAATAGTAGCCGGGACCGACGGATTAACGTGCCCTCCGAAGCACGGAATCATCTTAATTTTCGGATAATCAGGTGACCAAAGCCTGCAATATCCTTCCAAACTGGGTTAAACTTTACAAATTAAATTTGTAAGGTTACCACCCCCCGAGAATCGAACCCGAGACCTCCGTACTTGAAACCAAGCGCTTAACCGCGAGACCACTAGTTAGGGAGATAAGCTTCTATAATAATAATAATATGAACTTCATGTTTTTATTATATTTGTATAGATTTGTCTAGTCTTATCGCGTCTTTTATGTCGCATGTCCCCTAAAAGGCTGGTAGAGGTACTAATACTTCTGAATTTCACATGACATTTTTGTCACCAAGTGTTAAGAGTGTCAATATTTAACTTGGGTAGTGTATCGACGTGATAGGGGTAGGCTTATTGTCTACATTAGTAGATGAAAATGAATAATAAATAAATATAACATAACATAAACGTTCACGCCGAATATCCCCGAATGGGTTGGCAGAGGTACTAACGTGACTTTGTCACATGGCTAATACTTCTGAACATCACGTGACTTTGTCACCTGGTGTTCAGAGTACCCACGTTTTGCATGGACAGTGTACTCACGTGATAGCGGGCAGGCCTATCGCCGTTTTGTACGAATACACTGTCACATGACTTAGTTCAACTCAGCCATGTGGGTTTCCTCACGATGTTTTCCCTCACCGTTAAATAAATATACAGACATATTTTACACAGATCAAGTAAGCAAAACTAAATAAGATTTATTTATTATTTAATATTATATAATACGCATATAAATAACATGCAAGACTAAGCAAAACATCATTAATACCCTGATGGGTACTCACAAACGTTGCTCCCGCAGGGATTGAACCCGCAACCTCTGGACCAAAAGCTAGTCACCTTTCCACTGGGCCACGGACTTCGTCAATATTCAGATATTAAAATCATTTATACAAGCATGAAAGATAGATAGGGCTTAGAATAGCACTACCCCATTTCTTCCGGTGGGTGTACGTAGGAGGCGACTTACGGTGTTGGGGCTTTTAAGGGATTTTTGGGCGATGCGTTTGCAGACCATCACCAACAACCTTTATTTTACCATCTTTTCCCCACACCACTTCCAAAAGTGGCTGAGGAATTTCTGATTCCTTAGCTCTGGCTACCCCTTCTAGGGATTTATAGCCGTGAGTATATGTATGTATGTATGTATGATTGAGTATAGCCTAGTCATTTGTGTTTCCTCAAAATAGTTTTTGTCACCGATAACAACCTTGGCACATTAACAATGTAAACCTATGTATACTATTTTTTATTTATATTAGAATGTTATTACCCTTTTAGGGTATAGGGGCTTCTTAAGTGATTTTTGAGCGATGTGGTTGGAGACCCGTCACCAAAAACATTTATTTATTATTACCACCTTTTCCCCCAATCAACTTCCAAAAGTGGCTGAGGAATTTATAATTCCTTGGCTCTGGCTACCCCTTCTAGGGGTATCGTCTGCACAATAAGCGGTGTTCTACCCACTGAGCTATCTAGTATGCTCATGCAGTTAAACAAACATAATTAATTATAGAAATCGTGCTTAAAATGACACTCATTTATCGATAATTAGCCTAAGTAAAGTCAGAGGTCAAAAGTAAAGTTTTATCGGTATATTTTCTAAAAGATTCGCTCGTAATTTATTTCGAAATCTGCCTAAATTCACGACCGTGATTCACTAATGGGGGTAAATAGATGCAGTAGACATTAATCACTATGCTTAGACTTTTTGAGTCATGCTTACATAAACTCGTTAGCAAACATTTGGACGTAGTTCAACTTGACGAATTAAAATAAAATGCTGTATACCTTTGTTAGGTTAACGTAAAGTTCGTTTTTAACTTAATTTCATTTATCTCTTTTGTAATCCGGTCAATTTATACATTCAAGGTTACATAAATTCATAAGAAGCTGAAAATTGGCACAATTGTTCAAAACATGATTATAAATGAAACCTCAAAAGTCCCCATCGTTCCGAGGTGTGCTAAAAATTTTACACGAGGTCAAAGGTAAAAAAAAAGAGTTTTTTGCGATTTTTAGCGAAACGGTGAGTTTTTCGCAAAAGCACTCCAGTACAAAATTGGAGATCAGAAAATTCTCTACAAAAAAGATATCAACAATGTTTTTCCTTAAAGCCGCCATTTTGAAGATATAACGCGTTGAAAAGTTCGACCATTGGTAATCTTCATACTTTGCACACGTTTCCACGCCACCTATGAGGTAGTGTACTTAGCGCGTTTTATTTTAACATGGTACCCTGTTGGCCTATTCCACGGGTCTGCAGTGATTTCATTTGTTTTAAAACTATTGTAAAATATTATTGTACATGTCGGTTGGTTAAAATAATGGCGATGTAATAGAAAATGAAATGATTAATATTCCTCGTCTGATTCGTAATTTTCCAGGATTACTGTTTCTTGTTTTTCGTCTTCTTCTTGTTCTTCTTCCTGTTCTTTTTCTTTTTCTTCTATTTCACAGATCAACTGTCCCACTAGCGATTCCTCATTGGTATCATATGAGTCTTCTAGATTAGCTGACTCAACATTAGAGCACGATCGGCCTTGGCAGTTTGTGCATGCCAGGGAACAAAACAGTCCAACTTTTCTGCATCCACATTTAGCATTACAACCTTTTTTTCAGTTGCAAAATATTGAGTTGAGAAGTTTCTCAGGTGCTGGTGGAAGTAAAGTTAGAACTGGCTCTAATGTATTGTCGACCAACTTCCAACCCCAGTCTTTAGGGTCCAGCTGATTACCGAAGCACACTTGAACTTGGTAATATACCCGAAATAAATGTTGGTGAGCAGCTACTGAGGTTGGAGGTAAAGAAGCTAGTTGCACTTGCTTTTTATAACGCGTATTTTTAACAAAAGTTGCGTATCGCAACTTATCTAAGCAAGTGTTTTTTTTAGGAGCTCCGTACATAGAGAGAAGAAATTGAATTCCGCTGTTGATAACGTCTGGTTGAGTTGAGTCACTATTTTTAAAAACTTCAGCACATTGAAGTAAGTCATTTTTTTAAACACCTTATAAATGATGTTCATACGTGGCGTACATGTGCAAAGTATGAAGATTACCAATGATCGAACTTTTCAACGCTTTATATCTTCAAAATGGTGGCTTTAAGGAAAAACATTGTTGATATCTTTTTTGTAGAAAATTTTCTGATCTACAATTTTGTACTGGAGTGCTTTTGTGAAAAACTCACCGTTTCGCTTAAAATCGCAAAAAACTCTTTTTTTTTTTTTTGACCTCGTGTAAAATTTTTAGCACACCTCGGAACGATGGGGACTTTTGAGGTTTCATTTATAATCATGTTTTGAACAATTGTGCCAATTTTCAGCTTCTTATGAATTTATGTAACCTTCCTCCTTATTTTAGACCTAAATTGACCGGACTATTGTTTGTTCATATGTTATGTAAACGTTTGTAAAAGTTTCATGTTATTCAACCATCACCAACAACCTTTATTTCACCATCTTTTCCCCATGCAACTTCCAAAAGTGGCTGAGGAATTTCTAATTCCTTAGCTCTGGCTACCCCTTCTAGGGATTTATAGCCGTGAGTATATGTATGTATGTATGCAATTTTCTACTTAGGTTAATTGTCTTATTGTTCGATAAACCCTGATGTATAAAAATAAAAACATTACTGATGTATCTACCTGCCGCATACAAAAGTGTACAAAATTAATTTATGGAGCTGTAGGTACAATTGTTTCTTTTATAACTGTGTACTTTTGTAATGTAAACGACTGTTTGTTTCCTAAATAAATGAAAATAAATGAAATTGTAAAGTATAAAGAAAAGGTGTGTATTTCAAAAGATCAATATTTGCATAGATATTTAAAAAAGTACATGTACATATATTTATATTTATTTAACATCAATCATTTTGCCATTCAGTTCCGGCTTTTAATAACACTACCCCATTTTTACCCGTGGGGGATCGTAAGGGCGACTTACGCCCGATTACTGAATTGAGTTTTCAAGCTGAGAACGACTTAAGTATCGTTTTGTCTCATTCAGTTGTTAAGATTTCAATGCGACAGAACGATACTTAAGTTGTTCTCAGCTGGAATACTCAATTCAGAAATCGGGCGTTAGGGTATAGGGGCTTTTTAAGCAATTTTTGGGCGATGTGGTTGGAGAGCCGTCACCAAAATCATTTATTATTACCATCTTTTCCCCAATTAACTTCCAAAAGTGGCTGAGGAATTTAACATTCCAAAGCTCTGGCTACTCCGTTAAGGGATTTAAAGCCGTGAGTATTATGTATGTTAATGTTCACATCAATCATCATCTTGGACAGTGTACTCACGTGATAGGGGGCAGGCCTACCGCCGTTTTTGTGTGATTTCACTGTCACGTGACTAAGTACAATGGGTTTCCTCACGATATTTTCCCTCACAGTTAACAACCATGATAATTAATCACACTTATGACTTTAGAAAACACAAATTGCCATAAGCCCAACCCGAGACTTGAACCCTAATCGTCTGCTCGATAAGCGGTGTGCCACCCACTGAGCTATCATTGTAATAAATAAATATTATAAAATTCATTCATTCATTCATATACTCACGCCGTTAATTCCCATTGGGGTAGGCAGAGACTATCGATCGCCACTTCGTACGATCCTGGCAAACCTCTCTTGCTTCCTTTACATCCATCAATCTTTTCATACATGCTCTTTTATTCTTCATACTACGGACGCCTGCCTTTTTGAGCACACTTTCAATTTGGTCTAAGTGTGTCTTTCGTGGCCGTCCTCTACTAACATTACCTTCCACATTAGCTCTATAGATACCTTTTACCAATTTCCTATCATCCATCCTCTCGATGTGCCCAAACCATTTCAACATTCCTTTTTCTATCTTACTTACAATATCATCTTTAACACCACACCTTTCACGAATCACATCATTCCTCACACGATCACATAACCTTACATTACACACTTTTCTGAGGGATCTCATTTCGACTGCATTCACTCTACTTTCATGCTTCTTCTGCCACACCCAACATTCACTGCCATACATAAGCGTAGGAACGAGGACAGCACCATGCACAGCCATTCGGGCCCTTTCGGACACCGACTGACTAGACATTAGACTATCCAATGCTCCATTAATCGCATTACCCTTTTTCACTCTTCTCTCAATATCTTCATCACATTTTCCATCCCTTGTAAACAAACTTCCCAGATATACAAACTCCTTCACCTGTTCCACATTCTTACCATCAATCGCAATCACGCATTCTGTCACATCTTCCTGTCTCTCAAAAACCATCGTTTTGGTCTTATCCACATTCACCCTCATTCCCTTTCTTACAAAAGACTTACATACAATATTCATCATCTCTTGCAACTCTTCTGCCGATGATGCAAGTAGTACTTGATCGTCAGCATACAAGAGGCATTTAATGATGAATCCACCCATTCTTAGTCCATAATCACTTTCACGCAACTCTGTCAAACAGTCATCCATGAACAAATTGAAGAGCCACGGAGAAGCTACACATCCCTGTCGGACACCCCTAGAGATTCCGAACCAGTCAGTGTTTTCCCCGTTTACTCTTACACATGCACTAGAATCCTCATATAGTGATACCAATGCACGTATAAGTTGACTCCCCAAACCGAACTTGGATAACACCTCCCATAAACACTTTCTTACCACCCTATCATACGCCTTCTCTAAATCAATGAAGGAGCAATACACCTTTTGGTTCTTAGCTAAGAACTTTTCGGTGATGCTCCTTAGAGAGAATATTTGATCCTTACATCCCATTCCTTTCCTAAATCCTGCTTGCACATCCCATATTTTCTCATCAGTTTCATTCATCACTCTTTCAATCAATACCTTTGCATACAATTTACCGACAATGCTGAGTAGGCTAATGCCGCGGTAGTTTTTAGCCTCCTGGCGTGACCCTTTTCCTTTATACAGGGGCACAATCACCGCCTTGCACCAGTCTTGTGGTACTTTGCCACTCGACCAGCACTTTTGGAAAAGGAAGTACAACCAAGAAGCCACCAACCCTTTACCAGCCCTCAGCATTTCGATAGTTATCCTATCATACCCTGCCGCCTTCCCTATTTTCATACTTTTCATTGCTTTCATTATTTCTTCCATACTGATCTCACTTTCACTAAAGGCACCCATCACATCGTTCCAATCAACATTACTGCCGATTGGCGAAGAAACGGATGCATCCTCTTTTTCAAAGAGTCCCTCAAAATAGTTCTTCCATACTCGTTTCATGCTACTTTCATCCGTCGCCAATTCACCCTGATCATCTTTCACTACATTCACTCTCGTGTTTTGGGAAACTCCCTTTTCTTTCCGGACATATTTCCAGAACAACTTTTGGTTATTCCGGAAATTATCAGAGAGTTTCCTCTCACACCATTCTATCAGATCACGCTTTTTCTTTTCTATTTTCTTCTTAACCTCATTCTTAACTCTCTTATATTCATCTTCACTATTTTTCACTACATCATCTGTTACTCTCGCATCCATTCGTTTACTAGCTCTGACCGCTAGTAAATCTAACCAAGCTTTCTTCTTATCTTCGACTGCCTCTTTCACACTCTTATCCCACCAACTTGTTGGTGGTCTATTTGACCTTTTACACAATCCACATACTTCCGTCGCACATTCAACCATTGTCGATTTGAGCACATTCCATACTTCTTCTATTTCCATTTCATCCTTCATCTCCACGCAACTTAGTCTATCATCCAATTTCTTCACGTATTCATCACTGATCTTTTCATCATCTTGCAATTTCTCCACTTTTATTCTCGCAAGATCCGTTGTTGACACTTTGGCCCTATGACGCCAACGCGTGCACAGACCTCTTACTCGGGATATAACAAGAAAGTGATCTGTGCCAACATTCGTGCCCCTATAGACTCTGGTGTCAACAACCTTTGCTCTCAGTCTTTCATCAACAATCACAAAATCAATCATACTTCTCTCGTTTCCTCTCTGTCTTGTATACATATGGATATCTTTGTGTTCAAACAACGTGTTTGTAACACAAAGATTCCTCGCCAAGCATACCTCAATAACTTTCTCGCCATTTTCCTTCACCCTTTGATCACCATACTTTCCTAAAACCTTTTCACAACCGTTGCGTGCCACACCAACCCAGCCATTAAAATCTCCTAACATTACAATTCTCTCATTCTGATCACACCCATTCACAACATCATCTAACAAATTCCAAAACTCCTCCCTCTCGGAAAGTGCCTTAGACATGTCCGGAGCATACACACAAATTATGCGCATCCGGACAAGCCCTATTTTCACCTTTAGCCACAGGAGCCTTGGACTCACACATTCGTAACCTTTCATACACTGAGCCATCCTTTCAGATATCAGAAGTCCCACGCCTTGGCAAGCTCTGTCGCTGTCAGCAACGCCTGACCAGATCGCTGTAATGTTGCCAATTTGTGAAACCTCTTTTTCCTTTCGCTTCGTTTCATTCACACACAGAAAATCTATTTTTCTTTCATCCATTATCAAACATACTTCATCTAATTTTTCATGCATCCCTCCACACACATTCAACGTACTGAAGCGGGTCTCTCCAGCCCACATTTCGCCCCGCGGGGAACCACGGCGTGATGAGTGGCGAGCCACATCGCCGCCTCCGTGTTTATTTTTATTTGCACACATTTTGGCCCCACGATAAGCAAGGGAAATAAACTGTCCGCCTAGCCAGAGCCCCGCTTGACTAGGTAAGGTTATTTAGTACCCGGAGTGCACCAAGCTCCGGGACGGCGGCTTTATATTATAAAATATATTCAATATTTTGTATATTTAATTTATTATTCAACCTTCTCGTTTTAAAGATAGAAATAAGTCAGAAGATATAAACTAATTTATTTATTTCGCCATGAACTTATACCTAAGGTTATCTGGAAAAGATCACTTTTAGTGATAAGACCGCCAAAGTGTACTTCATTATAAAATCTAAATTATTTTAAATATTTTTTAAGAAGTACATTAAATATAGATCATGTTGCTGTGTATATGTGTATAGTGTCGGCTTAGAATAGCACTACCCCATTTCTTCCGGTGGGTGTACGTAAGAGGCGACTAACGGTATTGGAGACTAACGGTTGGAGACCCATCACCAACAACCTTTATCTCACTGAACTTCCCCAAAGTGGCTGAGGAATTTCTGATTCCTTAGCTCTGGCTACCCCTTCTAGGGATTTATAGCCGTGTTTTTTTTATTATTATCCTTGAACTGAAACGTTCACGTACAAATACTTCGTGACAATGTGACATCGTCACCAGGCCCCTATTTAACCACACTCACAAGTCAGACTATTGTCAAGAAAAACTATAACTGCACCGATTTCATTTATTAAATATTAGACTCTTGTTTTGCATATCCAAAATTTTTCCTTAAACGCAAATTCAGTTATGTCGAAGGAGTTTATTCTCTATTCATTCTCCTATATGATAAAAGATTGATGGATGTAAACGAAGCCAGAGAGGTTTGTCAGGATCGTACAAAGTGGCGATCGATAGTCTCTGCCTACCCCAATGGGATCTAACGGCGTGAGAATATGTATGTATGTATGTACATTCTCCTATATGCAAATTCATCTAAATACCCTTCACTGCCACTACTAGTACTTTCGCGGAGCGCCATTTTGTTACTAAAAAATACGTAGAATGTTACGCTAGCCTGACACAGCCTCGATCTCATGTCAATAATTTCCGACAAATCTACATATACGTCGAGTTGGAAAAATCATCCTTGTTTCGCAACATAATTTTCATTAGATTAGGTTATCGACAATTGTGACATTATGCCTGTCATGTTTATAAGTATTTCTATACGAAATGATTTTCAAACTTATCAATAAAATTCTGCCATTGAAGAAAAATTGGAATGCAATAAAATTCTCACCATATTGTCATCTGTCAGTCGACACCTGTTGGTGTTCAGAGTACCCACGTTTTGCTTGGATAGTGTACTCACGTGATAGGGGGCAGGCCTATCGCCGTTTTGTACGAGTACACTGACACTTCCTCACGATATTTCCCTCACCGTTAATAACCATGATAAATTAACCACACATATGACTATAGAAGAGACAAATTGGTGTACGCCCGACCCAGGATTTGAACTCACGCCAGTCTGTTTTGACAGGCGGTCGTTCTACCCATTGGGCTATCGCGGCTTGGATTGAATTGAAATTGGGGAAATTAAAAATAAAACCGATAAAAAAGAATATATTCACAAGTTTTTAGTATATTTCCAATTCGTCATGTTATTTATATCTTAATTAAATATGCAAATATCCTGTCTTTATTAATTTGCTAACAGCAATGAGATGACCATCGAATTCAGATGCTAAAAATGGCTACTGGTCTATTTATTAACTTTTTTTATAACCTTGCTGTAGTGCCGGCTTAGAACGCCACCAAGTCACTACCCCTTTGTACCCACGGGTGTTGTAAGAGGCGACTAAGGATATGGAGTTTTTTTTAAGTGATTTTTGAGCGATGCGGTTGGAAACATGCATACATATACTCATGGCTATAAATCCCTAGAAGGGGTAGCCAGAGTTAACTAATTAGAAATTCCTCAGCCACTTTTGGAAGTTGCGTGGGTAGAAGATGGTAAAATAAAGGTTGTCGGTGATGGGTCTCCAACCGCATCGCCCAAAAATCCCTTCAAAAGCCCCAATACCGTTAGTCGCCTCTTACGTACACCCACCGGAAGAAAAGGGGTAGTGCTATTCTAAGCCGACACTACACAGCATATGCAGCAAAAGCGGTTGGAAACCCATCACAAAATACTTTATTTCTACCATTTTGTGCCCTATCAACTTCCAAATGTGGCTGAAGAGTTTCTAGCTTCAAGTTCGAATCCTAAATCAGATTTTCAAATAATATCGCCCGATTTCTGAATTGAGTATTCCATTTGAGAACAACTTAAGTATCTTTCTGTCGCATTGAAATCTTAACAACTGAATGAGACAAAACGATGCTTAAGTCGTTCTCAGCTTGAATACTCAGTTCAGAAATCGGGCATTAGTCTTTTCTTAAGCCATGAGTATGGGTTGGCGGTGATAAAAAACATAGTGAAGAAACCGATTTGCCTGAGTTAAACTTAGCCTTGTGATATTGTATTTGTACAAGGTATGTATCGCTTTTAATTATTTATTGCCACGTGACACGAAAGTGGTTATATATTGTCGGTTTAGAATAACACCAAAACTTGTATTCTCACCGGTTTCCATGTTGTACACTGTAATTTTGAGTATGTTTCCTTTTACTAATCAACAATTTCCAACAACGGCCAAGTCACGCAAAATTAATAAATCGCAGTTAAGAACCTTAGACTTGGCTCCACTTATTTGAGAGATATCATTACTTTTTAGAGATAAACAAGCAGCTCTATCGAGACTTGGCTAGTTTCTTACATAATGTTTTTGGTGGGATAGGCTTTTTACGTGAATGCAATCTATCTGAGCAAAAAGTGGGTACTCCAGACTTCGGATGTTATTTTTGTCACTAGGTCGTCAGAAATATTAACGTCAGAGCCAACATTTCTGAATTATATACGAATAATTATCTGATGAACTTATCCGCATTCAATTCTCTAAAGTTGCTGAAATTTTTATTTTTATTTTGAAGTTCTGATACTGGCTCTAATTGTTAACGATTAGGAAAAATTAGTAAAAAAAATAATAATGTCGACATACTTAGATAAAGAGCAGTTAGTAGACAGTTCGGCAGCTGACCACCGAGTGAACTGTCTACTAACTGCTCGTCAATGACTCGTGTTGAGTCGAAACGCGTCGCATGTTTGTGGTTGCCTGTGGTTTTCGCTTGCGGGTGTGTGTGTGGTGCATTGTCTGCTTTTCGATTTCTTGTAAGTGGAAGGGCGGGCGGTGCACAGTGCATGTTGCATGAAGACTGCAGGTATTATTTAGCGGAATTAAGCGAAGAAATTTATTAATATTAGTATTGCTATGGATTTCCGCAAAGTAACGCCTGATTCAATCCAATATACTTAGACAAAATTTTACATATTTGACATAACTGCGTTCATGATTGAAACTTCGTATAAGACGGCCAAAAACCTGCCTTCCTTCTATCACATATTATCTTAACATATATATATATACTCATTGCTAAAAGTCCCGAAAAGGGGAGCTGGAACTTCAGCTAATTTTAGAAGTTACAAATATATACTCACGGCTATAAATCCCTCGAAGGGGTAGGCAAAGCTTCAGAATAAGAAATTCCTCAGCCGCTTTTGGAACATGAGTGGGGATAAGATTGTTAAGTAAGGTTTTTGACCACCAATGGTGATGGGTAAAAAACTGCATCGCCCAACAGTTTCTTTTAAAAAAACCCCATACCCATAGTCGCCTCTTACGACACCCGTGGGTAGATTTATTACAAATAGCTACGATTTATTAATGAATGAGCATTTTTAACATTGATTGGTACGCGTATGTATTGCTTTTAATTATTTATTCCCACGTGACACGAAAGTGGTTGTATATTGTCGGTTTAGAATAGCACCAAAACTTGTATTCCCATGGGTTTCCATGTTGCACACTGTAGTTTTGAGTATGTTTCCTTTTACTAATAATAAGCCTTAATAATATGTCAATGTCAGAAGTTTCTTGTTCCCTTTTGAAAATATCTTCTGAAGCTACGGTAGAGAAAATTTATTAGATTTTTGACGTTATAAAATAAGTAATTTAATTTTCTTTGGAAATCATAATTTTGATGGTATTGAGGGATTGAAGTATTAAAGATATTGTTTGTTGATGCGGCTGGAGATCATCATCAACGTTATTTTATTTTTACTACCTTCTCTGTTAATTTTTATAAGAGCTTGAGGAGTTTTTAATTCCAAAGTTCCGAAGACCCTTTTAGGGATATTTAGCCGTGAGTATCGAATATAGTATAGGTTTTTATTATTACAATAAATTAAGATATACTTAATCTAGAAAAACATTATATATAAATCAATACTTAGTTACTTACTTATACTCACGCCCATTATTCCCAAAGGGGTAAGCAAAGCCTATTGATCGACACTTAGTACGATCATCTCTTGCTTAAATAAATATAAATATAATAACATAACATATGTTGCCGTGTAGTGCCGGCTAAGAATTTCGCTACCCCTTTCTACCCACGGGTGTCGTAAGAGGCGACTAAGGGTATTGGGGCTTTTTATTGGATTTTTGGGCGATGCGGTTGGAGACCCATCACCAAAAACCTTTATTTTTACCATCTTTTCCCCACTCAACTTCCAAAAGTGGCTAAGGAATTTATAATTCCTTAGCTCTGGTTACCCCTTCTAGAGAAATATAGCCGTGAATATATGTATGTATGTATGTTATAGTAATATGTTATATAAATCAATATCACATCTTAAACTAACAAGGCTACATACATACTTATACTTACAGCAATAATTCCCAAGAAAGGATACCCAGAGCTTCAGAATCAGAAACTCCTCAGCAACCTTAGCGGGAAACAGGTTGTGGTTATTAATAGGTCACCAGCCATTTAGCTGAAAAATCGCTGTATAGCTCCATTACCCTAAGTCGCCTCTTACGACCTCCGACGGGAATTAATGGATTAGTGCTTTTGTAAACCGACACTACACAGCAACATAACAAAAGTTATAATGAACATTGTATGTATAATATAGTGTAGTATTTTAATTAAAAATATACTAAGCCTTATAGCTATATTAATATATCCTTATATATATATATTAAAATAGCGATATCCGGTAGCTAGTTTACAAAATATATCCGAGATTAAGGCAGTATTATTATCAGTATTTAATAAATTAGGTCTTATACTAGCAGGATCCATGTAAAATTTTCCTTAAAATAACGCCTTTGACCTTTTCTCCGATGCGCAAGAGCCTACGCATATAAGACATCGAGCCTTCGTGTATTTGTTTGTTTGACGCGAACCTCGGTGGCATAACGACGCCATCCCAACGAACGGATAGCGACCTTTAACGAAGGCGTTAGTTTTTAAATAATCGCCTAGTGGACTTGTGTCTGTGCAGTGCTTTTTTTAACGTGGCTGAGTGAGGTAGGTTTTTTTTATTTTAATATTTTAATTTGTTTTTTTTTTTTCAAAAGTGATTTATGTGTTTAGAATTTTAAAGTATGAAATAGTTCTACAACAAGTTTTTGACTCATGCATATATTTAAAATAACGCCCGTTTATGTCTTTTGTATTGTCGAAATTTTCTATTAGGATTTTCGTGTAACCATTGAAAGAAATTTAGACAATGATTTTGGAAACAGATATTGCCATTTATTTATTTTTGTAAATATTTTACAATAATATTACTTCTATTCTCATCTTTCATCTCATTATTTAAAAATAATACTTAATATTAACACAAAATGTCCATAAAATCTAAAACTCTACGCTCGTTCAGAATCAATTTCAATTATAACAATAAAAACCAAAAACAAAAAATAACTTTTAATTTTTGTAACGTCATACGAACGTCAACGAATAAGTTCTATTTTTATTAGTGTTTTTTTTTAAATTAATAATAAATTTATAATAAATGAAATGTCAATTATAATTTGTTGTTAAATATTAATCTCTTTTGGACTATTTAAAATAAAAAAATACCTTTAAATTTGACAAAAATATTTAAGAAACTTTTTTTAGTTTTTAGGTTGTAAAATTTTAGCTCATTGATTTAATTAACCAACACAACAAAAAATTTAGCTCACCTATTTGATATTTCTTAAAACTATGTAGTGAAAAATTACCACAATAACTTAAAATAATATTACTTCATAAATTTCTCAATTAGTTTTCATCACATCAATTCGGAATTAATTGATGAGTTGGTTGAGGAGCCAGCATTACCATATAAATTTATACATATTTATAGCTTTTATGTTGCATCGCTAAAAGCCTTGACAAGAAACCTTGATCCTTCATATATTGCTTAACATTTAAAATTTTAGAGAATATTATGTGATGATATGTTTTTGCATTGATAATAACGGCCATTCATATATAATATATGATGGCTACATACAAACATTCACGGCCGTAAATCCCAGAAAAATGTAGCCAGAGCTTCAGAGCTAGAAACTCTTCAGCCCCATTTGGAAGTTGACAGGGGACAAGATGGTAGAAATAAAGTATTGTTGGTGATAGTTCTGCAACCACATCGCCCAAAAATCACTTTTAAAGCCCGTATACCTTAAGTCGCCTCTTACGATCACCCACAGATAGAAATGGGGTATTGCTATTCTACGCCAACACTACACAGCTATAACTAAAATATTTACTTAATTAGAAATACCTCAGTTATCATTGGTCAAGGATTATTTATAACATCTTCCAACTATAGTTTCAATGTATTGGTATCCTAATAATCCTTGTTTCACTATTACAAAAAGTTTCAGGGTGAATATTAAGATGATAAATCCTGCGCTTTTATTATGTTTAGTAGTGTCAGTATGAAATGCATAGGTTTGAAATAAACCATTACTTAAGGGTCGAAGGTACCTGCACCCTTAGTCTGAATAATAAAAAAAACATGTATGAAATGATTGATAAGGCTCAAGAAGTTACCCTAGATCGTAAAAAGTAGCGATCTATGATCTCTGGCTATCCCAATGGGAGTTCAGGCTCACGCCCTGTATGTATTTTGCCATATGAATTTATTTTTAGTGATTAAACCTGAAACATCCACATTATGAGCCCAGTACTCTTATTATTATTAGCGAAAGAGATATATAGAGCCAATGTGGATGGGATTGTTAGTAGAGGAGAGGACAGATAGAAAACGTTCTTATAAAGGCGGGGGTCCGAAGTGAGAAGAATAAAAGAGCATGTACGAGAAGAATAATGAATGTAAGGGAAGCAAAAGAGGTTTGTCAAGATCGTACTAAGTGGCGATCGATAATCTCTGCCTACCCCATTGGGAATAATGGGCGTGAGTATAAGTAAGTTAGTTCTCTTATTCTTGCACCAAAGAAACAATTGCACAATAAAATAGTAAAACATACGATAACTTATTTCAACATTTAAAAGTCGCTGAGAAATTGTTTATTGCTGAACTCTACCCCTTTTGGGATAGTAATGATGTAATTTGTATTCATAAATACATATACTCTCGCCATTTGATTCCATTGGGGTAGGCAGAGACTATCGTTTGCCACTTTGTACGATCCTGCTTCGTTTACATCCATCAATGTTCTCACACATGTTTTTTTATTCTTAATACTTCGGACGCCTGCCTTTTTGAGCACACTCACTATTTGGCTCACTCACTCATTATTAGCTGTGTAGTGTCGGCATAGAATATCACTACCCAATCACCAACAACCTCTGTTTCACCATCTTTTCCCCACGCAACTTCCAAAAGTGGCTGAGGAATTTCTAATTCCCTAGCTCTGGCTATCCCTTTAAGGGATTTATAGCCGTGAGTATGTGTGTGTGCGTGTGTCACTATTTGGTCCAAATAGGTCCTCCGTGGTCGTTCTTTACCAACATTACGATCCACATTATCTCTGTCAATCACTTTTATTAATTTACTAACATCCATCCTCTTCATGTGCCTTAACGATCTAACAGTCCTTTGTATGGCTTACAATTATAATTCTTGGTCACTTGCATATTTTTCACAAAGTAATCTTAAACTTATACTATTAAATCAACTTAAGCTCTTCAAAAAAGCTTAAGCCTAATTTACGAGTATGAAGCTTAAAGTTGCAATTGATGATGTAATTTTAATAATCCGCCTATATTTTTTAAATACGTTTAATTTTAATGCAGTCTTTATTAATCAATGTTTTATAACTACATATTCATGTCAGAAAGAAAATACGAACACATACATACTAAAGCTATAAGTCCCTAGAAGGGGTAGACAGAGCATCAGAATTTGAAATTCCTTAGCCTTCTTTGGAAGTTGAGTAGAGAAAAGATTGTGAGTAAACGGGTCTCAAACCGAATCGTCCAAAAATCACTTAAAAGCCCCAATGCCCTTATTCGCCTCTTACTATCACTCACGGGAAGCAATAGGGTATTACTATTTTAGAATAGTGTCTTAAGCCGACGCAGCAATTATTTCAGTTTATTAAACCATATTTACATATACGGCGATAGGCCTGCCCCCTATCACGTGAGTACACTGTCTAAGCAAAACGTGGATACCTTCTCTGGAAACTAGATGGCGCTTGCCATGTGAGTTCAGGAGTATTGGTACCTCTGCCAACCACTTCGGGGATAAACGGCGTGAACGTTTATGTTTATGTTTATGTTTATATTTACATATAAATATACTCTTGACAAGTCACCCCAGGAATGACATAACATGAAATAAAATCAATAAAGGTCTTGAACTATGTACGTATCACGTGACGTGACCAATCACCAACCATCGCTTATTTTATAACTCTCTGCCTACTCAACTTCTAAAATTGACCTAAAACCTTCTAATTCTGAGGCTCTGACAACCCCTTTTTGAGATTTATACTCAATACATGTATGTACGCAAATAATGGTTTATTTATTCATATGGGTTTTTCAGCTTTTCTATAAATACTCGATCATAAACGGACATAGTAAATACATTAAGTCACCTAAAGAAACTTTGTTTTCAGTTATAATTTATGACTCATAAATGTGGGTAGATGATAAATTTATTATCTACCCACATGTATCATATAAATTTACAGATACAACATTTTGTTGCTACGTGATAAAAAATGCTGTAGGAAAAATGACAAAGTTTTACTTTAATAAGGTTTAAAATGGCACGTATCAATATTCACTTACATACATCGGGTTAAGAAAGGTAAAGACAAACTTTTTTCACTTACTTACTTTCATAAATCTTCGCATTCTCATTCATATTTTATAACATAACATTATATATATTCACGCTTTTAGTTTCCATTGGGGTAGGCAGATACTATCAATCGCCATTTTGTACGATCCTGGCAAACCACTCCAGCTTCGTTTACATCCATCAATCTTTTCATACACGCTCTTGTTTTCTTATATATAAGAGATAATACAATTGAACGATTTAAATAAATAATTAAGAATATGCGAAAAAAATAAGGGGTATACAAAAATATAAAATATATACATACGTATATACATATACTCACGGCTATAATGGCTAGATGGGGTAGCCAGAGCTAAGGAATGAGAAATTCCTCAGCCACCTTTGGAAAGTTGAGTGGGGAAAAGATGGTAAAATAAAGGTTGTTGGTGATGGTTCTCCAACCGCATTGCCCAATAATCCCTTTAAAGCCCCAATACCGTTAGTCACCTCTTACGTACACCCACCGGAAGAAATGGGGTAGTGCTATTCTAAACCGACGCTATCTAAAAAAATATATCTATAAAATATATCGTCTTATTTTTTTCATCTTCCACTACCTTGACAATGTATGCGTGAAAATGTTAAAGCGAGTTAATTTTTCCTTCTCGAGAATCATTGTCAAGTCGTCAATATAAATTACGTCATTCCATCTGGTTACATCCTATTCAAGAAATTTATCGATAATTTACATAATAAATACATTTATGTACGAGAATGGGTAAATTATTGGTCCTTCTTAGCTTATATTTTAAGGACGGGAATAATACTGACATCATTTCTAAAGTTTTGTGAATTAAAAGACAATAATATAGTTTATTGCTAAGGTGAAGTAAAATAAATGGTTGCATTTTTCAACTTGATATTGGCAAAAATATCGCGGCTAACACGTAGATAAAAAACTTTATATCTTTTTGTAACAAACTTACTTTTAACTTGTTTGAAGAATAAAAGAGCATGTATGAAAAGATTGATGGATATGAATGGAGCTAGAGAGGTTTGCCAGGACCGTACAAAGTGGCGATCGATAGTCTCTGCCTACCCCAATGGGAACTAACGGCGTGAGAATATGTATGTTTGTTTTAAACTTACATGAGTTACTAAGTATATTTTGCCTTAGTTACTAATTGTTTTACATACATACATACATATACTTATATATTTCCCTAGAAGGGGTAACCAGTAACAATATAGAACATATTTTCTAAATCACTGCCGCTAGGGGGAAGGGTACCCAAAAGGCTAAAACTATAATATAATACTAATATTCTACTAATTGACTTTTACTAAACTTTATAAGGGTAAGGTAGAGATTTTCGATAGCCACTTTTTACATGATCATATTTTTATACATGATCTTATTTCTTAACACTTCGGATGCAAGCCTTTTTGGTACATCTCTATTTGGTCAAGATATCTGTGGTTGTACTGATGAATTCATTGATGGCCTCTATTACTAATTTCCGTTTTCCAACCTTTCTATTTATTATCTATAGCCATCTTAATTTAAATCAATTTTCATCTTTCACATCGCGCTGTTTACAAATCACACAATTTCTCCCTATTTCTCACCATCACAAAATTTGATGTAGAATCCAAGTGGAAAATTTCTGCTCACCCTTCCGTGTTATAAACGTGATGATATAAATAAATATTTATATTCCTATTAGTTTAGCCAAGGCAGTCTATACGCTATGCAAGGTTATCAACATTTTGACAAAACAGGATAAATATGTATTATTAATGTTTAAAATTTCGACATATTTTTTATCAATTTTATTAGAACCTGATTTCAACATCTCCAAATTTTGTAAACTGGTTTGAAATCACTAAAACTTTGTTAGTTGGAGCTTATAAGTGTTTTTCCGGTGTCTACTGATTTTGTTAATATTTCTAGCTTAATATGCCGTGTAGTGCCGGCTTAGAATATCACTACCCCATTTCTACCCGTGGGTGATCGTAAGAAGCGACTAAGGGTATGGGGCTTTTTAAGTGATTTTTGGGCGATGTGGTTGGAGACCCGTCACCAAAAACATTTATTATTACCATCTTTTCCCCAATCAACTTCTAACAGTGGCTGAGGAATTTCTCATTCCAAAGCTCTGGCGACCCCGTTAAGGGATTTATAGCCGTGAGTATGTGAATGAATGAATGAATGCCGGCTTAGAATGTCACTACCCCTTTCCACCCACGGGTGTCGTAAGAGGCGAGTATGGGGCTTTTTTAAATGGTTTCTGGGCGTTACGGTTGGAGACCAACGATACTTTATTTCTTGTCCCCGGTCAACTTCAACTTCCAAATGTGGCTGAGGAATTTCTAGTCTAGAAGTCTGAAGCTGTGGTTACCCCTTTTTGGTATTTATGGCTGTGAGTATATGTATGTATGTAGTTAGGTTTGCTATTCTTCTTTAAAAAGTTCAATACATTTGCCTATCCATTTAAGTAATAAAAAACATAATTCAGTTCATTTTGACCCAAAATAAAACACAGCTGACCCTTAAACATTTGTTACTCAAAAACCAAGTTGCCCAACTCTTTCATTGTTATTCAAAAATGTGCTTTAAGCTCTTAACAATAAGCTTTTGATTGCTTTAACGAAAGTTACGTAAGCTTTAAGTCCTTAAAAATTGTTTAAGAGAAATTTTATCGATATTATGCCTCTGTGAATGATTTGTGGCCGTTTTTAACACATTGCAGAAAACAGGGATTATAATATCATGCATGTGTTAACATGTACATTATATCACTATGGACGCAGGTTCGATTCCGGCTGAGAAAAAATATAAAGAGCATATGATTTTTAGTTTTTTTTGGTTAGAATGTTATTTAAAAACTTTATATTACATTTCTATCCAACTTGGCAGACTTTATCCCTTCCTTTTTTATAGAAGGGTAGTCGAGCATGTAACATAAAAAACTCGAGCCAGTTTTGGCCATTTAGGAGATAAATAATAAAAAAATAAGGATAGAGGTGGCTAAATTAAAGATTCATGGTAAAATGTTCAAAACCAAGTCTCCTAACAAGCCTTGATACTCTTAATTGTCCCATTTGACACTCACAGAATGATATAAGCAAATCTTATGAAATAATATAACAAATATTGTTCTTCAAAACCATTTGCAATGTAAAGCACAAATGAACTGAACGAGTACTTAGTCACGTGGCAGTGTATTCGTACGAAACGGCTGTAGGCCTGCCCCCTATCACATGAGTACACAAGACGCGGGTACTCTGAACACCAGTTGACAATGTCTCCTATACAGTACACATAAAATCACTAAGATAGAAAAACAAACATGTATTCAACATAAATAATTCCATAATTGTAAGCTCTGCCTACCTCTTCTCGGAATATACCGTGGGTATAAGTAAGTTGAAATTTCAACACAAAATCTTCTTTTGCATAATGATATTTAATCAACAAAATCTATGCAAAAATTTGACATTAAAAGGTAAACATTTCGAAGTAAAATTGAACCTTAACTTACATATATTATGGAGTCAGAGAAATGCCAAGTATCTATGAAAGTATGTTCGTGTGCTGTGCTAGAAATAGCACTACCTATGCTCTTACGTCGGTGTTCGGTTCCCGTTATGTTCAAACTTTAATATCATGAACTAGGCAACGCTCCAGCTTTGCGTTGAATGGTCGGGTATGAAAAAAGTAGCCCAATTTTTTTCTTACTATATTAACTTTCTATCATTCCTTACAAACAGACAATTCAATAATTTTTAAATTTTATTACATATCTTATTTATTGCATATATACTATCTTATTTATCATATCTTATTTCCGTGTAGTGCCGGCTTAGAATGTCGCTACCCCTTTCTACCCACGGGTGTCGTAAGAGGCGACTAAGGGACTTTTTATTGGATTTTTGGGCGATGCGGTTGCCCATCACCAAAAACCTTTATTTTTACCATCTTTTCCCCACTCAACTTCCAAAAGTGGCTGAGGAATTTATAATTCCTTAGCTCTGGCTACCCCTTCTAGGGAAATATAGCCGTGAGCATATGAATGTATTTATTGCATTAAATCCCTAAAAAGAGTTTCCAGAGTTATAGAATAATAATTCCTGAGCCACTTTTGGGAGTTAAGTAGTCAAAGATATAAAATTTATTTTATTAGTAACTCTATTTAAAAATCTATGATAGTTGTTTGAACTAATTTTTTTGTATTGGATTTAAAAATAATAATTAGAAAAAAGAGCTCCTATCATAACTTCTGTGCTTTTGTGTCTTCACTTCGCTTTTCTTTACTTTTACCCTAAAAATATATATAACATACATACATACATATACTCACGGCTATAAATCCCTAGAAGGGGTAGACAGAGCTAAGGAATTAGAAATTCCTTAGCCACTTTTGGAAAGTTGAGCGAGGAAAAGATGGTAATATAAAGGTTGTTGGTGATGGGTCTACAACCGCATCGCCAAAAAATCCCTTAAAAGCCCCAATACCGTTAGTCGCCTCTTACGTACACGCACCGGAAGAAATGGCGTAGAGCTAATCTAAGCCGACTTTCAAAAAGTGGCTGAGGAATTTCTAATTCCCTAGCTCTGGCTACCCCTTTAAGGGGTTTACAGCTGAGGGTATATGTATGTATGTAAATTATCATACAGTTTATCATGGTTGTTAACGGTGAAGGAAAACATCGTGAGCCAAGTTGAACTTAGTCATGTGACAGTGTATTAGTACAAAACAGCATAAGGCCTCAATGATAGGAGGCATCCTATCACATGAGTACACTGCCACCACCAGGTGGCAATGTCACGTGATATTCAGAAGTATTAGTACCTCTGCCAACCTCTTCGGGGATGTAAAGCGTGAACGTCTATGTGTGAGCAGTATCAACAAAAAATAACACTACCCTTGCGAAGCACGGGACTGTCCACTAGAAATATATTAACAATAAATTTGCTTATTACTTCAACATTGCGTGACCTAAAGAAAGTCTATAGTGATATTACAAAGCACAATATACATAAGTGGTGACCATACTGTACGTAGGTGGTAATTGCGCTGAAAGTGGTCGTCTTCACAAATTGCGAGTATTTCGAAGGTTGCGAAACCGAAAACCTGATACGCGGCCAGAGATGGGACGCTATCGATACTTTATCGATACTTCGGTGGTCATGAAAATTGTGGCTAAAATGTTTGAAAATATGATTTTGATAATTTGCTAAAAGGAAGAAAGAAATAAAGATGTTGTTTATTCAAAGACTCAAAGAAAAACTAAAATTACAAAACAAGTATAAAAGTGGGCAACAAATTCAAACAAAAAAAACAAGAAATAGAAATAAAAAATATATGAAAACTGAACTTACATATATCAATAATAAAGATACATATACTCACGGCTATAAATCTTTAATAAAGGTAGCCAGAGCTTCGGAGTAAGTAATTCCTCAGCCACTTTTAGATGTTGTGTGGGGATAAGATCGTAAAACAATGATCTCCAATCGTATTGCTCGAAAATCGCTTAAAAAGGCCTTAATACCCTGAGCAGTTTCTAACGAATACCCACGGGAAGAAATGGTAGTGCTATTTTAAGCTGAAACTACAGTTATTAAGAAAATAATAATACTATTAACACAGTTTTATCGATAAAATAAATTATTATCAAAATTTTTTGTATTGTGTAGTAAAACATAATAACCTTAAATTAAAGCATTAACCCCAAAAACAGATGTGTGGTGTCCGATTAGAATAACACTACCCCATTTCTTCTCGTGGGTGTTCATGTGAGGCGGTTAAGGGTAATGGGGCTTTTTAAGTGATTTTTGGGCGATGTGGTTGGAGACCCATCACGAAAAAAGTTCATTTTATCTAATAAAAGATTATTACTATCCCCGCTCAACTTCTAAAAATGGGATACTTCTAGGGGTTTTGCCGTTATGTATGTATTTACTTTACTTGTGAACAAAGAATTAGTACCTCTGCTGACCCTTTGTAAGAGGAGCTTTCGAAAAATTCCATTATGACGTCATAAAGAACATTAAAACTTGATTCTACTCACTTCGTCCAAAATTATGTTTCATTAATGAATATAAATTAGAAAAAAGCAAAAAAATATGAATACAATGCATTAGCATTTTAATCTTAAAACGTGTTTTTTTGACTCTAGATCTTTTTATTTAAAACGTGACCAGAGAAACGTGGTTCGAGCCGAATATAATATTTAATTTTTTTGACAAACAATAAAATTCGATCCATTGGCAATTTTACATTAATAACTCTATAATATCCTTTTTAACAGGTTTTTTTTAATGTATTTATTATTTATTGAGTATTAAACATGAAATGAATACTGTTGTGCAGGTGTACGTTTTTATATATTTAATTCTATAATTGATAAAACCCCTTTAATTCATATATTTTATGTAAAAAGCAATTAATATTTAACGTAGATTTTTTTTAAAGTAGCGATGGGTCCACTGTCTATTATTGGTGTACCTTTGAAATAAATAAGTAAAATACGAAAAAAATGAAAATTAATACTTTTCTAAATACAACCATGATGTATTGGACGTCAAAATTAAAAGTATTTATCATACATAGAAGCAATGAAAAACTCCTTTCTTTTATTATTTCATACATACATACATATACTCACGGCTATAAATCCCTAAACAGGGTATCCAGAGCTGAGAAATTAGAAATTTCTCAGCCACTTTTGGAAGTTGAGTGGGGAAAAGATGGTAGAATAAAGGTTGTTGGTGATGGGTCTCCAACCGCATCGCCCAAAAATCCCATAAAAAGCCCCAATACCGTTAGTTGCCTCTTACGTACACCCACCGGAAGAAATGGGGTAGTGCTATTCTAAGCCGACACTACACAGCTAATTAATAGTTTCATTAATTAAATAAATCTTTTTTTTCTATAAGGAAGAAACAACGCTGACTTGACATAGTTAAAAAGAATACCTCAAATGGACCAATTCAAGAGCACATCTAACCGCTGAACCATATATACGCATTTCTTTCTTGTAGTGTCCTAAGAAGCGACTAAGGGATTGAGGCTTTTTATTGATTGTTATACAATATGGCCAGAGACCAATCGCCAACCCTTTTTCATCCAAAATCCGCACACTACTTCCAGCCCAGCTAGTACGAGCGGTGTTTAAACTAGTTATCGCGTGGGATAAAGCAGCCATCTCTTACGCACTTCCTCCATCTCATTCTAACCGTTTTCGTGTCGATAAAATAGCACTCGTGCTTGCCCTCCAGAAGTGGCAAAGGAATTTATTATACTGAAGCTCTGGCTACTGGCATCTATGAGATTTATTGCCGTTATTATAGACGTACGTACTAATATACTCACGGCCACTAAACCCAAAAAGAGGGAGCCAGATCTTTAGAGCTAAAAGCTCTTGAGCCAAATTTAGAAGTTGATAGGGGACAAGATGGTAGAAATAAAGTATCGTTGATCCCAAAACCACTTAAACAGCCCCATACCCGTAGTCGCCTCTTACGACACCCGTGGATAAAAAGGGGTAGAGACATTCTTAGCTACGGCAAGGTATAGATAAGCAAAATTACTTCAACCCGACGGTTTCAATCTTTAGGTAAAAGGAATTTTCCAAAAGCACTCTAGTAGAAGATATTTTACTAAATCATGCATGGGTGTGGGTGTTTTAAGATGTCCAATCATAAATCTAAAACTACTATGTTTTCCGCAAAATCGGTGATTTCAAGGCTAATAAAAGATTAGCATAAAACCTTTATAACACGTTATTATGACTATCACGGATGTTAGTTAAACATAGCATAATATTGTGTCAATAGTACTAGTTGATTGACAAGGAAAAAATGATTTTATATTCGTTGCTGCTGATATTTAATAGCAACCGAATTTTTATAATTTCATTATAGATAGTTTTGTTTTTGGCTGCTGTGTAGTGTCGGCTTAGAATAGCACTACCCCTTTTCTTCCGGTGGGTGTACGTAAGAGGCGACTAACGGTATTGGGGCTTTTTAAGGGATTTTTGGGCGATGCGGTTGGAGACCCATCACCAACAACCTTTATTTTACCATCTTCTACCCACGCAACTTCCAAAAGTGGCTGAGGAATTTCGAATTCGTTAGCTCTGGCTACCCCTTCTAGGGATTTATAGCCGTGAGTATATGTATGTATGTATGTATTTTTGCCTGTGTAATGCCGGGTTAGAATGTCACTACCCATGGGTGTCGTAAGGATATAGGGCTTTTTAAGTGGTTTTTGGGCGATGTGGTTGGAGACCCATCACCAACGATACTTTATTTCACCCATCTTGTCCCCTATCAACCTCCAAGTGTGGCTGAGTAGTTTTCAGTTCTAAAGTTCTGGCTACCCTTTCATGGGATTTATGGCCGTGAGTATATGTTTGTATGTTACTACTCACTTTAATTGTAATGCTAAATAGTCGGTCTACATGCAGGAGGTTTTAACTGACCAATTAAATAATTAAGTTTATCTTGACATAATCTCGACAAAAGTGTGTTTTTCCACGAATGTTTTTGTAGATAGAAAAATAAAAAAATTACTCATACTGAACAATTAAAAGGGAAATAAAACATGTAGAATTTAATTTTTTGCTGTCAGTTTTTTATGGGGTTTATCCTCATTAAAGACGAGTTACTGGTTATAAGTTTTTTTATGTACATTTTCGTTTCCTTATTTTTTGTGAACGATACTTACTTAATTCGGCTTATATGTAAGAAAAGGTTGCTAGAGTTTCAAAACAGACTTTCAGATTTTCAGCTTTTTATGGCAATCAAGATGGGGAAAAGATTATATAATAAAATATTGTTAGCTGATTAGTGTCGGCTCAGGGGAGACTTAGAGTTTTTGCGGCTTTTTAAATAATATTTTTATTACATACATACATATACTCACGGCTTCAAATCCCTAGAAGAGGTAGCCAGAGCTAAGGAATTCGAAATTCCTCAGCCACGTTTGGAAAGTTGAGTGAGGAAAATATGGTAAAATAAAGGTTGTTGGTGATTAGTCTCCAACCGCATCGCCCAAAAATCCCTTAAAAGCCCCAATACCGTTAGTCGCCTCTTACGTACACCCACCGGAAGAAATGGGGTAGTGCTATACTAAGCCGACACTACACATCAATTTATTAGTAATATTATTACCTACAATTTCGCAGCGCCATCTAATATATAAAATTCATATTATAATGGGTCATAATAACGTTTCAACGTCTGAGGTTAAAGACCGGCCCCCTGATTACGTATCTTTACAACTGACCATAGAGTAAAGTAATACACTGGATACAACTGACGATTGCGTCGCAAGTTGCACGATTGTCGCTGTCAATGTCATAAATTAGTATGGGATTTGACACTTTTGACAGCGACAATATTGCAACTTGCGACACAATCGTGGTCGCTAAAGGTACATAATCAGGGGGCGGGTTTATACTATTTTGAATACAAATTTACTCCAATCCAATATATAAAAGGTACGTGTCGCAGGGTTTGTCACCAAAGTCCTCCGAAACGGCTTTCGGTTATGTTTTTATTCTTAGAATGTTTTTAATAAATAAAGAATTATTAAAATTAATGAAAATTCGGAGGTAGGAAACGCAAACACTACTTTAACGTGTAAAAGAATTGATATTAATGTTACAATTTTGTAAAAAGCTAGTTTTAGCAAAATTCAATGAATTTCGTGCGAATAAAATGGTATACTTCTTTATCGCTCGTAAATATAAACTATCTGAACCAGTAAACGTTGTTTTGCCATAAAAAATATTTCTAAGGAATTTTTAGTCGATAAAATAAAAATAAAATGTTATTAGGGATGTATGACCCTTATCACTTAGGAGTATAAAAAACTAATAAATAAAGGAAAGAAAAATTTCGACACAGGCAGCCATTGACACGGTAGCTCAGTTGGCAGAGCGTCGGGGCGTTTACCCGAGGTCGCGGGTTTGATCCCCGCCTGTGTCAAAATTTTCTTTTTCAAAAAAAAAATCTTTCCTTTATTTATTAATAATAATCCCCACATGAGGTTTTCATGAACAAAAAGATTTAAATTAGAATGTTTTCGTTAATGAAAACCTCAAGTGGGGATTATTACTAATAAAAAACATAACATAACATAAACGTTCACGCCGAATATCCCTAAATATCTAATATAATATCTATATATATAATAAAATATCCCTATATCTTTATTTATCCTAATAAATAAAGGATAAATAAAGGAAAAACTATTTCGACACAGGCGGGAGTCGCGTATACGATCCCGTCGCTCTGCCAATTGAGCTACCGTGTCAATGGCTGCCTGTGTCGAAATTTTTCTTTCCTTTATATAAATAAACTAATAATAGTTTTTTATACTCCTAAGTGATAAGGGTCATACATCCCTAATAACATTTTATTTTTATTTTATCGACTAAAAATTCCTTAGAAATGATTTATATGGCAAAACAACGTTTACTGTTTCAGCTAGCTTATATTTACGAGCGATAAAGAAATATACCATTTTATTCGCACGAAATTCATTGAACTTTGCTAAAACTAGCTTTTAACAAAATTATAACATTAATATTCATCTACTTAATTAATCAATAGTTCGGTATCTTCGTAATTAAAAAACCAGTTAACAGATTTTTATAGTAAAACACAAACTTGTTTAAATAAACATTTTAACTTTAATGTTCTACTAAGGTATTATAACCGGTAATTTACATGAACTCATTAATCTACGCTGTAAAGGGCAATATCCTGTCAGTGAACTAAGATTATATATTTCTTAAATGCTTACAGTGATAGCTCAGTGGGTAGAACACTATTGTGCAGATAATGAGGGTTCCAATCCCGGGTTGGGCCTACACTAATTTGCCTTTTCTAAAGACGTAACATAAAATATCCCCGAAGGGGTTGGCAGAGGTACTAATACTTCTGAACATCACGTGACTTTGTCACCTGGTGCTCAGAGTACCCACGTTTTGCATGGACAGTGTACTCACGTGATAGGGGGCAGGCCTATCGCCGTTTTGTACGAATACACTGTCACATGACTAAGTACAACTCAGCCATGAGGGTGGTTAATTTATCACGGTTGTTAATATTGAGGAAAACATCGTGAGAAAACATGGCTAAGTTGTACTTGTTCATGTGATAGTGTTATCGTACCAAATAGCGAAAGGCCTGCCCCCTATCACGTAAGTACACTATTCATGCGAAACGTGAGTACTCTGAAAACCAGGTGACGATGTCATGTGATGTTCAGAAGTATTTGTACCTCTGCCAACCTCTTTCAGGGATAAACGGTGTGAATGTTTAAGTGTAGTTGAAAATAAATTTATTTACATCTCAAAAAGGTGCGATTACATTATATTAAAATATGTCTTAGCTTTGTACATTAATAAATATTCCACACAGAACTAGCATAAAAAAATATAATTATAAATTCCTAAACGTTTAACTGAATACTAAAATCGCAACAAATCTATTTATTATTATAACTCAACAGTTTATCGATACATCGTCATTCTTAGTGGCACAACACTATTGCGTAACCGACGAGCTCATATCAATAAAGCAACTGGTTTTCGGGTGTGACGTCATCAATATATTCGATGTCAACCGAGATGAGCATATTCACGATTGGTTGTGCAAGGAGCTGTGTTGTTCGGCTTAGAATAGCACTACCCCATTTCTTCCGGTGGGTGTATGTTACCTCTTACGACTAACGGTGTTGGGGTTGGGGAGACCCATCACGAACAACCTGATTTCACCATCTTTTCCCACGCAGCTTCCAAAAGTGGCTGAAGAATTTTCTGATTCTGATGCTCTGGCTACCCCTTCCAGGGATTTACAGCAATGAGTGTATGTCTGTATGTATGTGGTTTTACACGATTATTTACACACCTGTTGTTATTTACCTGAAAATAAAAGCTACAATACAAATGCTCTAAGGCACATACATACAGGAATAGTGTAGCATAAAATAATTATCACATTTGTAGCCATTGCCGTGAAGTGCCGGCTTAGAATGTCACTACTCCATTTTAGCCGCGGGTGTCGTGAGAAGCGACTAAGTGAATGGTGATTTTAAAAGGTTTTTGGGTATTGCGGTTGGACACCCATCACCAATGATAGTTCATTTCCACCATCGTGTCCCCTATCAACTTCCAAATTTGGCTGAGGAGTTTCTAGTTCTGAAGCTCTGGCTACCCCTTTTTGGGATTTATGGCCGTGAGTATATGTATGTATGTATGTTATAAATCTCATTTAAAACCGGCAGCAATGTTTACACAGAACCAATACAGTGGAGATGCTTACAAATATTGTGTCAATCGATCAAGGTCGCGTTTCATCACATTTTCACACATACCCAATACTTTATGTAATAACTACACTCTTTAGTTAAATGTTTTGGCAACACTACTTTTTGGTGCTTACATATACATATACTCACGCATTTAAATCGCTAAAAATGAAGCCAGGGCTTCAGAATCATAAAATTCGTCAGACATTTTTGGAAGTTAAGAGGGAAAAAGATTGTAAAATTAATGTTTTTTATGATACATCTCTAACCACATCGCCCAAAAATCTCTCTTAGTCGTCTCTTACGATCACCCATGGAAAGAAATTGTGTAGTGCTATTCTAAGTTGACCCTACACAGCAAGTTGTTGTTTATACACACATACATACATATACTCACGGCTATAATTCCCTGAATGGGGTAGCCAGAGCTAAGGAATAAAAATTCCTTAGCCACTTTTGGAAAGTTTAGTGGGGAGAAGATGGTAAAATAAAGTTGGTTGGTGATGGGTCTCCAACCGCATCGCCCAAAAATCCCTTAAAAGCCCCAATACCGTTAGTCGCCTCTTACGTACACCCACCGGAAGAAATAGGGTAGTGCTATTCTAAGCCGACAATACACAGTTTTATTGTTACACTAGTATTGTTTTCCAACCACATAACCAAAAATTAAAACAAAATAGGCAGGGATTAGTGCTATTCTAAGCCAACACTTCATGTATATTTATACAATAATGCTACGCAAAATTTGCATAAACTAACGAAATAACAACGGGCCGTAAAAGACAGTGAATCCTCGAAAATCAGCGTGGGTTAAGGTCACTGTATGACTGCATATACCACGTGGGCTTGTATGAAGATATATGATTACCATGTGACAAGTTCATACAATAACCTTGCAGACATATTTGACTTTACGACTATTTTGACTTTATATTTGGGACATTTCTGGTGTTTTATAGATTCAGTTGGCATTTTAAGCTTTAACAAACATACTTACTGTTAGTACAGGTAGCGATTTTTTTCAA
Source organism: Bedellia somnulentella (assembly GCA_963576735.1). NCBI lineage: Eukaryota > Metazoa > Arthropoda > Insecta > Lepidoptera > Bedelliidae > Bedellia > Bedellia somnulentella. The sequence goes on from OY755199.1 coordinate 1,292,472, forward strand.
ATAACTTAGGTTTTAACCATGACATTAACGGTGAGGGAAAACATCGTGAGGAAACCCATATGGCTGATTTGTACTAAGTCATGTGACCGTGTATTCGTACAAAACGGCGATAGGCCTCCCCCTATCACGTGAGTACACTGTCCAAGCAAAACGTGGGTACTCTGAGCTAAATTGATTCGTCAACATACAACGAAATTCTTTTCATATTAAATAACATTGCCAATAAGTAAGTGTGACGCCAACGGTTACATCTTTTTGTAATGTAGGACACATTTATCAAACACAAAGTGACATATTAGGTCGATTTCTCAATGTTAACTGGTGGCCAATGTTACTTATAACATCATCGTGAAAGATTAATGAATGTTAAGAAAGGTTAGTCACTAGTTAGTAGTAGTAGTTACCGATATCCTGTTACTACTTTGTTGATCTATGCATCTATTGATGCCGTGTAATGCCGGTTTAGAATGTCACTACCCCATTCTTATCACGGGTATCGTAAGAGGCGACTAAGGGGATTAAGTAGTTTTTAGGCGATGTGGTTGGAGATAATACGATAATTTATTTCTACCATCGTGTCTCCTATCATCTTTCAAATGTGGCTGAGGAATTTTTCTATCGAAACTCTGGCGACTCCTACTAGCCGTGAGTATATGTACGTTTGTATGTATGTATGTACAGAAAGTTATCCGACAGAAAATAATGAGATCACAGTGGATGGCAGTATCAGTAACCAGGGAAGGCACATTTAGATTCAAATGGTAAATGTACTCAAGAAAGCAGGTGTCCGAAGTATGAAGAATAAAAGAGCAGGTTTGAGAAGATTGGTGGATGTGAATGAAGCTAAAGAGGTTTTCCAGAATCCTACAAAGTCGGGATCGATAGTCTCTGCCTACCCCAACGGGAACTAATTTAAATTATGTTATCTTATGTACATAATATATGAGCGGATGTTTAGAGATATATAGAGCCAATGTGGATGGGATTGTTAGTAGAGGACGGCCTCGTAAAACGTTTCTTGACCAGATAGAAAACGTTCTTATAAAGGCGGGGGTCCGAAGTGAGAAGAATCAAAGAGCATGTATGAGAAGAATAATGAATGTAAGGGAAGCAAGAGAGGTTTGTCAAGATCGTGCTAAGTGGCGATCGATAGTCTCTGCCTACCCCAATGGGAATAATGGGCGTGAGTATAAGTAAGTAAGTAAGTATGTTGATAAATATCTTGTATCTGCTAACATATACAAGGTATATAAATGTGACCTTTGGCGTTTTGGTGACGTAATGTGGTAATAAAAAAATCGTCAACTCATTCGAAAGAATGCTTATTCAAATACACACCGTTTTATATTATGCTTTGGTTGATACTTTAGTTAAGTGATTTGTAGGGTTGGCACGTGCACGTTCTTTTTCTGCGTTCAATCACACATACATGCATACATATACTCACGGCTATAAATCCCTAGGTTGGGGTAGCCAGAGCTAAGGAATCGGAAATTCCTCAGCCACTTTTGGAAGTTGCGTGGGGAAAAGATGGTAAAATAAAGGTTGTTGGTGATGGGTCTCCAACCGCATCGCCCAAAAATCCCTTAAAAAGCCCTAATACCGTTAGTCGCCTCTTACGTATACCCACCGGAAGAAAAGGGGTAGTGCTATTCTAAGCCGACACTACACAGCATACTACATATATGGACATATTATTCACAAATCAAGTTAGCCCCAAACTAATTAAGACTTGTATTATGGGATACTAACTCAACGATATATTTAATATTATATAATACACATACAAATAACATCCAAGACTAAGAACCAATCATTTATGCTCATCACATAAATGTTGCCGTGTAGAGCCGGCTTAGAATGTCACTACCCCTTTCTACCCTTTCACCCGTGTCGTAAGGGTACGGGGCTTTTTTGGTTACGATACTTTATTTCTACCATCTTGTCCCCTATCATCTTCCAAATATGGATTCATGGCCGTGACTATAAGTACATAATGTAATATATATAACTATATATATATATATATATATATATATATATATATATATATATATATATAATAGGTTATGTTGTGACTTTATTTATTTATTATTAAGCCTGAAAAGACCCAATAAGACAAAGCAAAATACCACCTTGAAAAATGGAAGTATATTTTTTTTGCTTTAAAATATGCCATCCTTACATATGCTAATAAGTTCTTGTTTGATGTGTACACCAGAACATTACCTATTAAGGAAAATTACGTTTAATGAAGCTGGTTGAAGCAACAAATATGCGATTGTATTAAAATTAGGTGATCTATTACAGTAGAGACCTTAAGAGGGTATAACGTATTTTTTATCGTTTATTTATGTATGAGTGATGGTTTAAGTACGCCTAGGTATTAATTTTATTCTTTATCTATCTATACTTATGGCTAAATTTCAACTCAATTGAAACGTTCACGCCGTATATCCCCGAAGGGGTTGGCAAAGGTACTAATACTTCTGGACATCACGTGAGATTGTCACCTGGTGTTCAGAGTACCCACGTTTTGCTTGGACAATCTACTCACGTGATGGGGGTAGGCCTATCGCAATTTTTGTACACACTGTCACATGACAAAGTACAACTCAGCCATGTGTGTTTCCTCACGATATTTTCCCTCGCCGCTAAAAACTATGATTAATTAACCACATATATGTCTTTAGAAAAGACGAATTGGTGTAAAACCGACTCGAGATTTGAACCGCCATCGTCTGCACGATAAGCGGTGTTCTACCCACTGAGCTATCACGGATATAAATCCCTAATAAAGGTAGCCAGAACTTCAAATAGCTTTTATCCTTTGGCAATTTGCGTACAAAATGGTTATTAAAGGAAAGTTTATTTACGACATGATAGACCAGTGGGTAGAACACCCGCCCGAAAACAGAAGGGCGTGAGTTCCAATCCTGGGACGGGCCTACACCAATTTGTCTTTTCTAAAGTCATATGTGTGGTTAATTTATCATGGTTGTTAACGGTGAGGGAAAACATCGTGAGGAAACCCACATGGCTGAGTTGTACTTAGTCATGTGACAGTGTATTCGTACAAAACGGCGATAGGCCTGCCCCCTATCACATGAGTACACTAGGTAAGCAAAACGTGGGTACCTTCTCTGAAACTAGATGGCGCTTGCCATGTGAGTTCAGAAGTATTGGTACCTCTGCCAACCCCTTCGGGGATAAACGGCGTGAACGTTTATGTTATGTTATGTTTATTTAGCATTCGAGCCAAAACACCCATCAATCACTAGAAGAGCCTTTTATTTGTATTCTGCAACACGCAGAAGCTATTCTGAGCCGATATTACGCAACTAAGAACAATTAAGAACTACAGTATTAAAATAAGTTGACAATACATTATAATAAAAACATGACATTCCACTATTCCCTGCTAATATTATATTTAGGAATGTACAAATACATACATACATACATGGCTATAAATGCCTAGAAAGGGTAGCCAGAGCTATCTTATAATAAATTCAGCCACTTTAGAAAGATGAGGGGGACAAGATTGTAAAACAAAAGTTTTTGGTGATGGGGCCAACAACCACTTAAAAAAGCCCCATACCCTTAGTCGACTGGTCTTCTCATACACGCTCTTTTATTCTTCTTACTAGTAAGCTAACCAGCATTGCTCTTGTTTCAGAATCATGAAGCCTTCACTCACTGCTGCGGCTGTGATATGCCTGATCATATCAACCTCAGCAAACGCTGACAAAAAACTAACAGACAAAGACACATTAACAATCGAACCCGAAGAAAGTCAGTCACAACAACGAAATGAAAGATGTGCCACTTGCGGAGGAGGTGGACAAGTCCAATTGAAATTAAATCCACCAAACATTCTAGCATCACTTCAAGCTCTGCCTAAATCAGAAGTACATTCGCAATCTTCGTTTGAAGGTTGCTCCTCAGACAAAGGGTGTGCTGGCATCAAAGTCAAAGATGGACAGGTAGTTGAAAAGTTCGGGAATTTAGACGCTTTCAGAGCAGCCGCTGCTTCTGACACAGCTAACGAATTCTCTTTCCATCCTGCTGGGGTATTTGACGGTGGCATTCCTAAAGATGGACCTTTCTGGTGGATGAACGAAAATTCTCCATTCAAAGCTAATGCTGGGGGTTATGAGAAAGTCAGCAAACAAAGTTCATACTCTTCAAGCGGATCCGCAGGAAACGGTGCTGGTCTAAGTGCTTCTTTAGATCTATCAGGAAATCCTTTCCTTAATGGCAATTTCGCAAAATTGACAACTGGCTTTGGAAATCAAGGTCAGTTAGCTCAAGATTCCGGTTATAAACCCTCATCATCAAGCTACCAATCATCTTACGAGTCCTCTTATTCAACCAACAACAAGAACGGCGAGGTCGATTTATCTAAGAATCCCTACTTAAACGGCGGTTACAAGGCTGGACAATCTGGATACCAAGGTCAAGCGTCTTTCGGTGCAGGATCTCCGCAAAGCTATTCCAACAACAAATATGCAAGCTCAAGTTATACTGGTTCATCTCCTTCCCCATTCACTGCGTCCACAGCTGGTTCAAACATCAATCTGATCCAGAGTTCCCAGAAAGCCAGTGAGTTTGATTATGAGCAAAGTCAACAACAGCAGAATATAGACGAGATCTTCCAAGAAACAGGAAACGTTTTGGCTCATGAAGGACATTCTGGAGGAGACTTGCAGCAGACCTGCGCTGGTCAGGGTTATGTGTGTGTGCACAAAGCGCAATGTAACAATGGTGTGGTCAATACCAACGGCGGTGGAATTTTGCAGGCTAAAACTAAGGTAAGAAAATATGTTTTTTTTAATATCAATTGTTGTTTGACTAGGGTGAAAATGAAATTCGGAGCAAGTTGCCAGTTTAGGTTGAAATGGTAGTATTTTATATACTTATTTTATAGGTTTAGATATTTATATTATACATTTTGTTAAAACTCACAAGTTGAACTGACTTAAAACACAATATTTGTTTGATCTTTAGAAACCGATATAACAGTTATGTTTCGCAATAAATTGCAACAATTTTACTGCTTCATCAAATTAAATAAATAAATTTCAAAACTTAATATGTCAAGTTATTTAAAAACTAGTGACTTTCAATTAATATGTATACATAAAACTATTATCTAAATTAATTGGCAAGAATTTTGAGCTAGTTCAATAATCCTTGACATTTATAATGCCGCCATTTTGTTTTTGTACTTATCATGCGTGTGACTTTGGATGCGTGACTGCCCATCAAATAAATATAATGTCAATGAATATTTACATACATACATAAACTCACGGCTATAAATCCCTATAAGGGGTAGCCAGAGCTAAGGAATTAAAAATTCCTCAGCCACTTTTGGAAGTTGCGGGGGGAAAAGATGGTGAAATAAAGATTGTTGGAGATGGGTCTCCAACCGCATCGCCAAAAATCCCTTAAAAGCCCCAATACCGTTAGTCGCCTCTTACGTAACCCACCGGAAGAAATGGGGTAGTGTTATTCTAAGCCGACACTACCCAGCAGTAATTAATATTTACTTGACTATATTTAGCTCTGTAGTGTCATTTTATAATAGCACTTACCCATTTCTACCCACGGGTATCGTAAGAGGCGACTAAGGGTATGGGACTCTTTTAAGTGGTTTTTAGAGGATTTTACATACATTTATCTTTTCCCCACCAAAAGAGGCTAAGGAATATTTATTCCGAAGCTCTGGCTACCTCTTTCTGGGATTTATAGCCGTGAATATTTAATAAAATAATTGAGATTAAGAGGGCAAAGGATTGTTAATAAAGGTTGTTGGTGATGGGTCTCCAACCGCATCGCCCAATAATCCCTTAAAGGCCCCAATACCCTAAGACACCTGTTACGACATCTGCGGGAATAAATGAGTAAGTGCTATTCTAAGCCGACACTGCACAGCCTTAATAAACAAAAATCAAATTTAATCTAGTATACTCTGTCATTTGTAGATATTATGACATCAAAATCTTGACGTTATCTTATAATTGCGCATTGAGACAAAAGAAGATGAATACATTATGATAAACAAGCTATTTAAAAAAATACGTCCATTTATACTATTGTCTGCCACTCAAAGAGTATTTATGCTGTGTAGTATCGGCTTAGAATGGCACTACCCCCTTTTTACCTCCGTGGGTCGTAATAGGCGACTAACGCCCGATTAGTAATCAAGCTGAGAACGACTTATGTATCGTTTTGTCTCATTCAGTTGTTAAGATTTCAATGCGACAGAAAGATACTTAAGTTGTTCTCAGCTGGAATACTCTATTCAGAAATCGGTCGTAAGAGTATAGGGGCTTTCTAAGTGATTTTTGGGCGATGCGGTTGGAGACCCATCACCAAGAATTTTATAATAGGTATCTGTATCTTACATGCTGTGTAGTGTCGGCTTAGAATAGCACTACCCCATTTCTTCCGGTGGGTGTACGTAAGAGGCGACTAACGGTATTGGGGCTTTTAAGGGATTTTTGGGCGATGTGGTTGGAGACCCATCACCAACAACCTTTAATTTTACCATCTTTTCCCCACTCACATTTCCAAAAGTGGCTGAGGAATTTCTAATTTCTTAGCTCTGGCTACCCCTTATAAGGATTTACAGCCGTGAGTATATGTATCTTACAATCTTTTCCCCACTCAACCTCCTAAAATGGCTAAAGCTCTGACTACCTCTTAGAGATTTTTAGCCGCGAGTATATGTATGTACATTATTATAAACGAGCTATTTAATAATTTTACGTTCATTTACGCTATGTCTGCCACTCAAAGAGTCAGACGATGGCTCGGACGCTCGCATAAGTAAATATTTGTTAAAGTTGTTTTATTTGAACTTGGCACACTTGTATTATACGTTACGAGAACTTGTATCTTGATGACTTTATATATTATTACCAATGAAATCGGATTTTCACAGGTAGACTTTTTTGTTTAACGGGATATTTTATGTTACTTAAAATAATGTCGCTTATTGAAACCTAAAAAAAATTGACGAATTAATAACCTCGTCCTTTTTTTGAAGTCGGTTAATAACTAAGTAAGTAAGTAGAACGTTTATTTCGAAAAAATCAAAAAGGTCTTGGCTCAGCACATACATATACTCAAGCCATTATTTCCTATTGAGGTAGGCAGAATATTAATCGCCACTTCGTACGTTCTAGCTTCGTTTATATGCAGCAATCTTTTATACATGCTCTGTTATACTTCATACTTCGGTCGCCTGCCTTTTTAAGCACACTCTATTTGGTCCAGGTGTGTCCTCCGTGGTCGTCCCCTCCTTACATTACTTTCCACATTGCTATGTAAAATGTACATAGATACAAATACTCACGGCCATAAATCCCAAAAAGGGGGAGCCAAAGCTTCATAGCTAGGAACTCCTCAGCCACATTTGGAAGTCGATGAGGGACAAGATGGTAGAAATAAAGTATCATTAGTGATGGTAATAACTTAAAAATGAGGTATAAACCACCCTGTCTATAAGCAAAACTTATTGTCTTTCAAACGTTCATAACGACTACTCCTTCCACAATTAAGGTCGTGAACATAAAGGCTACTGTAAACAAGCTGATACGCCGTGTTGCAACACAAAACGAAACTCATACGTTACGCGAAAGGACATCAGGTTTTTAAAATGTACCGTCAGCAAGATTCATGCTTAAAATTTGCAAAAAAAAATAAGAAATATTAAAGAGATGGTTCTTATGGAAGAATATTTTTGACATACATACATATACTCACAGCCATAAACCTCAAAAAGGGGTAGCCAGATCTTCAGAGCTGGAAATTCCTCAGCCACATTTGATAGGGGACGAGATGGTAGATATAAAGTATCGTTGGTCATGGATCTCTAAACGCTTTGCCCAAAAACCAAATTAACAGGCCCCAAACCCTTAGTCGCCTCTTACGACACCCATAAGTAGAAAGGGGTAGTGCTATTCTAAGCCAATACTACACAGCATAGATACTTTTTGAGTGGCAGACAATAATGCTAACTGCATGTACTTTTCAGTTAATCTGTGTTTTATAATGCCTGTTTTTTTATGATCATTTAAATTTAAACTTTTTTGCCAACGCTACAATGATATGACAAATTTAACACGTCACTGCTGCAAATGGTACATGAATTCTACGACACCATTCATACGTAAATATGGCTTTGCTAAATAAACAGCTATAATAATTTATTAACAATTTTCTGCTGAACTTAAAGCTCTAAAACTGACTGATTTGCCAATTCTACAAAGCCAATCGCAATAAAGTTGTAAAGGTTTTGAATGACGACGGTTCATTTTATAGAATTGCACTTCTGACAGCTATTTTCTTACGTTATATAATAATCCCGACTAGTTCACTTAATCTATTTTTCGATGCAGAAACCATTCTCTGTGAATTTATTCTCAACTCAAACTTTAACGTTCACGCCGAATATGCCCGAAAAGATTGGCAGAGGTAGTAATACTTCTGAATATTTATATGTATGTATATAACCAGTATGCGAACAAAACGGCGATGACGCTGTCCAAGCAAAACGTGGGTATTCTGAACACCAGGTGACAAATACGTCACGTGATGTTTATCACTCATGGCATGAACGAAACAGTTAGTTTAAATCTTTTTGTTCATGAAAACCTCATGTGGGGATTATTACTAATAAATAAAGTATAAATAAAGGAAAGAAAAATTTCGACACAGGCGGGAATCGAACCCGCGACCTCGGGCATACGCCCCGACGCTCTGCCAATTAAGCCACCGTGTCAATGGCTGCCAGCGCGAAATTCCTCATCCTTTATTTCTTTTACACGTTTAAGTAGTGTTTGCGTTTCCTACCTCCTTTCTTTCCTTTATTTATTCGAAACAGTTAGTGTTGGAAAACATGAACAATCAGACATACATATGCTCACGGGTATAAATTGAAAAAAAAAGCAAGCTTCAGAATGAGAAATCCCTCAGCCACTTTCAGAAGTTAAGGGGTAGACATACATACATATACTCACGCCATTAGTTCCCATTGGGGTAGACAGAGACTATTGATCGCCACTTCGCACGATCTTGACAAACCTCTCTAACTTCGTTTACATCCATCAATCTTTTCATACATGCTCTTTTATTCTTCATACTTCGGACGCCAGCCTTTTTGAGCACACTTTTAATTTGGTCCAAGTGTGTTCTCCGTGGTCGTCCTCTACTAACATTACCATCCACACTAGCTCTATAGATCCCTTTTACCAATGTTCTATCATCCATCCTCTCTATGTGCCCAAACCATCTCAACATTCCTTTTTCTATCTTTCTTACAATATCATCTTTCACACCACACTTTTCACGAATAACACTATTTCTCACTCGGTCACATAATCTAACATTTCATTTTTTTCTGAGGGACCTCATCGCTACTGCATTCTCTCTGCTCTCATGCTTCTTCTGCCACACCCAACATTCGCTTCCATACATAAGCGTAGGAACAAGAACAGCACCATTAAGGGGTAGAAGATTGTATAATAATGGTTATAGGTGATCGATCTTATACCGCATCATCCGATAATCACACTTAAAGCCTCCATACCCTCACTTCTTACGAACATTTATTTATTTATTTATTTACACAGAAATAATCTTTACAGGTATGGCCTAATACGATTAATTCTCACATATTTTACATTCTAATTATATTATACATTCTTAGTTTTTTTAAATTTCTACTTTCCTTATTATCTACAAGTATAACTTTCAACTTCATAACATAAATAGTGCTGTACTTACATCCACATGTACTTGAATGTTTACCATTGAATGAAGTATGAGTTACTGCTTTTCTAAGCCGACATTACTCAGAATATGAAGGAACTGAGAATAGTAGTACACCATAAAATAAAGCATTGAATTATATTCATTTATACTTCATCTTAGCCAGTGTTCTCTCATCCTTCCAATTAAAAGTATACCAGGTATGTCGTGAGACATATCATTAAAAGTCCGCCATTGTTACGAGTGGATTGTTTTCCTTAGAATTGTTATTTTTTTTACTAAGTAGCCGCATTACCATAACTATGATCTGACGCACGATGTTGCACGGATATACACGCACAAACATTTTTATGTAGATTTGAAATCAGTTTTGTCGGCTTGGAATAGCACTACCCTATTTCTACTCACGGGTGTCCTAAGAGGTGACTAAGGGTGTAGGGGCTTAAGAAACGATTTTGGGTGGTGCAAAAAACATTCGCTACCATACATAAGCATAGTTTTTAGACATCGATTGACTGGTCATTGGGCTATGCATTGCTCCATTAACCGCATTACCCTTTATAATTCATATTATTTGCGAAATGCTCTTAGTTCAGTTAAAAGAAATACAACCAACTGAAAAGTAATTTGATATAATTGGATATGATTGTTAATTATAAAATGAAAAAATAGATTGTTATTAAGTGATTACAGCTGTTAGAAAAATATTCCAAAAAATCTGTATTGTACACCTTAATGAAAAAGGAGTTCGTTCTTTGATAAAATATTTATTCATTGTAAATTATATTTTTATTTATAAATCGTATTTCTTTTAAAATTGAGAATGTGCTCTAAGATGCAGTCGTCCGAAGTATGAACAATAACAGAGCATGAATAAAAATATTGATGGATGTAAACGAAGTTACAGAGGTTTGTCAGGATCGTACGAAGTGTCGATTGATAGTATCTGCCTACCCCAATAAGAACTAATGGCGTGAGTAGTATGTTGCTATATTTCTTTTAACTGAACCAATTTTGAAAATGAAAAACCTATAATTTCTGATACATCATCATTTATTTTAAATATACTCGTATAATTACACTCATACATACATACATATACTCACGGCTGTAAATCCCTTAACGGGGTATTCAGAGCCTTGGAATGAGAAATTCCTCAGCCACTTTTGGAAGTTAATTGGGGAAAAGATGGTAATAATAAATGTTTTTGGTGACGGGTCTCCAACACTTCAAAAAAAACTTAAAAAGCCCCTATACCCTTAGTCGCCTCTTACGATCACCCACGGGTAGAAATGGGGTAGTGTTATTCTAAGCCGACACTACACGGCAATAAAAAAATAAATAAAAGGGTAGCCGGAGCTTTAGAGTTAGAATTTCTTAAGCTACTTTTGAAAGTTGAGTGGGGAAAAGATTGTAGAGTAGAAGGTACTGGTGATGGGAACCGCATCGCCCACCAATCAGTTAAAAAGCCCCGATACCCTCAATCGCCTTACGACACCCGCAGGCGGAAATAGTTTACTGCTATTGTAAGCCAACACATCTGTCATCTCACAATATTTCTAAATGAACACAAATCATACAAACGGTCATAATTTGTCATTAAATTGACAGATAACGTTATTTCTTGATTCATTCGCCATTTTCCCACAGTCATTTATGAATACTAGGAAAGTGAGTTGTATCGTCCGCATGTTATTCGCACGTGATGGCTTGGAAAAACAATACCCCTTCTTAGGCTGTCGGGTAAAAGAGGTATTAAAAAATATGTCCTTAGTAAAAAAACAATCTCCCAAAATATAGTTCTACCTTAAAACCATTATGTTAGAGATAAATTAAGTTGGCAAAAGAGTGTATATGCAAGCATGGTATTAGTTTGTATTGGGATGTGGTAGATATTATCCATTGCCATTTTGAACGATCTTGGAAAATCTATAGACCTTCATTTTCATTCATAAATGTTTTTTTATTCCCCAAAAAGCATATAAAAATAAATATTTTATAATGACAATATTATAACCCCCTCTTAAACTTAAGATTTTGGGGTTTAAGTGATTTTTAGGCAAAGTGGCTGGACACCCGTCACCATTCTTTAATTAACCCTTTTTCTCTCTACTAAACTTCCAAAAAAGGTGGGGCAATCAATAAAAGCAATGGAGTTAGGATCATACAAAATTGCGTTAAAATTCACTGCCTATTCTTTCGGTAAAAAACGGTTTCATTATCAGTAAAAGAGTATATTATTTCTCATATCAACAAATCACAAAAGTCACATTGTATTGTAACAAATTTAAACTTACATACATATTCTCATAGATAAAAACAACATAGAAATAACGAATTGCCAAAACACACACATTTGACCTCAAAGGTTGCAAAATCTCTAGATTAAGAAAAAATCTCAATGACATCTGTTTAAATTTCGAACGCATTGTTGAATCTTCAAGTGTCACTTTGACATTTATATTTTTTTAATGAAAATAGTGTTGCCAGTTGAAATCTAAGCTAAATATTGGAGATTTAAAAAGGGATAACTTGATATGTAAAAATAAGGGAGAGAAAGGTAGCGCGACTGCTAATAAGCGAATAAGCAGCTGTCTATTCCTTAGCAATTTTTGGAAATAGAGGTTATAAATGGTCAAATAAACGATCGTCGGTGATGGGTTTACCCAAAAAATACTTTAAAAACTTTGTTCTCTTAGTCACCTTGCACAAATGTACATGAGTGAGGAGGTGTGCGATATATATTACACACTCGTAACTTTTTGAGCACGCTGTAGTGTAAAGAGTCCGGAAATGTTTCTCAAACCATTACATAGCATTTAAGACAAAAAAATATAAAAATAACAATAAAAACCCTTATAAATCATAACATCAGCAATCATACAAATAGATAATAGGTACTACCATTTATTTTCATACATTCCAATATATTAATATACATACATATACTCACGGCTCTAAATCCTTAGAAGGGGTAGGCAGAGCTAAGGAATTAGAAATTCCTCAGCCACTTTTGGAAGTTGCGTGGGGATAAGATGGTGAAATAAAGGTAGTTGGTGATGGGTCTCCAACCGCATCGCCCAATCCATTAAAAGCCACAATACCGTTAGTCGCCTCTTACGTACACCCACCGGAAGAAATGGGGTAGTGCTATTCTAAGCCGACACTACACAGCAATATATTACCAATCGAAAATAGTTTGCATAGAGGTATTCAGATACTTTAACTGAAATCATGAAGATGTCCTAACTCATATAATTTAATCACAATAAATTGAATCGCTTATTCGGTAAATTTAATTCAATGTAACACGGAAATTTTCGACCCGGTAACACTGCTCACAGCCCACATCATTACATTTTCAATTTTATTACCATCGCGATACGTCTGATTGTTGCGTGACTCACATTGTTGGCGCCCAAAGGCATCTTGCAATTTTATTTCTTAACAATGTCGCCGAAACAATTTACTTTAAAGGAATTTTAAATATATATTACTGTTACGTAATTGAGGACGTTGCAGGTCAGTTCAAAGGTGTAGTAAGACAGGTTTCTTGGCAGTAAAATCGGTAATAATCAATTGGAATATTAATTAAAACGCCGGATTATTTCGTAACTTGCGTACTTGAGGTGAAGAGAAATATTTAGGCGGGCCGGTTTTCGGGGATATCCTGAACGGGTTTTTGAAACGATACATACATATAGTATAGTGCATGTATCGTTTCAAAAACCTGTATAGTGTCGGCTTAGAATAGCGCTACCCCATTTCCTCCGGTGGGTGTACGTAAGAGGCGACTAACGGTATTGGGGCTTTTTAAGGGATTTTTGGGCGATGCGGTTGGAGACCCATCACCAACAACCTTTATTTTTACCATCTTTTGCCCACGCAACTTCCAAAAGTGACTGAGGAATTTTTAATTCCTTAGCTCTGGCTACCCCTTCTAGAGAAATATAGCCGTGAGTATATGTATGTATGTATGTATGTACATACATATACTCACGACTATAAATCCCCAGAGCTTCCTATGCCACTTTTGGAAGTTGAGTGGGGAAAAAGATATTGGTCGGTGACGGGTCACCAACCATATCGCCCAAAAATCACTCAAAAAAACGCATCTACCCGATTTAGCCTCTCACTATCACCCACGGGTAGATATGGGGTAGTGAAAGAAAGGAAGAAAGCAAGACATTTATTCGCTGTACAGATTTAGCAAATTAAGTATTGCTAAACTAGTGCTATTCTAAGCCGACACTACACATCAAATATTATGTTGTAATATCAAATCTATCTATTAAATTAAATGTATTTGTATAGAAAAGCAAGCTTATTCATAATCTCTTACAAATCCTGAATAGAATAAACTTCATCTATTCACATTAAAGGGCAAATGATAATAGACATAAATAAACAGTCATGTCTTTTCATGATTTAATTCAACAAACACACTATACCTTTTAAGTCGGTTGAAAACATCAAATGCGTATGAATACAAGTTTTATTGCAATGCAAAGTTTTGCAAATAGGTCTTATCAATTTTATGTCAACATGATTCGGAATTCAAAATGTCAAGTGTCAAATAAGCGTCGTTTACACGTCAAGACTGAGAGTTTATTTGATGGTCGTAGTAATTCTGTGATTCGGCTTAGAATGTCACTGCCCCTTTCTACCCACGGATTTCGTAAGAGGCGACTAAGGGTGTGAGGCTTTTGGAAATGCTTTTTGGGTGATACGGTTAGATCCAACGATACTTTATATCTACCATCTTCTCCTCTATCAACTCCCAAATGTAGCTGAGGAGTTTCTAGCTCTATAGTTCTGGCTTCCCCTTTTTGAGATTTATGGCCGTGAGTATATATATGTATGTATCGGTTCATTATAGCATTAACCGGTTGGAGACCCATTACTAAGAATCTTTTTAACTATCTTTTGCCGAATCATTCCCAAAAGCGACTGAATAAATTCTGATTCTACAGCCCTGGCTTGCCTTTTTGGTATTTATAACCATAAGTTTATTTTTGTATGACTTTACATACATACATATACTCACGGCTATAAATCCCTTGAAGGGGTAGCCAGAGCTAGGGAATGAGACATTCCTCAGCCACCTTTGGAAGTTGCGTAGGGAAAAGATGGTGAAATAAAGGTTGTTGGTGATGGGTCTCCAACCGCATCGCCCAAAAATCCCTTAAAAGCCCCAATACCGTTAGTCGCCTCTTACGTACACCCACCGGAAGAAATGGGGTAGTGCTATTCTAATCCGATACTACACAGCAATTGTATGACTTTAGTTTTATAATATCAATAGTCACGCATCTACATATTACTAAACATAGACAAAACATGCCATTGATGATTCTAGTATAGATATAACACGGTACGACCCACAGTGGGCTGGAATTCGCGTTTCATAGACATTCAAGTAAATTTTTTTAAGTGACGCTTTTTTTGCTTGTATGCGATAGAGAATACCTGCAATATGCATTATATAATGAACTTTCAGGTTTATAAACGTAAACAGCGCAGTCAGATTTTTTTTCGAAAAAAATTGTATGGCGCAAGCATAACAAATGATGATATCTCCATAATCGCACAACGATGAAGTTATTAATTTAAAATGTCGCCTATTCTGAATCACTATCTTCAGAGTCGAAGTCAGAGTCAGAGTTTATTTCAGCAATATCCCTAAACTCGAATTCAGGTGTTTGAAGATTGAGCAGATCTAATGTTTCAGCAAACAAATGTTTCTTTTTCTTTGCATCCATTGTTGGTCTTACTGCTGAAATAAGCGGATCGGACGAAAGAAGAAGGAAATTAAAAATATCTTCATTGGAACTCACTCTGCTATTCTTACGTGAGTGATGTTCTCTGAATCTTCTGAAGTCTTTGTTCCTCGCTTCTGAAGCCTCTTCAGATAAACTCCCAATCGGTACTATTGCATTACAAGCGATAATTTCGGCTCCATGAAGCAGTATCGTGTGCACTGTTGATGACATGTAGTACCAGTTGTATAATTTAACATACTTTTCAGCAGTTATGTACGCATATTCTTTAAATTTCGAAACATTGATGGACTGACCTGAAGTTATGGCTTGCAAAATTACAGCAAATCTTCGGATCAGATCTTCATCTAGTCCAGTGATAGCCGCAGTCTTTTCAGGAAATTCAAAGAATCGTCGTGCAGTGTTGCCGTCGTTAGTTGTGCCATAACCTTGTTTTACTATATCGATTAATAGGTTGAGTTCCGTTTTGAACCTGTCTTGGATAGTTTTCTTTCTTGCAGCCACTGCGGCTTTCTCACTTTCTTTTCTAGCAGACCACTTCTTAATATCCAATTTATATGCGATATGCAAAAGACATTCCATCATGTTTATGCGCGCATGTAGTGAAGAAAGTCCGAGCTCCATCAAGTCATCTTCTGTAGACTTTTTTTTTACTTCTTCCAAGTTGTTCATGTCCGAAGGTTTCGCCAAACAAATGTAGCACGCTGCATTCGCTCTTACGTTAGGAGAGAGGTATGTTTTTATTTTAGCATCAACCATGGTGAGCATAAGTTTATGACTCACCATATTGCTATCAAAAACTGATGGTTGGAGAGCTGATATCTCAGCTTTGACTCTTTCATTTTCTTCCTTCACCACTGTTTCACTTTCTTTAACAAAGGTGAACTGTACTGGACGACAATACGCTGCTGAGCAAGGTTTCGGGTTCTCCCAAACTGTGATGTCTTCACACGTCATTTTCAGTGGTGATAACGAAGTCATGAATATACTAGAGTCATCTTGTGTAGAATCCATCTTCTGTTTATATCTGCTTTGGCTGGATGCTCCGTCGAAACCATATTTTGATATTAAAATAAGTTCTTTATTTTGTATACTTTCAGGCAAAGATTCAATTATTCTTTTTGCTGTCAGATCTAGCAAAGCTTGCAGTGAAATTTTTGCTGAGGAATCTGTCACCGTAATTGAATTTTTCGGTTCAGGTGGAAAGCACACATTCTTCTCTTTTTGCACGCAGTAATACGAAGGGTACAAGTGCTTAAGGCCTTCTCGAATTGCTGATTCTCGCAAAGTTATATATTGCCATTTTGATAATTTCAGAGATATTAGTAAACCAAGTGCTTTTTGGGGTGAAAACGTTTCTTTACTGGTTGGTTTTGTAATTAAATCTTGAAGATCTTTGATTGATTCTGGGTGTTTCACCATATATTCAATCACAGATGCAATTCTGTTTTGGCCTTTATCTTTCAACTTAGAAATAGTGGCAAATACGAGCTCACTGGAATCTTTGTCAGTCAGGTCTCCACTCCGCCTCTTTTTCTGTTTTGTTCCCAAGTCTTCAAAAGGTTTACGATTTGATATTTTTCTTTTCGTCATTGTTCCAATGGATGATGTAGATGGCTCCAAAAGAGAACCAGTAACGCTTGATGATGACTCCAAAATAGTAACGTTAGAACTTGGTGATGGCTCCAAAATTGGCACTATAGGACTTCCCTCATTCTGAGTAATTGATTTCATATTTTCTTTTAAGCAACTCGGCCAATCAACATCAGCTTCAAGCCAACTTTCGTAATCAGTTCGGAATCTCTCATATTTCCGTTGTGTTGATTCATATCGTTTCTGTGCAGCCCTAGTGAATCTCCGGCAAAATTCTTTTAAAGTCACACAATCTTCTTCAGATACACTGTTGTTTAAACGAGAGCGCACGGTTTGAAACAAAAAATTAAAGTTACTGAGTTTGTCAGCATTTTTCAAAATAACGAACAAATCCAAGTTTGTTGCGATGCTTGCCATGATGTTTGTACTTTCAATGATTGAAGAATGATTACTAAATGATTTTTTTTTAGTGTACTTCTATTTATTGCGAACGACTTAAAAGTCTGTGCCCGAACAAGTTATTTACTAACTACCCTCTTATTTGCTTACTAATGAGAACCCAATGATTTAATAGATATGGTATTCAAAAAGACGGTAGCTAGTTAAAATATTGTCATTAACAAACTATAATTTCCTTAATTTAATTGGGGATTTTGAGGATCATTAGATAATAACCTTTTCTGATTCCATCCAGCTAATGAGTTTTTAAGCAAATTTCCCTTTTTTTATATTTCATTCAATTATTTTGCGTAAATGTAAAGTCTATATACACCCATGTAATGCTTGATATTAATTAAAAACGAAAAAATAAACAAAAATATTTTTAAAAAAAAAAACGCACGTTTGACCGTGGCATGAAGTATGTCAAAAAATCTTAAATAATGTCTATATTAATAACCTAGGAGGATATTAGGCGCAATTGTGCGATTATGGAGATATCATCATTTGTTATGCTAGCGCCATACAATTTTTTTCGAAAAAAATTCTGACTGCGCTGTTTACGTTTATAAACCTGAAAGTTCATTATATAATGCATATTGCAGGTATTCTCTATCGCATACAAGCAAAAAAAGCGTCACTTAAAAAAATTTACTTGAATGTCTATGAAACGCGAATTCCAGCCCACTGTGCGACCTATTGCCGACATGTTTGTCCCGCTGTATGTTGAGATATACTTTATGCCTGGATGTGAATTGCAGCTTACAAATATTATCTTTATTTTACAACTACATTCCATGAACCCTTACCAGAGCTTGCAATATTATTTTGAAGCTGATTTATCATTCGTAGTATTAAAATATAATCTATGCGAGCTTTATAATACAAAATAAATAATTTTAACAAAGAAACTTTACATAATTTATACAATCTTACTCAAATTAACTCCGTCTCAAAGTTTGTGTAGGATGGGTAGGATTGAAACTATTTTAATTACTTCCAACTCATTAATTAGATTTAACACAATATGTCAGTTTGTTGAAGTAGATTAAACCTTCATACGAAATAATATGACTACGTAGTATGGTGCCTACATACATACATGCACACATATACTCACGCCATTAATTCCCATTGGGGTAGGCAGAGACTATCGATCGCCACTTCGTACGATGCTGACAAACCTCTCTAACTTCGTTTACATCCATCAATCTTTTCATACATGCTCTTTTATTCTTCATACTTCGGACGCCAGCCTTTTTATTATGCCTAGTAACCACTGATGCGAATTTTTTCTTGCCTTCCTTTTTAACACCCTACTGGTGTCATTGGTGTTGTATGCCCGGATGTCGCAGATTTGAGTCCCGCTTGGTTCGAAATTTGTCTTTCCATAATTGAATAGTACATAATCCCCACATGAGGTTTTATGCACAAAAAGTCCAATTAACGATTCTAGGTTCAAACCAAACATTGTACTTTTACAATATAATTAACATAGTCTCCCATCTTTGCTTCTCTTCACTGCATAGAAATTAACGTGAATCATTTCCGTTTGTTACAGAAACAATACTGCAACATCAAGACCGAAATCTGCTGCCGCATTGAGATCTCCACATTGCAAGGAGCTGGTGGCCTTCAAGGGTCACTTGGCGTTGGTTCTGCAACTTTCTCTGGCTCTGGATCTCAAGGGTCAGGACTTTTCGTCAGCAACAGTCAATCTGGATCTAGTTTCGGAGCTGAGGCATCTGGTTCAAGAGGATCAAGCTTTGGCGCTGATGCCAGTGGTTCTGCTTCAAGAGGGTCATCGTTCGGAAGTGAAAGTAGTTCTTCATCATCTAAAGGAACTTATGGATCTGAAACACAAGGCTCCAGAGGGTCATCTTTTGGGTCTGAAGCGTCAGGCTCAAGGGGAACATCTTACGAATCATCAGGATCAAGGGGATCAACCTTTGAATCAGATGCGTCAGGATCAAGAGGTACAAGCTATGAATCTGAAACCAGTGGTTCTAGAGGAACAAACTATGGATCGGAAAATGGAGGTGCAGGACTATCAGGTCAATCAGGGCAGGCAGGTTACAACGGTCAACGATATGGATCATCTTCATCTTCGTTCGAATCAAGTTCTTCTAGTTTCGGATCATCCAACAATGGACAGAACTACGGTGGTCAAAATGGATTTAATGCCCAAGGCTCATCGTCTTTTGATTCAACTCAAGGGACTTTCGGAGCTAATGGTCAAGGATCAAACACCAACAACCAAGGTTTTGGTGCCAATGGTGGCAACAGAGACGTTTACGAATCCAGCTCTTCATCTTTCGAAACTTCTTCAAGAGGCAATGGCAATACCGGAGGTAAATTCAACACAAATTTCAACGCTAATGGAGTGGGTACCGCACAAACCCCAAACCAATACGGAGGCTTCAACACCGGTAACGAAGTAGTAGTCAAAGAAACTAAAACAACACAAACTAACATCGTCGAAACCGACTCTTTCTCAACTGGAAGCGATCAAGCTGGAGTGTACAGAGGTACAAATGCTGGAAATAAACCTGGTATACCTTATTTGCCACCTGTAGACAACTCTAACAGTGGTACCAACGTTGTAAGTTCTACAGCGTCTTTCAACACAAATACTTACGGAACATCTGCAAGACCAACGTACAACACACCCAAACCAACATACTTACCCCCTGTCTCGACTGCTGCTCCTGGCTACCTACCCCCAGAAGGAGAACAGTCAATCAATACGGAGACCAGAGTTCCCGGACCTAACTATAATGAAGGAGAGCTTATTTTGGACGAGAACAGACCACCAAGACCAAAGAAGCCTGTGCCAGTTAACAGTAAGTTATTATTTATTTAATATATTTTTGTTCTCGTTACATATGTAAGATACATACATACGTATACTCAAGGCTATAAATCCGTAGAAGGGGTAGCAAGAGCTAAGGAATTAGAAATTCCTCAGCCACTTTTGGAAAGTTGAGAGTGGAAAAGATGGTAAAATAAAGGTTGTTGGTGATGAGTCGCCAACTACATCGCCCAATGTTCCCTTAAAAAGCCACACCGTTAATCGCCTCTTAAGTAAACCCACCGGAAGAAATTCTAAGCCGGCACTACACAACTAGGCAACTAAGTAATAAATTCCTTAATTTTATTTCCAGATGAAATCCCAGCAGGTTGCGCCGCTGCTCTGAAATGTACTCCCGTCGAGTTCTGCACAGCTGAAGGCGTTATTTCCAACACGTCTGTAGCCCTTACTAGGGACCAGGAAGCGTTCCGTGTGCCTTTGACTGTGAGTATTATTTAAAACAATGTTTATTTAGAATATTTAATGAATTTTACAAACTTACTGAAGGTTCAGACATACGTTGAAATGAGTAGCTGATTTCCAATCCTATAAAATTAATTAGAGTTCAAATCCTACATTCATAGTATACTAGTACCTCAATGTGACGTTTCTAAAGTTGATATGTGTATTCATAATTTATTGATTTATCAAGTTTGATGACTGTGAATAATAGAATTGTGAGGAGACCCACTGAGAATCCTTAATCATGTGTCAGTGTTAGTGTATTCGTACAAATCGGAAACAGACCTGTCCCCATCACTTAAATGCACCGTCCAGGCAAAAAATGGGTACTCTGCACACCACCTGACCAAATTTCCGTGGTGTTCTGAAGTTATAGTACCCTTAAAGAAGACTGGATAAACGTTAAGTCGGTGTATTCCTAAATAGTGTGTAGCGCCTTACAACATAAATGTCAAATTGAATCTTCTTTTCTATCCTCTAGGACTGCAAAGACATAGAATCAGGCCGCGTTGGAAAGTGCTGTCGTGACCCCAACTACAGCGACCCTTGGCCTACCAACCTGATTGGTAAATGGACTGAAGGAGTCTTCGGGGGTAACGATGGTAAATATACCCCAGACAACCGAGGAAGCCCTAACAACATCAGACCGGCAATTACCGCTGCGCCTCCGGTGACTGGGAGCTCCAGATTGGATAACTTTAGGTAAAAATACTGATTATTACATTACATGGTTTAGTAAAGAATGGTAAGACAATGAATTTTGAGGTTTAGTGTCGAGGGTTGAACGTACATACATATAAACTCACGGCTAGATATCCCTAGAAGGTGTAGGCAGAGCTAAGGAGTTAGAATTTCCTCAGCCACTCTTGGAAAATTGAGTGGGGGAAAAGATGGCAAAATAAAGGTTGTTGGTGATGGGTCTCCAACCGCATCGCCCAAAAATCCATTTAAAAACCCAACACTCTTAGTCACCTCTTACGTACACCCACGGGAAAAACGGGGTAGTGCTATTCTAAGCCGACACTACACAGCTTGTTATTATCTTTGTAATCATCATTATAAAAAATCTGTATTTTTTATGGAAGAAATTGTAATAAAGGTGTGAGAGATGTTTGTAAAACACACAGAAACGGGAATGTTTTTAGGAAAAAAGGATAACTGACAGTAAACTTATGAAAAGGATAAATAGAGCCAATGTAGATGGCAATTTTAGTAGAAAATGTCCCCGTAGGACACATTTGGATCAAATAGGCAGATAGATTCAAAATTGCAGGCGTCCGAAGTAAATTAAATGAAACTTTGGTAGTTTGACCTTTCTTTCTAACCAAACAGATACTCACGTGGCATCTAAAACCATTTACAAATATCTGTCTTGCATTTTTTGAATAATGTTTTTTATTTAAGATACCAGGTTTTCATATGTGAAATAATAATATTGTTTTATTTCTCTAGAACAACCCCCAAGCCGCTAGCCCCGTCAACCCCAGGATACTCTGCCACTGCCACAGCCTCTTTTGGCCAGAAAGGCCAATATGAAGTTAAGGGAGAAGGCCAGTTCGCTCAGGGAGGCCAAGGCCAGTATACTCAGGGAGGCCGAGGACAATATGGACAAGGTATGGAATTTTATTTATTTAATTTATAAATTATATAGTTTTGATATTTGTGTGGGAAATAAAGCTATAGTAGTGGATTTGAAAATAGTTAATTTCGTGTAGTTTTAGTTTGACTTCGAACTTTAGGGTATTTATTATAAAGAGCATATGATTAGAAAACAATTAATCACAAGAATCTCAAAATTGGAAAAAATAATGTTTCTTGGGAACCCACCCTATTAGTAATGTTTATTTATTTAATAATGTTTCTTTATTTGCACAAAAACACTGTTACATAAGTAAATTACAGGCTTATTTTAAATAACAAAAGTATTTTGCACACATCTTACATTTAAAAATTACAAAATTAACAGGGGCCCCCGAACTAGGCTTTGCCCGTATCTCGGGGTACCGTTAAAAATCCAAATTCTTAATTAAAGTAACACAAGTAACATAACATTAATTATTCTAAAATTTTATTTTTATTTACATAATACCAAAATAATACAATTTCATGTCAACTTAACCTACTTTTAGAAATATAAATTATATAATAAAAAAGTCACTTAAATCTAAACTTAACTAATATAAAAAATAAGCTAACAGCCTCGTCACTTAAAATTAAAAACTAAAGCCCAACGGTGCGCGACTCGAAAGCACCCATAATGCTTGCAGCATTCCCACGCTGGATGGCAATGGAAAGTCACTGTGCCAAATAGAAACCCGAATTCTAAAATTATAAAACTTAAATTATTGAATTAAAATTACACATCTTATTCCATAATAACCTCAGTAGAGGCATAATCTAAATTAAGTAAAGACTCTGTCAACTTAATTTTAACTTCAGATACCGAAAGGTGTATTATATTAGGGTATTGAAGGACATTGTTATAAACATGTGCTCTTGTATATGGTCCGAAACGTTGACCGAAAGAAGTATTAATGTATGTAGTAGGCATTTTAAAGACACGTTTTTTAAGTAATATGTTATATAGATCTGGGTTATTTTTTTGAGTAGAGAGACAATCTGAGGATAAACAGTTGGCGAAAAGTGAGCAATTTAGTATCCTTGTAAAGAGTCTGAGTCGGGAATCGGAAAGGTTTTCTTAACATAACTTTTATGAAACATCTTTGTGCTCTTTCTGCGTGAAGAAGAGTTGTTTTAGCAGCGTTTCCCCAAAGTGGGATGCAGTATGAGATAATTGATTTTGTATTAGCAGTATATACTCTAATGAGAAGCATAGTATATATAGTAACTTTTATATTATACCTCAATTGCTTATCAGAAAATTAAAACTATTGACTTTAACTTTACATTTTTTTTTGTTTTCAAACGTTTAAATAACATTATCGTTTCAGCTACCCAAGGTCAATTTGGCGCCGGTTCTCAAACTCAGTTCACCCAAAACTCCTATGAATCTCAATACAGTCAAAAGGGACAGTTTGGCCAAAGAGGCCAGGGACAATTAGGCTCACAAGGCCAGGGTCAAATCGTCAGCCAAGGACAAGGCCAATTAGTTTCTCAAGGACAAGGCCAAATTGTGTCTCAGGGACAAGGCCAAATTGTGTCTCAGGGACAAGGCCAGCTAGTGTCACAAGGCAAAGGACAAGTGGTAAGCCAGGCATCAGCGTCATTTGGACAATCTAGCAGAGGACAATACGATGCACAAGCACAGGTAATGTATTTTGTACATTAATCATCAAATATATAGGGGTTATTTCGCACTTTATCACAAAAATCCTATGAGTGGTTATTAAGATAGTATTTTAGGATTAAAAAGTAATTGGACGCGTTGATTTGATCGTAATACTTCTAACGTTTAAAAAATTGTAAAAAAAAACATTTTTTTTTACATTTGATTACCAAGCCTTTATATTCCTTATTTTACCGTACATACTCTAGTACAAGATACTAATTCCACATAAACCATTATTTTAGGGCGCTCAATCTCAATTCACCCAAACCCAAGGCCAAAGAGGCCAAGGCCAGTATCTGAGCCAAGGCCAAGGCCAAGTAATAAGCCAGGGATCCGGCTCAGGAATCAGGCAAGGTCAGGGCTTCGCCGTGTCTCAGGGCAGCGGATTTGGTGTCGAAAACGAGTACAGTGAATCCATTCAGAGAGTGACATTGCAACGATACAACGCTGGTGGACAGTGCGGTGTGTTTAATGTAAGTACCTTATTTTAATAGCTATACTGTATCTAATTTTTACATACATACATAGTCTTATGGCTATGCTATAAATCCCTAAAAGGGGTAGTCAGAGCTAAGGAATTAGAAATTCCTAAGCCACTTTTGGATGTTGATAAGGGACAAGATAGTAAAATGAAGGTTGTTGTTGATGGGTCACCAACCGCATCGCCCAAAAATCACTTAAAAATGCCCCATACCCTTAGTTGCCTCTTACGACACCCGTGGGTAGAAAGGGGTAGTGACATTCTAAATCGGCACTACACTACCTTATTTTACTGGCTACGATATAAGATTTGTATTAAATTATAATTGTTTGACGATCACCTTTAAGGTAAATAAGTAGCGAAAACCATGATATATAGTGTTTTATTAATAGTATAGGTTTTTAGATGTTAACACAGAATATACCTGCATGCTATTAAATTATAATTTGGGTAGGCAGAGACTATTGATCGCTACTGTGTACGATACTTACAAATCATTCGAGCTTAATTTACAGAACATACATACATATACTCACGGCTATAAATCCCTAGAAGGGGTAGCCAGAGCTAAGGAACTAGAAGTTCCTCAGCCACTTTTGGAAAGTTGAGTGGGGAAAAGATGGCAAAATAAAGGATGTTGGTGATGGGTCTCCAACCGCATCGCCCAATAAAACCTTAAAAGCCCCAATACCGTTGTCGCCTCTTACGAACACCCACGGCAGAAATGGGGTAGTGCTATTCTAAGCCGACACTACACAGCTAAATTAAAGCAGAAATTAAAATATTAATAATAATTACCACACGTCAAAGCGACGCTATCTCATATTGTGAACCTTACATGTATTTTTACAAAACAACGCATAAACATAACGTATGAATAATCTTCTTATTATGAAAACAAAGAACTATAAACCTAAAAACCAAACAAACTTGACATAAATAATATTAACTGTGAGAAAATCATTATTTATTACTAGTCATATAATATAACCTCCAAAATATAGTTTAATAAATTAGTTTGGAATGCGAAAAATTTACATAATTTTCTACTAATTATTCAAGTAATTTATTGAAATTGTTACATGTTGCGTCTTTTGGTATTAACTTAATTATCAATTTTTGGAGGCCGCGAATTTGAATCCCAGTAATGACAAATGGTTACTTACATAATATGGCTAATAAAAATTATATACTCCTATAAAATTCACTGCTGTGTAGTGTCGGCTTAGAATAGCACTACCCCTTTTCTTCCGGTGGGTGTACGTAAGAGGCGACTAACGGTATTGGGGCTTTTAAGGGATTTTTGGGCGATGCGGTTGGAGACCCATCGCCAACAACCTTTATTTTACCATCTTTTCCCCACGCAACTTCCAAAAGTGGCTGAGGAATTTCTGATTCCTTAGCTCTGGCTACCCCTTTTAGGGATTTATAGCCGTGAGTATATGTATGTATGTATAAAATTCACGTATCACAGTGTTTGTCACCAAACTCCTCCGAAAGGGCTGGACCAATTTAAATAAAATTTCACATACACTTTCCGTAGGTCTGAGAATAGGTTTATAACCATTTTTATACCCCTAAGTGATAAGGGTTGTACACCCCTAAAATTTTATTTTTATTTTATTGACTAGAAATTCCCTCGAAATAATTAATATGGCAAAACAACATTTACCGGTTCATTTAGTAAATTTATATAAAAGAATTTGGATTGTGCTAAGTGGCGATTCGCAGCCTCTCTCTGCCTACCCCAGTGGAAACACTGCGCGTGACCTATCCTACCCGACCGAGTGTTATTTTAATTTCATTGTGTTATGTCAACATAAATTAATGAGATACATCTATTTATCTTATCCAACACTTCACTTAACTTCTTAAACATAATATTTCTCAATACCTTTGTCCCACTTTCCTATGATTTAAAAAATATTGACCCAAAGCAGGGCGGTCATTAGTCAAAATGTGTAAGAGTTAAATTATGAACCCGCTAAAACTAACACATGTTACTAGGTGTAATATATCACATGATAGTTATGTAACGTGATAAATCAATAGTCTCGCTTTCATGTTTTTGACAGTAGGCTGGCGAAATAGTTTTATTTAAAGTGTATGTTTTTCTAATTTTTGAGTAATATTACATATATACATAATTACCTTTAATATACTCACGGCTATAAACCCTAGAAGGGGTTGACAGGTCTTCGGAATAATGAATTTTTCAGCCACTTATGGAAATTATGTGGGGATAAGATTATAAAAGAAAGGTCACCCAAAATCCATAAAAATGTCCCAATATGCTTACGCCCGATTTCTGAATTGAGTATTCCAGCTGAGAACAACTTAAGTATCGTCTGTCGCATTGAAATCTTAACAATTAAATGAGACAAAACGATACTTAAGTTGTTCTCAGCTTGAATAATCAATTCAGAAATCGGGCGTACGTCACCTCTTCTTTACATCCACGGGTAGAAACGGGATAGTGCTGTACTAAACCGACACTACATAGCTATTGATTACTTACATAGATTTAGTATGCTAACTATGATTACATTCATATAGAGATAAAAATAGACTCGCACCATGGCTGTAGTATTGGCTTAAAATAGCACTAATTGAAGTCTCACCACTTGTCTCGTAAAATTGTTTTTTCTATGATAGTTTGCCGATGTCCCTTGTTTAAACACAAACGCCCTGTAATTTAAAATCTGTACCCTACTAATTTTTAGAGCGATGCGGTTGGAAACCCATCACCAATACCACCAACCAATACCAAAACCTTAATTCAACCATCTTTTTGCCCCAATCGATTTTCCAAAATTGGCTGAGGAATTCTTATTCCCTAGCTCCCTACCCCTTTATTTATAATTTTTTTATGAGTTCTTGTCGTTAATATTACTTACATGCAAACATAGACACGCACCATGTTTTGTTGTCTTCGAATAGCCCTTATCCATTTTATAAAACGGGTTTTTGTCAAATAATATTTGGGCTTAAGTGTTTGTAAGTGAATGTTAACAGACCAATGGCCAACCATGCCCTTACCAACCTGTTTCCAACTAAACTTCCAAAACGACTCAACAATTTTTAATTCTAAATATCTGGCTGGCCTTTTTTGTAATATACTTACATACATACATACATATACTCACGGCTATAAATCCCTAGATGGGGTAGCCAGAGCTAAGGAATGAGAAATTCCTCAGCCACCTTGGAAAGTTGAGTGGGGAAAAGATGGTAAAATAAAGGTTGTTGGTGATGGGTGTCAAACCACATCGCCCAAAAATCCCTTTAAAGCCCCAATACCGTTAGTCGTCTCTTACGTACACCCACCGGAAGAAATGGGGTAGTGCGATTCTAAGCTGACACTACACAGCTGTAGTATATTTGATTTTATTTATCAGGCATATATTTGCTGTTGTCACCAATCATTGATTAACATTAAAAAGCCTTCGTAATTAAAATAGAACGTTGAGTTTTCTCTCGATATTTTTGGATATAGGGCCTGATGAGTCTTTCTCGATGTTTGAGTATATTTGGCATGAACATGAAGTCTTTAGTCTTGCTGCGATACTAAATCCCGAATTCTCCCAGGTCTTAAAGCCACTTTCACCTTCATCTGTGTATAAGAATATATATTTTTATTTATTAACTGACTGCAAAAAAAGGAGATTCTCAGTTCAATTGTTTGTATGTATGTGTGTTTGTCCGCGATTATCTCGCGTTTGGCTAAAGCTTTTTTTCCTGCAAAGCTATCCTGTTTTTTTTACCAAACCTTCCGTTAAGACTTTATTTACCTCGACTATCTTTACTAAACCTCCAAATTTCTCAGGGCCAAAAACCATACGGCAACAGAAACGAGTTGGAAGTAGACTTCGCAGAGATCCCGTGGCAGGCGATGGTGCTATTGCAAACCAACCGCAGCTTATTGTGTGGAGGAGTCATAACTAGGCCTGATGTGGTTGTTACTACTGCCAGCTGTGTTGAGGGGTGAGTGTGAAAAACACTTTTTTTACAAGAATTACATACATAATTACATAACGCTATTTATTACTCATAGGGGAAATATTAAAAAACTTTTAGAAAACTTTTAGTGGGTACTCTGAACACCAGGTGACAAAGTCACGTGATGTTCAGAAGTATTAGTACCTCTGCCAACCCCTTCGGGGATATTCGACGTGAACGTTTATGTTATGTTATGTATGTTTTAGAAGAAATAAGAGTTACATATATAACACTATTTATAACTAAGAGGAGTGAGTTGGAAAGAGCACTTTTTTACAAGAAACAAGAGGTATACGCCCGATTTCTAAATTGAGTATTCCAGCTGAGAACAACTTAAGTATCGTTCTGTCGCATTGAAATCTTAACAACTGAACGATACTTAAGTCGTTCTCAGCTTGAACACTCAATTGCAGAAATCGAGCGATATAAAACTATTAAGAAATAAGAATTACGTACATAACACTATTAATAACTCATAGGAGTAATATTAAAATATATTTTTTACAAGAAACATGAGGTATAGAACACTATTTCATTATGAAATGCTAAAATGATTTGGCTGTAAATTTGTATTATCAATATACGGACGGGTAAGGTTGAAAAAATATTAATTTACGAAACATTTATTTATTGGACATCTACCGAACATGTTTTTAATCCAGCAAATCTTTCCATTCATGGGTTGTCTGGAAGAGATCGCTCTTAGTGATAAGACCGCCAGTTGTACTTTGGCTTTTGTACCGATCTTTTTTTTGTAATTGTTGTTTTTTTGTGATGTACAATAAAGAGTTTTTATTATTATTAACATTATTGTGCGAAAATCCAAATGGCTGAGTTTTACTTAGTTATGTGACAGTCGATTCGTACTATCATATTTGTCACGTGATAATTAAACGTGATGAAACCTTTTCGGAGATTCACGGCATTGATGTTGGGTAGAGTATAAAAGTTATAGAATTAAAATTTCGAGTGGTTTGCTTAGCCATCTAAAAACTCGATTAACAATTGTTTCTCATCACTGTCTTTCAGCCACTAGATATCCCTATACCAGACTCCTCCTAAGATCTTTATAACCTTTAGATGGATTAATCCAGTTTATGGTAATCTTTCACTGAGTTATTTACTAGCATATAAAGATAACGCTTTATATAAAACAAAAATTAATTATTTTTTTCGTTTGTTCCCTACAGACTTCTAGCTAAGAACGTCCTAATCAAAGGCGGCGAATGGAAACTAGGAATCGACGACGAACCCTTACCCTACCAAATAGTACAAGTAAAACACATCTTACGTCATCCATTCTACAAAGCGGGAAGTTTACAATACGACGCCGCCATTTTGGTTCTCTCCGAAAATCTGCGATTGGCGAAAAACATTTATCCAATTTGTTTGCCAGGCGCGCAAGAAACATTAGATGGATTTTATAATGGCGCCGGCGAATGTATTGTTACTGGATGGGGGAAACAGGTGTTGCAAGGTGAGGATGCTATTTTAAATGTCATTTACATACATATAACTCACGCCTATAAATCCCTAAACGGGGTAGCCAGAGCTTTGAAAAGAGAAATCGCTTAAAAATTACTTTAAAAGCCCCTCTACCCTTAGTCGCCTCTTACGCCCACGTGAAGAAATGGGGTAGTGGTATTCTAAGTCGACACTACACAGCTATAATACATAGTTAATAAATACTTCGATCATATATACCAAAGATACACCAACAAAGCACGAAAAACGGCCCGGCAAAACAGTGCTTTTTTATATGGTAAGCACTGTTTCACTGACAGTCGCGTGCTACCACCTTAAATTATATCTATATTATAATTATATCTTAGATCTTGCAATAAATAATAGGTCTTAAAAGAATGCGGTAAGGTAAATAGTTGTAGAAAAATAAATATTGAATTATCAAACAGTCTTGTCATTCTCGCGGTCCACTTTTGTGCGTTGAATTTGTATGGAGTGCGGCATCTTGGGTATGTATGGTAAAAGTTTGGAAATCTTAATTTAGTCATTAACATACTATAACTTACGGCTACTGACCCTAAAAGGGAAAACCCAAGACTTCAGAATTGGAAATACTTCAGTGGAATACTTCAAAAATTCAGTTCAATACTTGATTAACTAATCGATGGTTAGTGATGTGTCTCCAGTCTTTTTTTTTTTTTAAGGAACACCAACAGCATACATATTAATACAGTCTTGAGCCACATCATCCAATAATCTCTTGAAAAACCTTAAACCCTTAGTCGCCTCTTACGATACCCACCGAGAACAAATGCGTTAGCACTATTTTAAACCGACATGTCATTTTTTTGAGCCAATTATATAATCGTAAAAACGTGGCCGTTTCAAACTATATATTTTTTTGTTTTTTTATATTTTTTTTATATATTTACGTTTGCATCGGTTTTACGTTTAAAAATAATATAGTGAACTCCCAGTTATAAGATTTACCAATCACTTAAAACATGATACTGAAATGTATAAGAAAAATAAACAAAAATCAGCTAAACCTACTTAATATTTTGTTTAATTTTTTTTTATATCCGGTATAGAAGAATCAGAGTAACACAAAAATTAAATATTCCAAAGTCTCGTTACGTCATATTGCAATAAAACCTCATTTTAATAATACAAAGATCACATGTCAAGGTCATACGTCAATTAAAAAAAAACTATGGTGACCTTTTGTTTTTAAATGATACTAATTTTATCTTATTTATCAAAGCCTTCACAAACATAACATTCAAATTCAAATTCAAATTCTTTATTTGCATTCCACATGTTATATGATCTTACAAAGATAATTAAGTACCAATGTGGACCCTGTAGGGCACAGCAATATAAATCTAATTATAATATAACTTAAAATTATCTTAAAATATTAATTAAAATCTTAAACTAAATATATTGTATAACTGTAAAACTTAAAATTTAAACATAAAAACAAACATGAAAAATAATAATACTGAGGACATATCTGTACATTTCAGCCATGAAAGTAATTAAAGTAATTACTTCCATTATTTGAACAAAGAGCTCCTACTATTTTATTTACTTATTATTTGTTTATGTATTTATGTACTAACTACTACTAACTAATATATCAAGGTGCAAACATAAGGTCATGTATTAGTAGAACATGTTAGGGTAGAAAGACAGTACCCTATTTCGTTCCTTTATATTTGTCAGATATTATTTGCGACTTATACGCGGGTAGGCCACTTCTTTGTGATCGAACTCCTCTGGAACATCTAAAGTCTGATTTTTAATTCGAGTCAGTAAAATGACAGGTGCAACTGTCACTGATACATCTTTTTGTATGTAAAAAGATGTATCAGTGACAGTTGCACCTGTCATTTTACTGACTCGAATTAAAAATCAGACTATAGTCCGTTCTGTCCAACTGTTTTATACTGGTATGACAGAACGGATAAAAAAAGAGAGCTCTGGCTGTCGAACAGAACGGACTACGAAAAAAGTGTCCGGTTTGTTAGATAAGAGATTGTTTTGAGTGATGGGTATTTACCCAGGTCCAATGAGTATATTAATACTATATTTAGCCTATACTTATTGTAGTTACTTACGGCTCGACCGATTTCAACCTTTTTGGAACAGTGATCAAGTGGACATTGCTAAGTGTATAAGGGCACATGTCGTGACCGAACCTACCATTGAGGAATAATCACCAAACAACTTTATTTCCATTAAAATCAATAGAAAAAAGTTTACGGTTACATATTTAGAGCCGTGTAGTGTCGGCTTAGAATAACACTACCCCATTTCTACCCGTGGGTGATCGTATGAGGCGACTAAGGGTATAGGGGCTTATTAAGTGATTTTTGGGCGATGTGGTTGGAGACCCGTCACCAAAAACATTGATTATTACCATCTTTTCCCCAATCAACTTCCAAAAGTGGCTGAGGAATTTTTCATTCCCAAGCTCTGGCTACCCCGTTAAGGGATTTATAGCCGTGAGTATATGTATGTATGTATGTATGTATTTAGAGCGCGGCTTAAAGCTTAAGACAGACTGCACAGGATAGTAAGAAGACTGAGGTCTACCTTACTCGCTCAGCTCAATTCGTTTTATAAAAATTATGTCTATTTTTGCAAGTTTAGTATTGTTAGTAAAATTTTAAATGTATTATACAAACATACATATATATGCTCACGGCTAAAAATCCCTAGAAGGGGTGGCCAGAGCTAAGGAATTAGAAATTCCTCAGCCACTTTTGGAAGTTGCGTGGGGAAAAGATGGTAAAATAAAGGTTTTTGGTGATGGGTCTCCAACCGCATCGCCCAAAAATCCCTTAAAAGCCCCGACTAATACCGTTAGTCGCCTCTTACGTACATCCACCGGAAGGAATGGACTTTAAATGTATTATGTAAGTAATATTATAGCTTTTTAAGCAACAAATCATATTTGCGAAACAAGTATAGATTCAGCGCTATTAAGGAAACGAATAAAACGAAAATATTAGGCATAAATGTTCGACTGTGAAAAATATGGCAATATTAATCTGCTATTACAAGTAATCTTCACTTCGTTCCTGCCACATTAACTTTCATAAAATTCTATAGCTTTGGTACCTAAATTTAAAATAATATTTTCTAAATATACGGTGTGGTGTCGTCTTAAAATGTCACTAACCCTTTCTACCCGTGGGTGTGTCGTAAGAGGCGACTAAGGGTATGGGGCCTTTTTAAGAGGTTTTTGGGCGATGCAGTTGGAGACTCATCACCAATGATACTTTATTTCTACCATCATGTCCCCTATCAACTTCCAAATGTGGCTAAGTAGTTTCTGGCCCTGAAGCTCTGGCTACCCCTTTTTGGGATTTATGGCCGTGAGTTTATACATACATACATATACTTACGGCTATAAATCCCTAAAAGGGGTAGCCAGAGCTGAAAAATTATAAATTCCTCAGCCACTTTTGGAAGTTGAGTGGGGAAAAGATGGTAAAATAAAGGTTGTTGGTGATGGGTCTCCAACCGCATCGCCCAAAAATCCCTTAAAAAGTCCCAAGTTCGTTAGTCGCCTCTTACGTACACCCACCGGAAGAAATGGGGTAGTGCTATTTTAAGCCGACACTACACAGCTAATAGCCGTGAGTTTATGTATAACTCTATTTACTAAAACCAAATACATATGCTTTCCTATTTCGTCACGTCATGAATAATTTAAATTGTTTGTTCAACCATGAACTTTTAAAAGCCAAAACTGAATCGCCAATAATTAAATGATATTAATGCAATATTTAACCAACCTGACATTTTGACTGACAAGCTGTCTCTTGTTAACCAGGTCAGCATTTATCTTGTATTCACTTTTTATATGACATTTATAATGGACGTATGAGACGTCGGTTCTGTTTGCTTTCCCTAAAAGGGTAGGCAGTTAAAAATCAACATATTGTAACGCCATTGTAAGACATATTATTTGAAAGTAACATGATATAAAATATTATATGGAGCAGAGCTTAATAATTATTAATTTAACATGGTTGTTAACGGTGAGGGAAAACATCGTGAGGAAACCCACATGGCTGAGTTGCACTTAGTCATGTGACAGTGTATTCGTACAAAACGGCGATAGGCCTGCCCCCTATCACGTGAGTACACTGTCCAAGCAAAACGTGGGTACTCTGAACATCAGGTGAACTCAAGTGAACTTCTGAACAAGAAGTATGAGTACTTCTGCCAACCTCCTCGAGGATTTGTACGGCGTGTACGTTGAGTTTGAGTATTTAAGTAAAAGATACATGATGAAATGGTAAATGGTACTGTAAATAAACTCTAACAGTTTAATATTAATTCAATGCAAATTCTACTTGGGAATTTCCCTGCCAACCGGATAGACATTACAATATAGTCTTGTGTAACTAAGTGATATCGAGGCTTAATTAGTCATCTTAATGTTTCCTTACTTAAGACAATATGCATACATACATACATATAATCACGGCTGTAAATCCCTAGAAGGGGTAGCCAGAGCTAAGGAATTAGAAATTCCTCAGCCACTTTTGGAAATATGAGTGGGGAAAAGATTATAAAAATAAAGGTTGTTGGTGATGGGTCTCCAAATAAACGCCCAAAAATCCCTTAAAATCCCCAATACCGTTAGTCGCCTCTTACGTACACCCACCGGAAGAAATGGGGCAGTGCTATTCTAAGCCGACACTACACAGCAAGACAAGACAATATGTTTGGTTTATTAATCATAGTTTTTAATGGTAAGGCGATTTAGGGTTTGGCTGCTTATTAAGTGATAGAATCAAAATTGCCAACAATTAAAGATGCTTTATTTCACAAACCTATATAAATATATAAATAAAGAATAAATAAAGGAAAGAAAAAAATCGACACAGGTGGGAATCGAACCCGCGACCTTGGGTATACGCCCCGTTGTTGTTGTAGATAGAAGAATTTCAACACGGTAGCTCAATTGGCAGAGCAACGGGGCGTATACCCGAGGTTCGATTCTCGCCTGTGTCGAAATTTTTCTTTCCTTTATTTATTTTTCCCGCAAAATTTTGGTAACGGAGTATTAAACAATTTTTGGTAAGGGAAATTATGTGCAGCATAAATAAAATAGTACATAAATGTATACGAGTACATAGTCTCCCGGATATAAATGCTGTGTAGTGCCAGCTTAGAATAACACTACCCCATTTCTTCCGGTGGGTGTACGTAAGAGGCGACTAACGGTATTAGAACTTTTAAGGGATTTTTGGGCGATGCGGTTGGAGACCCATTACCAAAAACCTTTATTTAACCATCTTTTCCCCACGCAACTTCCAAAAGTGGCTGAGGAATTTCTAATTCCCTAGCTCTGGCTACCCCTTCATGGGATTTATAGCGGTGAGTATATGTATGTATGTATGTATTAAAATTCCTAAAAGCCGTTGTAAATTCAGTTAGCCTTAAATGTAAAATAAAGGACGGTTGGTGTTGGGAATGCGTCTCTTGTGGTTACAAATTTCCTTACTCTTACTCTTAACTTAGAAAATAAATTTAAACATAAACGTTCACGCCGAATATCCCCGAAGAGGTTGGCAGAGGTACTAATACTTCTGAACATCACGTGACTTTGTCACCTGGTGTTCAGAGTACCCACGTTTTGCATGGACATTGTACTCACGTGATAGGGGGCAGGCCTATCGCCGTTTTGTACGAATACACTGTCACATGACTAAGTACAACTCAGCCATGTGGGTTTCCTCACGATGTTTTCCCTCACCGTTAACAACCATGATAAACTTAGAAAATCTGTTAAAAAAAAACTCATCCTGTAGCTCTGGCTACTCATTATTTGGGATTTACAGCCTTATATGTATTTTATTTTCATTAAATGTGTTTCATTTGAATTTATGGTGAATGACGCTTATGATTCATTCACCCTGACCTATGCTATAATAAAATATGAATATTAAAGAGGTCAAATTGATTTTGCGAATTTCGGCAAACTATATTGTATATCCAAAAACTAAATTATACTCGCGGCTACAAATCACTATAAGGGGAACCCAGAGCTTCAAAATATTTAGTAGGCTAAATACACTTTTTAAACTCTCGCGGTTTGTAGGCATTATACCTAATACCCGATTATACTAACGTAAAGTAGTTAACCTAACGTTAGTAAATTTAGCAGGCTTTTACAAACCCACGAAAAGAAATAGAGTAGTGCTATTCTAAGACACTACACAAATTATATTCCTTTACTATTTAATAAACAGTTTCCTTCTTTCCTTTTTTTATTTTGACACTTAATTTTCTTTTACATTATTTGTTCCTATTTTTTAATTATTTTTTTTCTTTCCAGCTCATTTATCAGGAAGCATCCTGCACAGCCTTAATATAAGCCTGATCAACCCCGGGGAATGCCAAGCCAAGTTATCTCAGGACTACCCCCATCTTCTACAGCAATACGACCAAGACAGCTGTGCGTGTGGGGTCCCTACCAACCCCATCAACAATGTTTGTCGGGTGAGTTTGAGAATATATTAACATACAATACTATACTATCAAATTTGATTATGACAAAGTTTTAGGCATTTTTTCCGGTGCTATTAGTTCAATTAGCCGTGAATTTAGTTGTCAACTTTTGCGGGATGAAATGTGTCCTATGTCTTAAATTGGGTCATTATATAGCATCCTGCTAAATTTCATTCATATACATTATGTACTTGAGAAGCCTTTTCATCTCAAACACACAAACATCTAAACTTTCACATTTATAATATTAATAGGATGTCCAAGCTACAGGGGATTACTGAGTAGGTAGAGACGTCAGTTTTTACAATTCTGATGAAGTCAAGTAAGCTAATGTGGAAGGTAATGTTAGTAAAGGACGGCCACGAAAGACACACTTGGACCAAATTGAAAGTGTGCTCAAAAAGGCAGGCGTCCGAAGTATGAAGAATAAAAGAGCATGTATGAAAAGATTGATGGATGTAGACGAAGCAAGAGAGGTTTGCCAGGATCGTACGAAGTGGCGATCGATAGTCTCTGCCTACCCCAATGGGAATCTGGATGCTTTATATACAGTGATTCTTGATCTACAGTGGTTCTTTATTAACATACATTTTTTTTAAATATCAAAGTTAATAAATGCAAATTAGTATTAATTTTCTCATGACAAAATTAATTGTAGAAAGCAAAATCGGAATTTTATTAAGGTGCTTTTTAGCCTCACCTTTTTTATCCTTACGAAAAGTACAATAAACGTTTAATTATCTTATCTTGTATAGACGGTTTATAATAATTAAGTTAAAACAAATATAATCATCTCAAAAATATAATTCTTAACATTCAGCTGTAAGTTACATACATACATACATATACTCACGGCTACTATTACCTAGAAGGGGTAGCCAGAGCTAAGGAATTATAAATTCCTCGGCCACTTTTGGAAGTTGAGTGGGGAAAAGATCGTAAAATATAGGTTTTTTGGTGATGGGTCTCCAACCGCATCGCCCGAAAATCCAATAAAAAGCCCCAATATCCTTAGTCGCCTCTTACGACACCCGTGGGTAGAAAGGGGTAGCGACATTCTAAGCCGACACTACACGGCTCTGTCAGCTGTAAATTATAAAAATAAAACATGTATGGGTGAATCCTAACTAGTTTTGGTTCTTTACGTATTTTTTATCAACCTACATTTTTTATTAAATAACCCTTGCATGTTCGTATTTATTCGACAAACTACACTTCACCAACATTTTGATAGTATTTGCATCACTCTGCACCTTGTAGATTTTGAGATATCCCATATTTTCTATTAATACATACGAGACGGCAGATGGTTAACCCTGATTTAATTTTATTATTTCAGGTTGACATCGGAAGTGCGCTGGCGTGTACGATGGGAGATGGGCACTTTGTATTGAGAGGAGTTTACTCGTGGGATTCAGGTAATTATTATTTTTACATACATACATACATATACTCACGGCTATAAATCTCTGGAAAGGGTAGCCAGAGCTAAAGAAATCGAAATTCCTCAGCCACGTTTGGAAATTTGAGTTGGGAGAAGATGGTAAAATAAAGGTTTATGGTGATGGGTCTCCAACCGCATCGCCCAAAAAACCCTTAATAGCCCCAATACCGTTAGTCGCCTCTTACGTACATCCACCGGAAGAAATGAGGTAATGCTATTCTAAGCCGACACTTCACAGCAATAGCAATATATTGCCTACCCATTTAATTTTGGTAATAATTCAATAATGTTGTGGGTAAAAAATAGTGTGTGTATATTGTATCTTTGACTTTTATATTTTCAATAACGATTCTTATTTCTAAAAATAAGTTATAAGAAGTGCTGTATACTGTTATCGGCAGAAACTGTTTAGTGCTATTCTAAGCCGACACAACACATCATATATTTTCTCATTTTTATATTCTTAAAATAATATAACTCTTTCTTTATACAAAAATTTTACAAATTTCACATTATACTTCTTTGTTAAAGTTGAATTTGTATCAAAATGTATATAAAATAACACGACCCTCCTTTCCAGGCTGCCAAGCAGGCAACCAGCTAGCAGCATTCTACAAATTTGACCTAGAATGGTACGAATGGGCTATCGGCCAAATCGAGAGTACAAGATTCGCTCAATTCAACGTTGTATCTCAGGTGTCTCAGAACAGATACTCTGGACAGATTAATCAGGGAGTTAAGGTAATTATATTTAAACACATACATACATATAGTCACGACAGTAAATTTTAAGGGGGATAGCTAAACTATAGTTTGAATATTATGAAGTAGGAAAAAAAGAGGTTAGGTAAAGGTTATTGGTGATAGGTTTCCAACTGCGTCGACCAAAAATCTATGAAGAAGTCTATTAGAAACGGGTAGTGCTATTCTAATCCAACACTAGTTCCTAGCAATAACTTTATCAAAAGTATAATGTTCTCTCAAAGGCATAAGTAGTGTTATTATAAGTTTTCAAAGTTTGCTCGTAGGCTTGTTCAAATTTCTCCACAGCTTAATTTAAATTACACTTTACATCAAACATTTTATTCATATCTCAAGGGTTACAACATACATACATATACTCACGGCTATAAATCCCTTGAAGGGGTAGCCAGAGCTAGGGAATTAAAAAATTCCTCAGCCACTTTTGGAAGTTGCGTGGGGAAAAGATGGTAAAATAAAGGTTGTTGGTGATGGGTCTCCAACCGCATCGCCCAAAAATCCCTTTAAAGCCGCAATACCGTTAGTCGCCTCTTACGTACACCCACCGGAAGAAATGGGATAGTGCTATTCTAAGCCGACACTACACAGCAATTACAACACTTTTTTGCTAAAACCATGTTTCATTACAGGGAGGTTCCTCAGGCGTGAAAGGAGGAGTCAAAGGTTTCTCAGCATCGGCTTCGGCTTCATCATCATCATCTAAAGGCTTCGGAGGCCAATACAGCCAAGGGCAAGGCCAATTCGGGCAATTCGGACAAAAGCAAGCCAGTCAGTTCGGGCAAGGCCAATTCGGGCAAGGCCAGAAAGGCCAATTCGCTCAAGCTCAAGCTGGATTCGGGGAAGGCCAAAATCAATTCAGTCAAGGACAGGGATACAATCAATATAGCAGTTTCTCAAATTCAAACAAACAAGGGTTCGGTTCTTCTCAACCGATCCAAAACAGCTTCTCAGCTTCGTACTCTGAACAGAAAACGTTCCAGTCAGAACCAAAGATAATAACATACACGACTAAACCAGAAATCGTAACTTTTACGACTAAACCCGAAATTTTCACTTACACCACTAAACCCAAGATCGTAACTTATACGACTAAACCCCAGTTGGTAACTTACACGACAAAACCCCAGTTGGTAACTTACGAAACTTCCGGAAGTGGGTTAAACCCGCAATTTATTGCCCCTGGGGTCACTTATAACCCAGGGTTCGCTGGGGCTGTTGGGGCTCACACACATAACGCACAATGTAAGTGTATTGAGGGCAAAAAATGATTTTTTTTAATTGGTTTTTGTGTGAACGTGCCATAGATTTAAATACGTGATGTTTTTAAAACCTTATAAATTACTCGTGTGAGAGAAAAAGGTTCAACTTTTTTATTTTATCTGCAGCTATATTTTTGAGTGTTAAACTTAATATTAATAAATATATTATTGTATATAAATAGATAGCTTACTTAAATAGTTGTATTATGTATGTTTTTTTTATTTGCGCTTTTAAGTGTACTGTTTAAATTAATTTGTAAAATACTTGAATTTTTGTTTCTCGTAAATACGAATAAAATAGTATTTTAGGTGATTTACATAAATATGTAACTTTAATTAGATTTTTGACCTTATCGGTCTGTTTAATTACCATATGGTCGACTTTCTAATTAAGTAATTGGTTTTTAGTTTTAAGTATTTTTTTAATGAACAAATATAAATTCCTTTTTTATTTGCACAACTTTTTCTAGCATTTTTTAAAAATGTACAACAAAATGTATTCAACAGTTAAATAATCAATAAAATGATAATAAATTATAACTATATTTTTAATTACTTTTCTACCTACCTCTATATAGATCAACAATCATCCCTTGAGTAAAGAGTAGGGAGCCTAAACGTTTTCCCTTGTGAGGGTGTTATTTGCATTGCTTTTTGGGGTATTTGCTGTGTAATGGAATAACACTATCCCATTTCTCCCCATGGATGATCGGAAGACGCAACTAAGGGTATTTAAGTTTTTGTTGAAAGGCTTTTTAAGTGATTTTTCGCCAATGCGGTTGGCAAACCATCGCCAAAAACCTTTGCTTTACAATCTTTGCCTCAGTTTAGAATAGAATATAATAACTCTTTATTGCACATCAAACACAAATTTACAAAAATGATAATATGATCAAACAGTTTACAGTGAGGTAATTGGCGGTCTTATCGCTAAAAGCGATCTCTTCCAGACAACCTATGGAAGGTGAGATCGATAAATTAATTATTTGGGTAGATGCACAAAACAAGGCCAAAAAAAACATGATAATTTATTAAGCTTGCTTAAAACTAACTTATTTAATTTAAATAACAATGTAAATATTAATCATACAAAATATTATTGATATTTAACGAATATGACCACATACATATATTACTACATACTTTTATATATACAAGCAATACAAATACCTAAATAAAATACACATGTACGTTTACTACACTACACATACATATACTTACTATATATCTATAAATCCCTAAAAAGGGTAGCCAGAGCTTCAGATGAAAGAATTCCTCATCCACTTTTGGAAGTTGAGTGGGGAAAAGATTGCAACACAAAGGTTTTTGGTGATGGGTCTCCAACGTCACAAGCGATGTGAAACCATTTCATTTTATTAAGCTGTCCTCTACTAGGATTACCCACATCAATGGTAAAGCCATTAAGGAGGCTACCTTTGAATTGAGCTTGGTAATTTAGCCGCTCAATCGTTCACTGGTTAAGAGTTTGACAGAGTTTTGGAATCAACAAATTCTTTAGACACTTCCGGAAGATGAGAGCTCTACAGATTTTCTGACAATATTATCGGTTTCCGGCGATATAACATTTTAATACTCAGCTTAAATCAAAGCCATTACCGATGGGTGTACGTAAGAGGCGACTAACGGTATTGGGGCTTTTAAGGGATTTTTGGGCGATGCGGTTGGAGACCCATCACCAACAACCTTTACTTAACCATCTTTTCCCCACTCAATTTCCAAAAGTGGCTGAGGAATATCTAATTCCTTAGCTCTGGCTACCCCTTCTAGGGATTTATAGCCGTGAGTATATGTTATGTTATATGTTATGTAAATCAAAGGCAAAAAGAAATATAGTATATTTTACAATCCTTTGGCCACACAACTTCCAAAAGTGGTTGTAGAATTTTTGGGGATGAACAACCTCGAGTATATGTATTACTACAAATTTGATCGCTATTACTCAACGCAAACGTTCACGCCGCTTATCCCTAAATGGGTTGGCAGAGGTACCAATACTTCTGATCATCATGTGACATACTCACTTGGTGTTCAGAGTACCCACGTTTTGCTTGGACAATAATCACGTGATAAGGGGCAGTCCTTTCGCCGTTTAGTACAATACCATGTCACATGACAAAGTACAAACAACATACATACATACATACAAATACTAATGGCTATAAATCCCTAGAAAGGGTAGCCAGAGCTAA
This sequence comes from Bedellia somnulentella, assembly GCA_963576735.1. Taxonomy (NCBI): domain Eukaryota; kingdom Metazoa; phylum Arthropoda; class Insecta; order Lepidoptera; family Bedelliidae; genus Bedellia; species Bedellia somnulentella. The sequence goes on from OY755199.1 coordinate 1,334,824, forward strand.
GGGATTCAGAATTCCTCAGCCACTTTTGGAAATTTGAGTGGGGAAAAGATGGTAAAATAAAGGTTGCTGGTGATAGGTCTCCAACCGCATCGCCTAAAACTCCCTTAAAAGTCCCAATACCGTTAGTTGCCTTTTACGTACACCCACCGGAAGAAATGGGTAGTGTTATTCTAAGCCGACACTACACAGCTACCGATATCGCTATCGTTAACAAGCATGACAAATTAACCTCACACGTCTTCAGGAAAGACAAATTTGTGTAGGCCAAACCCAGGATTTGAACTCTGAATCGTCCGCACGGTAAGCGGTGCTCTACCCACTGAGCTATCACGGTAACGCTATTACTCTGGACAAATAATAACGTTCACTAGGTAACGCCTTAAAAATTACATGTCGCAATGCGAATGTCGTGGGTGGTATTTGTCGCACCAAAATACAACTATGGTCGGATCACACCTTAAAATTTTGGCAGGTTAATCATAAATCTCGAAATGCCTCTATCCAGCTCAAGCGTCCAAAAAAAAGTCAAATTATTTATTTTTAACCGACTTCAAAAAAAGGGGTGTTCTCATTTCGACCGTATATATTTTTTTTATGTTTGTTCGCCGATTACTTCGCCATTTATGAACCGATTTTGATTATTATTTTTTCATTGGAAAGAAGATACTCCCGGATTGGTACCATGATGAAGATATCAGGGTCTGATGATGGGATCCTGGAGAAATCGAGGGGAACCCTCGAATTTTATAGGCAAATGTACCACGTTTTACATATTTTCTGAACTTATATTGGCATTTGCTTCTGAAAATCATATTGTTATGCTGCTGAGCTGATGATGGAAGGTGTGGGTCCTCAATCACTAGGAGTTAGGAAACAGTTCTTTCAACATTCTATATAGAATTATACTCCTCTTCGTAGCTTTTATGAAGAGAAGTACAGGTTCACTAAACATTTCTTTTGTTAAGTTATTGTTACCGAGGAAGTACCATGAGACCAGGATCTGATGATGGCATCCTAAGAAATTGAGGGGACTGTCGAAACTCACAATCATGTGACAGTTTATTTGTTCAAAACGCCGATAGGCCTGACCTGTATAACGTGAGAACACTGTCCAAACAAATTGTGGGTACTCTGTACAACAGGTGACAATGTGACGTGATATTCAGAAGTATTACTACCTCTGCTAACCCCTTCAGGGATACTCAGCGTGAACGTTTGAGTCTTTCTTGAGATGTGGAATAAAGAAATTGCTAAGGTATTAATCACAGTACTCATATTCAACTAAAATACTTATTTCGTCCTTTTTAGTACTAGTTTGTTTATTTTCGGTTGTTTTTCCAACTATGAAGTCGGTTTTTACATCAAGGAGGTAAGGTTTTGCCGTGTAGTGCCGGCTTAGAATGTCACTAGCCATGGGTATCTTTATAGGTGTCATAGGCGACTAATGGGCATCTTTAAGTGGCGATGCGGTTGGAGACCCATCATCAGCGATACTGTTACGTACCGGGTTCTTAATTTGATAAATACCAGTCACACTTTCGTGCAATAAGGTGTAATTATATTTATTGACCAATAACGCACTTTACACAACACAACAAACACTATCGATAATTAACTATCGATACTCGCACTAATTAACAACACTAATTTACTCCGTTATAGTAACACTGTCCACACCGTTACGCTTATTTCCGTAATCCGTATATCACTGCACTGTCGTATTTAATTTCTTCGCTCTAGTATTTCGCTTGTTCTCGCTTTAGTTCTTCGCACTCGAATGACTCCGTAGCACGCGTCGCTCTTTATATATGCCAAATCTCAAATACGCGAATATTACAGAAAGTTCTAGTACCACATTCTCGAAAAGTCGATATTCGAGAAACATCTAGTAATTCCTTTACTTATTAGAATACTAGTAACGCCATCTGTTATCTAGTAGTGGCAAATCCTATCTCCTACTTGCGAACAGATGTCGTAACATTACCCCCTCCTTACATTAATACTCGTCCCGAGTATTATTGCTTCCATGGTACTTCGCAAGTCGATCGATGTGAACTATTTTCCAAGCCCCTCTAGGTTGGCGTTGAATTCTGTACGTTACATCGTTTATTCTAGTGACCACCTTGTACGGTCCTTCCCACCTATTTTGTAACTTAGGGGACTTCCCTTTCTGGCGAGTTGGATTGTGTAACCAGACGAGCATACCCTCTTCGAAACGCGGCGTGTTAGCTTTACGGTCATATCTGGTTTTCATCTTTTCACTAGCATGTAAACCATTTTCACGCACTAGGGAATGTACATCTTGCATTCTTTCCCTCAAATCGCTTACATATTCAGTTACACTCTGCGGCTCATCTGGTGACCTTCCTGTCAACAAATCTACAGGCAATCGTAGCTCTCTTCCGAAATTGACGAAAGCAGGTGTTTCCTTCGTGCTTTCGTGAACAGCTGACCGGTAAGACAGTAAAAATAATGGAATGTGTTTGTCCCAGTCCTTCTGATGTTTTTCAACCATCTTCGCCAACTGTCTCTCCAGTGTTTGGTTGAACCTCTCCACCATTCCATCTGACTGAGGATGATATGGCGTCGTCCTGGTTTTATGCATTCCAAGCAGTTTGCACACCTCTTGAAATACTTGTGACTCAAAATTTCTTCCCTGGTCAGAGTGTATCTCCAGGGGCACGCCAAATCGACAGATCACTTCCTCAACCAGTTTTGTAGCCACAGTTATTGCTTCTTGATTGGGTATGGCAAACACTTCAGGCCACTTAGTGAAGTAATCCATCACCACCATGAAATATTTATTTCCGGACTCTGATTGTGGAAACGGTCCAGCCACATCAACGGCAATCCTCTCCCAGGGAGCTCCCACATTGTACAACCGTAATCCCCCTCTACTCCGGGTCTGCGGACCTTTCACCGCGGCACACGTTGTACATTTCCGGCACCAGTCCTGTACGTCGTCCCTACAATGAAGCCAGTAAAACTTCGCACGAACCTTCTGCAACGTACGATTTACCCCAAGATGCCCGCCCGAAACACCGTCATGTGTTTCCCGCAGTACATCTTTAACCTTGGCTCTGGGCACGACCAATTGTAGGTGCTCTTCTTTACCGTTGGGTTTCTCCCACCTCCGGTACAGTAGACCATTGATCAGAACCAGGCTGTTCCATTGCGCCCAGTAAGCTTTCGTACTCACTCCTGTGGACGCTACTTCACTCCAAGCCGGTTGATCGTGTTTTTTCCTTCTTCCATTTCATGATGGGTCTGAGGTTCTCATCTTCTTCTTGGGCCTTCTGCATAGCTTCTGTTTCCCATCCATCCAATGGACAAATTCGAGTCACTTTCACGACCTCCTCCTTCGACTCTTGCTTCCTACAATGTTTACAGTCTTCCGGACACGGTCTACGTGAAAGCGCGTCTGCATTGCCATGAGATTTACCACTACGGTGCTCGATAGAAAAGTCATACTCTTGTAGCTGTTCGATCCATCGAGCTACCTGTCCTTCCGGGTTTTTGAACTGGAGAAGCCATTTCAGTGCAGCATGATCAGTTCGAAGCTTGAACGGTCTCCCAATCAAATACTTGTAAAAATGCTGTAAGGTCTTCACTACAGCTAGAAGTTCCTTTCTCGTGACGCAGTAGTTTCTTTCCGCTTTAGATAGAGACTTGCTGAAATATCCGATCACAACTTCCTTGTCACCTTGGATCTGTGATAACACTCCACCAATAGCCATATTACTAGCATCGCTGTCAACGATGTACTGTCCCTCTGGCTGTGGATATCCAAGGATAGGTGTCTCGCAAAGCCTCTTCTTCAGCTCATTGAAAGATAACTCGCATTCATCATCCCAAGAGAAGGTTTTCTTATCTTCAGTCAACCGATGCAATGGTTTGGCGATCTCAGAAAACCCTTTTACAAAACGTCGATAGTACGAGCAAAGGCCGAGAAAAGCTCGCACGTCTGTTTTGTCCTTTGGCGTCGGCCATTTCTGCACAGCTTCCACCTTTTCCGGATCCGTCTGAATTCCTTCTCGGCTGATTACGTGTCCTAAATAGTTCACTGAAGTTCTAAACAGCCGGCACTTCTTCGGATTCAGTTTCAGGTTTGCTCCACGAATTTTCTGAAAGACTTGTTCCAGGTTCTTGAGATGGTCTTGGAAGCTTTTGCCTATTACGACCACGTCGTCGAGGTACACCAGGCAAGCCTCGCCAACCAATCCCGCCAACGCACACTCCATAAGCCTTTCAAAAGTAGCTGGCGCGTTGCAGAGACCGAAAGGCATGACGTTAAACTGCCACAAACCCTTTCCAGTTGAAAACGCAGTCTTCTCTTTATCAGTCGGATGTATTTCCACCTGCCAGTAGCCTGACTTGCAGTCCAGGGTTGAAAACCACTTCATGCCACTCAAGGTATCCAGAGTGTCATCTATTCTTGGCAAAGGATAGCTGTCCTTCTTTGTCACGTTGTTCAGTTGCCTGTAGTCAACACAAAACCGTGTGCTTCCATCTTTCTTCTTAACAAGAACCACTGGAGAACACCACGGACTGGAGGACGGACTAATGACCTTCTTCTTTTTCATGTCTTCGAGCAATTCTTCAACTTCTTTCTCCTTAGCGATTGGAATTCTCCTTGCTCTCTGTCTAATAGGTCTTTCGTCCCCTGTATCAATTCTGTGTTGCACTAAAGATGTTCTGCCTAAGTCCCCTTCTGCATTTGAGAAGATGTCAGCATATTTCACCAGCAACTGTTTAACCTTGATCCTCTCCAAGTAAGATAAGTCATCCTGGATCTCACTTAACAAGTCAGTTACAGTTGAATTATCGACTTTCACTTTGACTTTCCCATTTGGAGAATGACAGCTCCTCATCCAGACTACTTCTTCACACTGACCAACTACTTCACCCCGCTTAAGCTGTACATCTTCTTGGTCAAGGTTGACTACCTTCACTATTGCCGTCTTGTTGCTTGTAACCAAAGTTCTTGCTGTCAGAAATTTCCTTGGCCCGTTCTTCCCTGTCTCTTCAATCAACACACAACGATGCCTCTTCTTCTCGCTGTCTACAGGTAACATCACCGGAACCAACTTCTGAGAACGCGCAGGAATATTGATGGTTTTCAAGCATGTCACTTCACCGACGGGACCACCCAGTATAAAGATTTCTTCCTGGCCACACTTGAAAATTCCTCTCGTTATGTCAATCCGGCAGTTATATTTCTTCATGAAGTCCAGTCCTAGTATGCATTCATCCATTATCTCAGCCACAATGACTTGATGAGTATACGACGTCTCGCCAACCATCATCCTGACTGAGAGTTCACCAAGGACAGGTATTCGCTGGCCAGAGGCGGAGAGTAGCTGACACTTAGTATCTCTGCTATACTTGATATTCGCTGCTTTCACCAGTGCCGGATTGATCACCGTTCTAGACGCTCCAGTATCAAGGGTCATCTTACAGTCTTGATCATTGACACAGCCCAATATCACCAAACTGTTCCCGTTACAGGCTTGTGAGATGGTCATTGTCGGGGCTTTCTCCTCTCTAGCCAGCACCTGCCCCCCGGTCCTGGCTAATGCTCGTTTTGCGGCAGGAGCCTCTGCCTGCCTCTTTTCTTCCTTCCTCAGCGGGCAACTTAATCTCAAATGGCCCCTTTTCCCGCAGCCATAACAAATCGGTCCAGTACTCCTTCCGACGGGTGCTTTAATGACCTTGACGTCCTCATTTGCTTCCGCAATCTCACGAAGTCGATGAGTTTGGCGCGTATCCTGGCGGCAAGCTTCAACTTCTAGAGCGTTCGCCAAGGCATCCTTGAGAGACGTGTGGTGTTGAAGTCTCACCGCTGTTCTCACTTCGATATCTCTGATGCCGTCGACGAATGCTTGCACCAGGTTCATTTCCACCGTCTTCGGATCTACACTGGGATAGGCCTTGCGGACGAGCTTCTCGATTTCAAGGGCCCACTGCTGAAGTCCCTCTCCAGAACGCTGGACCCTATCACGCAGCTGAGCGCGGAACACGTGCTCCAGGTGTCGCTCTCCATAGCGAGACTCCAACGCATCCAGCAGGTCCTTGAAACCACCACTCGGAGTCGGCAGCGCCTCTATTACTGACAGTGCTTGACCTCGGAGCGCCACCGTCAGTGCAGTCAAACACTGTTCATCAGTCCAACCATTGGCAGCCGCAACAGTCTGGAACTGATGTCTATACGCCGACCAGGATGTTGTTCCGTCGTAGGGAGGAACCTTCACACGAGGACCATGGACAGCTACTACATTCTCACCGGAGACAACCTTGACCGGTCGTGATTCAAGCTGCAGAACCCTTTTCTCCATTCCGCGGAAGTCGGTCTTCATGTCATCGATATCTTTCTCAATAGTGGTTACCTGCTCCTTCATCTGCTCTACGTCTTTTTCCACAGTAACCACCCGACCACTGACTTCATTGACCGCAGTGAGAACTTGTGAGAACTTAGTTTGCTGTTCCTCGCGCAACTCACGAACTTCTTGTTTCACAACACCCTGTACCTCCGAATGTATGTTTTTCACAACATCCTGTATGCTTTGTTGTGTTTCACGCATGCTTTGAAACATTTCAACTATCATCGCCAAGTCAGTATTAGTTGCGGCCGCCGGCGCCGTTGATGTAGACGGCGCGTTAGTCACCGCGGACGTCTCCTCTGGAATGTCACTCCGAGGGTTCGTGACCGATGACCTCATTTCCGACAGCTGTTCACCCTCTGCGGCTTTCTGAGCGCGTGTCTTCACACCCTCTCTTCCGTCTTCCTTCGGCATAACTGGCATCTTCAAATCCACTTCTGTCACCAATTGTTACGTACCGGGTTCTTAATTTGATAAATACCAGTCACACTTTCGTGCAATAAGGTGTAATTATATTTATTGACCAATAACGCACTTTACACAACACAACAAACACTATCGATAATTAACTATCGATACTCGCACTAATTAACAACACTAATTTACTCCGTTATAGTAACACTGTCCACACCGTTACGCTTATTTCCGTAATCCGTATATCACTGCACTGTCGTATTTAATTTCTTCGCTCTAGTATTTCGCTTGTTCTCGCTTTAGTTCTTCGCACTCGAATAACTCCGTAGCACGCGTCGCTCTTTATATATGCCAAATCTCAAATACGCGAATATTACAGAAAGTTCTAGTACCACATTCTCGAAAAGTCGATATTCGAGAAACATCTAGTAATTCCTTTTTTTACTTATTAAAATACTAGTAACGCCATCTGTTATCTAGTAGTGGCAAATCCTATCTCCTACTTGCGAACAGATGTCGTAACAATACTTTATTTCTACCATCTTGTCCCCTATCAACTTCTAAATGAGGATCAGGACTTTCTTAGTTTAGAGCTCTGGCTACCCCTTTTTGGGATTTATAGCCGTTAGTATGTGTATGTACATACATACATATACTCACGCCATTAGTTCCCATTGGGGTAGGCAGAGACTATTGATCGCCACTTCGTACGATCCTGACAGACCTCTCTAGTTTCGTTTACATCCATCAATCTTTCCATACATGCTCTTTTATTCTTCATACTTCGGACGCCAGCCTTTTTGAGCACACTGTCAATTTGGTCCAAGTGTGTTCTCCGTGGTCGTCCTCTACTAACATTACCATCCACACTAGCTCTATAGATCCCTTTTACCAATTTTCTATCATCCATCCTCTCTATGTGCCCAAACCATCTCAACATACCTTTTTCTATCTTTCTTACAATATCATCTTTCACACCACACTTTTCACGAATAACACTCTTTCTCACTCGGTCACATAATCTAACATTTACAATTTTTACTGAGGGACCTCATCTCTACTGCATTCACTATGCTCTCATGCTTCTTCTGCCACACCCAACATTCGCTTCCATACATAAGCGTAAGAACAAGAACAGCATCATGCACAGCCATTCGGGCCTTTTCAGACACCGATTGACAGGTCATTAGGCTATTCATTGCTCCATTTACCGCATTACCCTTTTTCACTCTTCTTTCAATATCTTCATCACATTTTCCATCCCTTGTAAACAAACTTCCCAGATACACAAACTCCTTCACCTGTTCCACATCCTTACTATCAATCGCAATCACGCATTCTGACACATCTTCCTGTCTCTCAAAAACCATCGTTTTTGTCTTATCCACATTCACCCTCATTCCCTTTCTTACAAAAGACTCACATGCAATATTCATCATCTCTTGCAACTCCTCTGCGACGATGCAAGTAGCACTTGATCGTCAGCATACAAGAGGAATTTAATGATGAATCCACTCATTCTTAGTCGATAATCACTTTCACGCAACTCTGACAAACAGTCATCCATGAACAAATTGAAGAGCCACGGAGAAGCTACACATCCCTGTCGGACACCCCTAGAGATTCCGAACCAGTTAGTGTTTTCCCCGTTTACTCTTACACATGCACTAGAATCCTCATGGAGTGATACTAATGCACGTATAAGTTGACTCCCCAAACCGAACTTGGATAACACCTCCCATAAACACTTTCTTACCACCCTATCATACGCCTTCTCTAAATCAATGAAGGAACAATACACCTTTTGGTTCTTAGCTAAGAACTTTTCGGTGATGCTCCTTAGAGAGAAGATTTTTTTTTTTTTTTTTATTTTTTTTTTTTTATTAGGAACATCAACAGCGACATAAGTAATAATACACAGTTAATAATAGAAATCAAGTAAGGCCAATGACAGATGTTCACAGGTGTACAGAAAACATATCTAACAATAATCTTGTTTTTACGTTACATTTGATTTTCAACACATGTTTTTTTTATAGCAAGTAACTCAAATACATACAATTTTAAGAGGAAATAAAATAGATATTAATAACAATATTTAAAGCAAAATTGTTTGATCCATACATCCCATTCCTTTCCTAAATCCCGCTTGCACATCCCATATTTTCTCATCAGTTTCATTCATCACTCTTTCAATCAGTACCTTAGCATACAATTTACCAACATACATACATACATATACTCACGGCTATATTTCCCTAGAAGGGGTAACCAGAGCTAAGTAATTATAAATTCCTCAGCCACTTTTGGAAGTTGAGTGGGGAAAAGATGGTAAAAATAAAGGTTTTTGGTGATGGGTCTCCAACCGCATCGCCCAAAAATCCAATAAAAACCCGAATACCCTTAGTCGCCTCTTGACACCCGTGGGTAGAAAGGGGTAGCGACATTCTAAGCCGGCACTACACGGCATTAATTAATTTACCAACAATGCTGAGTAAGCTGACGCCGCGGTAGTTTTTAGCCTCTTGGTGTGACCCCTTTCCATTATATAGAGGCACAATCACCGCCTTGCACCAGTCTCGTGGAACTTTGCCACTCGACCAGCATTTTTGGAAAAGGAAGTACAACCAAGAAGCCACCACCCCTTTACCAGCCCTCAGCATTTCGAAAGTAATCCTATCATACCCTGCCGCATTATTTCTTCCATAGTAATCTCACTGTCACTAAATTCACCCATCTCCTCGTTCCAATCAACGTTACTGTCGATTGGCGAAGAAATGGATGCATCCTCTTTTTAAAACAGTCCCTCAAAATAATTCTTCCATACCCGTTTCATGCTACTTTCATCCGTCGCCAATTCACCCTGTTCATCTCTTATTACACTCACTCTAGTGTTTTGGGAAACTCCCTTTTGTGTTTTTGGAAACTTGCGTGTTTTGGGAAACTTTTGGTTATTCCGGAAATTATCAGAAAGTTTCCTCTCACACCACTCTTGCAAATCCCGCTTTTTCTTTTCTATTTTTTTCTTTACCTCATTCTTAACTCTCTTATATTCATCTTCACTTTTCTGCACTACATCGTCAGTTACACTCGCATCCATCCGTTTACTAGCTTTAATCGCTAGTAAATCTAACCACGCTTTCTTCTTATCTCCAACCGCCTCTTTCGCAACTTTATCCCACCAACTTGTTGGTGGTCTATTTGACCTTTTACACCTTCCACATACTTCCGTCGCACATTCAACCATCGTCGATTTGAGCACATCCCACACTTCTTCTATTTCCATTTCATCCTTCATCTCCACGCAACTTAGTCTATCATCCAATTTTCTCAAGTATTCATCTCTGATATTTTCATCTTCTTGCAGTTTTTCCACTTTGACTCTCGCAAAATCCGTTGTTGACAGTTTAGGCCTGTGACGCCAACGCGTGCACAGGCCCCTTAATCGTGACATAACTAGAAAGTGATCTGTGCCAACGTTCGTGCTCCTATAGACCCTGGTGTCAACAACTTTTGCTCTCAGCCTTTCATCAACTATCACAAACTCAATCATACTTCTCTCGCTTCCCCTCTGTCTTGTATACACATGGATATCTTTGTGTTTAAACAACGTGTTTGTAACACAAAGATTCCTCTCCAAACATACCTCAATCAATTTCTCACCATTCTCATTCACCCTTTGATCACCAAACTTTCCTAAAACTCTTTCGCAACCGTTGCGTGACACACCAACCCAGCCATTAAAATCTCCTAACATTACAAGTCTCTCATTCTGATCACACCCATTCACAACATCGTCCAACAGATTCCAAAACTCCTCCCTCTCGGATAGGGATTTAGACATGTCTGAAGCATATACGCAAATTATGCGCATCCAGACTAGTCCCAATTTCACCTTAATCCACAGGAGCCTTGGACTCACACATTCGTAATCTTTCATACACTGAGCCATCCTTTCAGATATCAGAAATCCCACTCATTGGCTAGCTCGGTCACTGTCAGCGACTCCAGACCAGATTGCTGTAATGTTGCCAAGTTGTGAAACTTCCTTTCCCTTACGCTTTGTCTCATTTACACATAGAAAATCCAGTTTTACATTCATAATCATACATACTCCATCTAATTTTTCAAACGTTCCTCCACATACATTCATCGTACTGAAGCGGGTCTCTTTAGCCCACTTTTCGCCCCGTGAGCAACCATGGCGTGATGAGTGGCGAGCTACATCGCGGCCTCCGTGTTTACTAAAATTGGAACACATATTGGACCCACGAGAAGCAAGGGAAGTAAACTGTCCACCTAGCCAATGCCCCGCTTGACTAGGTAAGGTTATTTAGTACCCGGAGTGCACCAAGCTCCGGGACGGCCGCGGCGGCACGCTAGCGACCAGGCTCACCCCTGGCCACGCATCCCTCGGCGCGGCAGACCTTGGATTGGTGTAAGAGCGAAGATGGAAAAGCCCTAGTCCCTTAGTCGACTTCTACGAGACACCCACGGGAAGAGATGGGGTAGTGCTATTCTAAGATTCACAGATTAAATTAGCCCCAAACTAAGTAAACTTGTATACAGATCCACAATCTTTTCTTGGCCGGTAAAGGCTGTCGCTGTCATCGATATTAGTATTGCCAGTAAATAAAAATTAACCATTATAAGGGAAATAACTTTACATCATACAGGCTAATTTATTTATGTATTGAAATGTCTTAATAAAACAATTTATATAATATTCATTTAATTAATAACTAGTTGCTGTGTAGTGTCGGCTTAAAATAGCACTACCCCATTTCTGCCGGTGGGTGTACGTAAGAGGCGACTAACGGTATTGGGGCTTTTAAGAGATTTTTGGGCGAAGCGGTTGGAGACCCATTAACAATAACCTTTATTTTACCATCTTTACCCCACTCAACTTTCCGAAAGTGGCTGAGGAGTTTCTAGTTCCTTAGCTCGGGCTACCCCTTCTAGGGCTTTACAGCCTTGAGTATATGTATGTATATATGTAATAACTATTATTATAAGTAAACAAGTTCGTTTTAATAAAAGCTAATTATATTTATTTATTTTTGCCCTTGTCTGGTATGTCTACCCGAATGACTGTGTATCCTAAATTTGATGATCTTACCTCCTAAATATTGTCTGGAAGAGATTGCTTTTAGCGATAACACTGTCAATTGTACTTTTCTGCAAACTGTTTCATTATTTTATACTTGAGGATTTGTTATTTGTGACACTCAGAGTTAATAAGTGGGTAACTACTTAAAGTATTTTTTTAAATCCTGTAAATTAGAGGCTTACCTTGTCGTGTACTGTCTTTTACATTTCATATTTACACATTGATCCCCTAAAAAGGTGGCACAGAAAAAGTAATTCTAAACATCAGATATCGTTTGGGTCATTCATTTTGCTGGGTCAGTAAATTTATGGGCACTTTTTTATTGCTGTTAACAGCCTTGTAACATATAACATAACATACTCGTAACATAAACGTTCTCGCCGAATACCCCCGAAGGGGTTTGGCAGAGGTACTAATACTTCTGAACATCACGTGACTTTGTCACCTGGTGTTCTGAGTACCCACGTTTTGTATGGACAGTGTACTCACGTAGGCCAGGCCAGGGGGCAGGCCTATCGCCGTTTTGTACGAATACACAGTACAACTCAGCCATGTAGGTTTCCTCACAATGTTTTCCCTCACCGTTAACAACCGTGATAAATCAACCACACATATGTCTTTAGAAAAGACAAATTGGTGTAGGCCCGATCCGGGATTTGAACACTAGTCGCTTGCACGGTCCATTAGGTACAACACCGATTATCACGTCGTATTTGCCTTGTATTTTTTTATATATATGTCAGACAGTTATGACTTAAGAAATGACACATTGGTACATCCCCGCATTAGGATTAGAACCCACGCATCAGTGTATACGAAATGAAATCTTATTCGGGAGCATTTCCCCACTTCCCGTAACCCGCACCGCTATAGTCATGCGCGCACAACTTTTCGGACGGTGTTAGCCTACTTAGATAAAATTTAACAAAATAAATAATAATTTACATATTTTTTTATATCGAATACTGGAAATAAAAGCGTTTATTAATAAGCAAAGATACATCATAAAAATAATCATCATAAAAAAAGTTTCCACTACAAAAAATATTAATGAAAGTGATAATTTATTATATAGGTAGGTCACCCTATATTTTTTATTTAGTTGAGAAGTAACTGACAATGACAGGCCGAAATTTCAAAATGGCGACAGTAGTATCAGAAGTCGCCGCCGGCCAAGAAAAGATTGTGGATCTGTACAAAGCATTGCGAGTATTATATTCTTGGATACGAAGTGTCAAATCGAAATTCCCGTATAACCTCAAAATTCATAAATAAACAATGTCTGTTAAAATATTTAAAATAAATTACGTGTAAAAATATGGAACTTACATTATGGACAATAAATAGTTTTCTCTTTCTTTAAGATTATTAATCCCAAAAATATTTTTATTTATAAATATATGTATTAATCCTTAAATTATTGTTACAAATATGACGAAATATCCTTATTTCGAGGTAGGAAATGAACAACAGCATAATAAAAGACGTGGAGGTAGAGAACAGGCGCATTCTGGCAACACTAGTAATTCAACAGAGGATGCTGTCCCACAAGTAGGTATAAATAAATATGTAGAGGACTTATTTAACCAAGTTGTTGGTCAATCTTGTGGAATGTTTACCCACACAGTGTCATTCAGTTGACCGCCACTCTGGACCTTCGAGCCCATGAGGATTGTGCATTGCTCATCGCCACTTCACTTAAGAACAGCGTGTAGAAATGGTACGACATGATAGTAGGAAAATAGCTGAAATATGCAATGCAAATTGAGAGTGTGCTCAAAAAGGCTGGCGTCCAAAGTATGAAGAATAAAAGAGCATGTATGAAAAGATTGATGGATGTAAACGAAGCTAGAGTAGTTTGTCAGGATCGTACGAAGTGGCGATCGATAGTCTTTGCCTACCCCAATGGGAATTAATGGCGTGAGTATATGTATGTATGTATGTATATACAATGCGGGCTATTTCTATGTCCGCTATTTCTCTAGTCTTACGCACGGCACAGGCTGCTGAACTTAGCCTTTTCGAAAGTGTTACTGTAAACTCCTCTATTAACACCATCCACATTGGCTCTATATTATCTCTTTTGCAAACTTTACTTTAATTCATCCCCTGTAATATTATGCCCAGGCAAATGCAAGAAAACTGGATTCGAACCCGGAACCATACTACTCCCAAGAACACGGCAGAGCTAAACTGGTCACCAGGTCTTTAAGCAATGTATCTTTTAAAAGACCTGTTAGTGATTCTATTTTAAGGTCAGTATATGAACTTATTTATACCCATGCCATTGATATCTGTAAGGATAGGCAGACTCCCACTTAATGCTTTCTCTTCCAATTCTTCTAATGCATACTATTTTTAAAATTTTTGCTGTGTAGTGTCGGCTTAGAATAGCACTACCCCATTTCTTCCGGTGGGTGTACGTAAGAGGCGACTAACGGTATTGGGGCTTTTAAGGGATTTTTGGGCGATGCGGTTGGAGACCCATCACCAACAACCTTAATTTCACCATCTCTTCCCCACGCAACTTCCAAAAGTGGCTGAGGAATTTCTAATTCCCTAGCTCTGGCAACCCCTTTAAGGGATTTTTAGCCCTGAGTATATGTATGTATGTATGTTTTAAAACATTCTTACCTTTAAATTTACTTTAATATACGATAGCAACCCTCATTGCTCAGTGGGTAGAACACCGCTTTTTGTGCAGATGATGAAGGTTTAAATCTCGAGTCAGGCCTACACCAATTTGTCTTTTGTAGAGTAATAAGTGTGGTAAATCAAAGGTTGTTAACGGTGAGGAAACGTCGTGAGGAATCCCACATGACTAAGTTGTACTGGCCTGCAAACATGTATATGCACGGCTGTTGGCGCTAATGCCCTATTCGATGATAGGAATACGGAATTTCGACACCAAATGAAAGAGAGTGGACTGTATAACACTATAATGAATAATTACAAGAAATATGGAAACTATAATCTCCGCGGTTGCGATGCGTTCGTTGTTAGCTAATCTTAAGTAGTGGCTTAGTCACTCCATGAGCTGCCCCGCGCGCCTTGTTCGCCCCTCTTTCGCCCGCACTAATCTCAGTGTTCTGAACATACTCCCGGCGTTGAAGAGTTGTCTTCAATGGAATATACAGGAAGTGGACAAATGGTGTTGTATGCTCGTCGAATGACACCCTTTTTAGTTTTGATCTCGGCAACTCTGGCTTCACCGTCTTTTCCAGTAATGGTTTTGATAATACGACCAAGAGGCCATACTAGTGGAGATGTGGTTCGATCTTTGATTAGAACTAAATTCCCTTCTTCGAGTTGACCTTTAGATGTGCACCATTTGGTCCTTTGTTGTAGCCAAAAAATATATTCGTGAGTAAAGCGTTTCCAAAAATGTTGTTTTAGATATTCGATGCGTTGATATCTCTGAAGATTTGTGATTTTCTCATTTGTGATCTCCTGTTGCGGTGTGAAAAGAAGAGATCTTCCAATTAGGAAATGAGCAGGGGTTAAAGGAGTCAGGTCGGTGGGATCATTTGAAAGTGGAGTAATAGGACGTGAATTTAAAATTCCTTCGATTTGAACTAAACAAGTGGTCATTTCTTCATACGTAAGATGGGTTAAACCAAGAATGCGACGCAAATGATGCTTAGTTGAACGTACAGCTGATTCCCAGAGACCCCCAAAGTGTGGCGTATAAGCTGGGATAAATAAGAAGTTTATGCCAGACTCTGACATTTCATGCGTATAATCTTGATTAAGAATGTTTGATAATTCATTGAAGGTACCAACAAACGTTGTTCCGTTGTCGGAGTAAATATTTTTGGGCTTACCCCGACGAGCTGCAAAACGGTTCAGCGCCGCTATGAAAGCTTCTTTAGTGAGGTCAGAAACAAGCTCTAAGTGGAGAGCTCTAGTCGCCAAACAAACAAAAATACAAATGTATGATTTAACAAGTTTACACCCCCTTCCCTTGCGGTCAGCAATTAAAATCGGTCCCGCGTAGTCAGTTCCAGTTTCAAGAAAGGGGAACTCCAATTCTACGCGTTCCTTCGGCAAATGACCCATAATAGGTTGTATTGTTTCCCCTTTAAATCGCCGACATTTAACACACGAACGAACGATCTTCTTAGATAAGTTACGACCCCCTAAACACCAGTAGTTGTGCCTAACTGTGGCCAGTAGCAACTGGGGACCGGCATGGAAGAGTTTCAAATGAAACATCTCAAAGATTAAAATGCTTAAATAATTTTTACTGCACATTAATATCGGATGCTTCACATTGAATTCGTAGGATGAATTATGAAGTCTACCACCTATTCTTATAATGTCGTTGTCATCAATAAACGGTGATAAAGAAAGGAGACGATTTTTATGTGAAAGAGGTTTACATGATTTAAGGCATTCGTATTCTATTGGAAATGATTCCATTTGAGCTAAGCGAATCAACTGGTTTAGAAGATGCAGTCAGTTCTGAAAATGTCAAGGCTCCAATCTCTTTCGAGTTACGTTTTTTGGAGTTATTATAAAAACGGTGTATGTAAGCTAAAATGCGTTGAAGTTTTGAGAAAGATGAATATTTTTGTATGAATGTGTGGAAGAATGTAATTTCAGTATCTGAATGAAACACTGCGAAGGATTCTGGAAGTGTTGTAAGTTTCTGTGGTTGAGGATGTTTTGGCCAAAGTTCTTCCTTTAAGTTAAGAAAAGAAGGGCCTGACCACCAATTAACTGAATCGGTAAGTAAGTCAGCACTCAATCCTCGGGACACAAGATCAGCTGGATTTTCTTTTGTAGGGACAAAACGCCATGCCTTTGTGTCTGAACTATCCTGAATTTCCGAAACGCGGTTACGTATGAAGGGTTTCAACTGCACAGGGTTACAAGATAGCCAACCAAGTACGATGGTCGAGTCACACCAGAACACAGTTTTAAGAGATTTCAAAGTTAGAGATCCAAGTACTTTATTACAAAGTCTAGTGCCCAACAAGGCTCCACACAATTCTAAGCGTGGAATTGTCGTGGATTTGATGGGGGCAACTTTGCTTTTGGAAGCCAAAAGATGGACTGTAACGGAACCATCCCCGGCCACGGAACGTACGTAAATACAAGCGCCATATGCCACTGCAGAAGCATCAGTAAATGTGTGAAGCTCAATAAAAACTGGATTTATGGTTGATATCCACCTAGGAATATTTATATTATTAAGATGAGGTAAAGTTTGAGCAAACTTAACCCATAATTTTTTAATTTCTAAGGGAACTTCGTCGTCCCATGACGTTTTACTTATCCACAACTTTTGCATCAAAATTTTTGCTTCAACAATGCACGGGGATACTAGACCAAGAGGATCAAAAATTTGAGCGATAGTGGATAAAATGTGACGTTTGTTTACGACAGTATCTGACAATATAATGTTATTGATAGAAAATTTGAATAAATCTTCACCGCTTAGCCAAATAAGACCTAATATTTTAGATTGCTCATTTTCACTTAAATTTAAATACTGATTAGAAAGTTTATTAGGGTGAATAGCTTTGATTATGTCTGTATGATTAGATTGCCATTTTCTTAATTTAAGTTGGGCTGATTCTAAGGTAGCTTTTACATTTTGGCATAAATGAATAGTGGATTCAATGGAATCTGCACCTGACAAAAAGTCATCAATATAAAAGTCTTTGGCGATGGCTTGTTGCGTTGCAGTATCAGAAGATGCTTGTGATAGCTCAAGAAGACATCTTGTACTGATGAATGGAGAAGATGCCATGCCATATGTAACTGTTCTGAGATAATATTTCTTTAATGGAAGAGAAGGATCAGTGCGCCATAGAATTTGTTGCAGTGGTATTTGACTGTCATCTACCAAAAAGTTACGGTACATTTGCATTATGTCAGCGGATACTACAAATCTATGCTGACGAAACCGAAGTAAAATTGAAAGAAGATCATCCTGTACTATTGGACCTACTAACTGTATATCATTAAGAGATTTTCCGGACGTTGTGACGGCAGATGCATCAAAGACAACGCGCAGTTTCGTAGTTGTACTGGATTCTCTAATGACACCATGGTGAGGCAGAAAATATTGATTTTTGTGTAAATGAGGATCAACATTTTCGGTCATGTGGCCTAAATTTTCGTATTCTGTCATGAAATCTACATATTTTTGTTTATACGAAGGATCTCTTTCTAATCTCCTCTCCAGAGAAAAAAATCTTCGCTTGGCAATTTCATAAGAATTTCCCAGAACATCCGGAGATTCTTTCAGCGGCATGGTTACTATAAATTTACCATCAAAATTACGACGTGTGGTTTGTTTAAAATTTGTTTCACAAGCATGCTCTTCCGATGTATATTTGTAATGTGTTGGAATTGTATCCAATTCCCAAAAACGAGTGAGATCCGAACGTATTTGTTGTTCATGTGTGAACATGCATAACGATTTATCTGTGTTTGGTTGGTGATATAAAGAACCTGAAATAAGCCAACCTAACTTTGTTTCAAAGAGAGTAGGATTATGTTTGCCGAGCTGAATGCGATTCGATCCAATAACATTCCAAAAAACGCTTGCCCCAACCAATATGTCGATAGAGGACGGAACGTTATAAGTTGGATCTGCCAGACAAATACCTGAGGGTAAGTGTATATTTTCCACATTGATAAATGTGCCGGGTATAGAAGTTGTAATTTTGGGTAAGACCAAACAATCTATGCAAGTCTTAAAATCACCACTTGAAGACTCTATATGAATAGTGCATGAATGAGTGCTGGTTGAGACCTGATTGTTGATTCCCGTTACTTTAGTATTCAAAGAATTTATACGCAATTTAAGTTTGGTACATAAGTCTTTAGTTACGTAGTTAGAAGTGCTCCCATTGTCGAGCAAAATACGCGCTGTATGTGGCTTACCATTGTTGTCAATGACGTTTACTAAAGCTGTTGAAAGTAAAGTGATTTTGTTAAGATGCTTGGTGTCATCACTTTTAGAAGGAAAAGCAACATTTTCTTGAGAAGCTAATGAATCCTCATGTTTATGCAGGAGTGTATTATGTTTCTGTGTGCAGTATTTACAATTTCCAAGTTTGCACTTAGATTCAAAATGCCCTGGACGTAAGCAATTGAGGCAAATTTTGTAATCTTTAGCTTTTTGAATTCGTGCATCTACGGGCAAGGATATGAATTTATCGCACCTAAATATGTAATGTTCTTTGTTGCATAATGGACAAGTCATACTATCATTCTTGTTTTTACTGAAAGTCTTGTTATTATTGGATTCAGAAATTATAAATGTTTTGTTTTTATGATATGATGATTCGGCCTTGTTAAGATTTTTGACTGCTTTGGCTTCTTCTAATGTTTCGAGAAGATTCGCTCTATTGCTCAAAAATTTAATGAAATCATCTAAAGATGGAGGATTACTAAGTGAATTACGGCATTGCTCCCATTCCCTACTTGTAAGAAAGTCCAATTTAGAACTCATTATATGAATTATTAAGGTATCCCAATGTTGCACGGGCTGATCAAGTGTGGATAGAGCTCTAAGATTTTTATTAGTATTATCAATAATATGACGTATACCTTGACTTGATTCTTTCTCAATAGATTTAATATTAAAGAGAGCTTGCACGTGGTTATTGATTAACAACTGTTTGTTGTCAAACCTTTCACAGAGCAAGGTCCACGCAGAGCTGTAGTTCTCATACCTAAAATCTAAACTTTTAATAACAAGGGCTGCACTCCCATGCAGCGACGCACGTAGGTAGTGAAACTTATTAATATCATCAATGCTTTTGTCGTTGTGTATCAATGAAACATAAATATCTTTAAATTCTAACCAATTCTGATAACCACCGCCGAAGTGCGGTAAGTTAATTTTAGGAAGTCTTACATTGCTTTGTTTGTGAGTGATGACTGTAGCTTCCGAAGTAGAGCCTGTTTCCGACCGAGTATCTAATTCGCGTTGAGTATGCTTTCGATGCCGTGATAATAATGAACGGGCGGCAGCGACTTCTTTAAAGTAACTATTGTTGAATTCTTCTCGTTCCGCATACAACTCGTCGGGATTGGCTGAAAAACTTTCCATATCTGTTTGTATTTCATCATAAGCATCATAAGCTTTTTCCAATTTATTAATTCTATCTTCAATTTCAAATAATTGTGAATCTGAAAATTCTTGACTTTGGCTATGTAACTTTATGAATGTAATGAACTGAGTAAGTTTCGCCTTAATTGTACTACGCTTTTTCTTTAAAACTTTTAAATCTTCCTCGACACCCATTTTATAAAATATAACCAAATAATAAAGAGTATATTAATGAACAAATCAAATTTTAACACTTTAATTATATAATTTTCAAAAAGTAAAAGTAATTAGATTTTTTTTTTATTGCTTTATCCAAGAAACACTTTTCGTAAAGAAACTAACGCCTGTTAAAAATATAGCTGCACAAATACTGTACAAAACATTGCCTTCACAAAATTGTAAGGCGTAAAAATGCAACGTTTCTTGTAGCAAAGTAAGTTAAGGCGTACTGCGGTTTTACATCGGAAATGAAACTCAAAGTTACCGACATAAATTGATAATGAATAAAAATGATTGCGTTAGTCGAAAATGAAGGAAATTACTGATAGAAATGATTATATTAATACATAAAAGGGTTGCAAAAAGTTAGTAATAAGAAATGTAATTAGTTAGTAGAAATGTAATGATTAATTATCGCACACAAACCTATTTAACTGAATTTAAATACTAGGTTATCAGGTGCTTGACTTAGACTAATGCTGTTATTAACGTTACTTCTCGTATTAAGGATATATTTTGAAAGATAATTATTGGTATTATTGAGAAAAGATAGGAGGGATGTGTGATAGAAATGAATATAAGGAAATTGGAAAAATCTCACAGTTTTGCGTCCTTTCCTTTCTGATCCAATGTAACATCCGTATATGATTGATGATGGATTTTTGATTGATTAGGTTGCAATCCGTATTTCCAGTGGTTTGCACAGGTTGTTGAGACTAAGATCGAAGCTGAAGACCACCAGACAAAGGTTCACAATCCAGATTTGTTGATATGTTTCTCGTATTTCCAAATCTTGATTTTTGTTTAGATTATGCAGCTACGCCGTAGTTTTAGTATCCAATTCACTCGTGAACTTGGTGAGAAACTGTCCGATGAATATCTTGAAGCGGTAAGCAGTATCTCAAAGCCCAGTCCGTCGTAAGTATATTCTTGCAATTAAACGGTCTTCTGAACGGCGAGTTAGGACCATATGTTGGCGCTAATGCCCTATTCGATGATAGGACTGAGAGTGGACTGTATAACACTATAATGAATAATTACAAGAAATAACTGGACTAAGAGAGTGGACTGTATAACACTATAATGAATAATTACAAGAAATATGGAAACTATAATCTCCGCGGTTGCGATGCGTTCGTTGTTAGCTAATCTTAAGTAGTGGCTTAGTCACTCCATGAGCTGCCCCGCGCGCCTTGTTCGCCCCTCTTTCGCCCGCACTAATCTCAGTGTTCTGAACACGGCTATGAATCCCACGAAGATGTAGCCAGAACTTCAGAATAACAAACCCTTCAACCACTTTTAGAAGTTGAGTGGACAAAAGATGGTAGAATAAAGGAAGTTGGTAATGGGTCACCTACTACATCGTCCAAAAACTTCTTTAAATGCCCCAATTCCTTTAGACGCCTCTTACGAACCTCTACGGGAGGAAATGGGGCAGTCTTTTCTAAGCTACTTTTGTAATAGCTTATCAGCTGTGTAGTACACCGAAATTTTCGAACCGTATTTTACATCGCCCCCTATCACGCGAGTACACTGTCCATGCAAAACGTGGGTACTCTGAACACCAGGTGACTAAGTCACGTGATGTTCAGAAGTATTAGTACCTCTGCCAACCCCTTCGGGGATATTCGGCGTGAACGTTTATGTATTATTATGTATTTTATATCGATCTGTAGGCATATAGTATTTGTCTGAAACTCAAACTTTCACGCCGTATATTGTCACGTAATGTTCAGACATTTTAATCCTTAGGATATACGTGACTGCCTCCGTGGTCTAGCGGTTGAGCGCTTGGTTTCAAGTACGGAGGTCTCAGGTTCGATTCCCGAGGGGTGGTAACCTTACAAATTTAATTTGTAAGATTTAACCCAGTTTGGATGGACATTGCAGGCTTAAATCACCTGATTATCCGAAAATTAAGATGATTCCGTGCTTCGGAGGGCATGTTAAACCGTCGGTCCCGGCTACTGTAACGGTAGTAGTCTTTAGTCTGCCAACCCGCAATTGGCCAGCGTGGTGGAATCGCCCAAATATGGCCAAATCGCCCTATATAGGGTAGACTCCAGCCCCTTGGTGGGGACGTATATGGGCTGGCCAAATCGCCCTATATAGGGTAGGCTCGAGCCCCTTGGTGGGGACATATATGGGCTGTGAGGGAGGATATCCGGCATGAACGTTTGATCTGACTAGAGACTTTTCTAAATGTGAATCTCTGGCTACCCCCTTATTAAGTATAACTATTTCTTTAAGACTACGGAACGACTTCGAAGATCTAAAGTGCAAATTAAAGATATTCGGCGAATCTCTCCATCTCTGCTGCTGTATTGCGTCTGACTACAAGAGGAAGCTGATAGCCATGGAGAAACGACTGGCGGCTTTGGAGACGACAAGGAAGAGTGATCTTTTGGTTAGTAACCATCAATTTTTAGTATATACATACATATACTCAAGGCTATAAATCCCTTGAGGGGGAAGCCAGAGCTAAGGAATCAGAAATTCCTCAGCCACTTTTGGAAGTTGCGTGGGTATATGAGTTTACCATCTTTTTCCCAATTAGCTTCCAAAAGTTGCTGAGGGATTTCTAATCACTTAGCTTTGGCTACCCCTTCTAGAGATTTAAACTCGTATGTTAGTGATTCGTAAAAAATGCGTCGTGAAAGTTGATATTGTAAAAAAGATAGTAAAAGGAATGTTAAACGTGAATGTGGAGACCGACGCAGCATTTACTTTTGCAAAATCCGAATAATCGTTTCGTGTGAGCGAGACAGAAATAAATTTTGATAGGGGTTAGAAGAGATACGTATGATTGTTATCGTTCTCGATGTGAAGAGAAGACCTTATGTTGCTGTATTGCGTCCGACTACAAGAGTTGAGAGAGATTTGCCGTGTAGTGTCGGCTTAGAATAGCACTACCCCGTTTCTACCGATGGGTGTGCGTAAGAGGCGACTAACGGTATTGGGGCTTTTAA
Organism: Bedellia somnulentella; assembly: GCA_963576735.1. NCBI lineage: Eukaryota > Metazoa > Arthropoda > Insecta > Lepidoptera > Bedelliidae > Bedellia > Bedellia somnulentella. The sequence continues at coordinate 1,357,990 of OY755199.1, forward strand.
GGGATTTTTGAGCGATGCGGCTGGAGACCCATCACCAACAACCTTTACTTTACCATCTTTTCCCCACTCAATTTCCAAAAGTGGCTGAGGAATTTCTAATTCCTTAGCTCTGGCTACCCCTTCTAGGGATTTATAGCCGTGAGTATATGTTATGTTATGTTTACAAGAGGAAGTTGGTAGCCATGGAGAAACGACTGGCTGCTTTGGAGACGACGAGGAAGAGTGATCTTTTGGTTAGTAACCATCTTAGTATATATGTATAATAAACGTTCGGATATATGATCGATTGAGATGTATTGTGGTTCGTGAAAATGCGTCGTGAAAAACGAAATTGTAAAAAAGATAGAAAAAGGAATGTTAATCAAACGTGAAGGTAATCCACCACACCATCAAATGTATAATATAAGTAAGTATGAAACCATGCCTGGAGCATAAATAAACTGCACTTTGTACTTTGGTATTTAAACACTTTGATACCGCGATGCATCCGCGCCAACTAGCGGAAGTATCGTTGAATGAGAGGGCAATTAAATTTGTCGCCACGCTGCATTACAATTCCGCAATGGCTTTGATAAGCTGAAGTGCAAATTAAAATATATTCGACGAATCTCTCCACCTGTGTTGTTGTATTGCGTCTGACTACAAGACGAAGTTGGTAGCAAGAAGTTATCATTTTAACTTATAATTGATCGGTTGAGATGTGCCGGCATAGAATGTCACTATCCCTTTCTACCCACAGATGTCGTAAGAGGCGACTTAGGGTATTAGGGTTTTTTAATGGATTTTTGGGCGATGCGATTGGAGATCCATCACCAAAGATACTTTATTTCTACTTCTTCTCCCCTATCAACTTCCAAATGTAGCTGAGGAATTTCTAGCTGTGAAAAGCTCTGGCTACCCTTTTTTGGGATTTGCGGCCGTGAGTATATGTATGTATTTTATATAAAAAAAATCGTAAGTATTGGTTGCTGCTAGCCCTGTGGCCTATGCGGTTTCACCATGACTTTATGTGTGCCGGGCAGCTGAGTGCCACCCTGGCGGGGCAAAGGAGTGTGTACCTATCGCACTCTCAGAACGAAAGAGGCTCAAGTCAAAAATAGCGATATTGAGTTACAATCATAGAGAGACATAAAAAAGTATGCTCTATCCGATGAATAGTAAAACATAGGCACTTATTGTTAAGAAAACGGGATAGCGAATTTTCCGTACATATTACAATAAGTGCCTTTGTTTTAGAACATACTTTTTTATGTCTCTCAATGATTGTAACTCAATATCACTATTTTTGGACTTGAGCCTCTTTCGTTCTGAGAGTGCGCTATGTTGAATGGGATAGTATGATTCTCCTTATTTGTAAAATTTTATACAAAATACATCCACCATTTTAACCTTTGAGGGGAGAGTTTTTTTTCCGATACACATTTTAAAAAATCGTTTACTGTATGTACCTATTTTTATTATTATTAATTTAAACCCCAATTTCACTGCCGCTGTGTCTAAGTTTCTTAAATTATTTTATAAACATTATGAAAAGAACCACTGTACGCAATGTTGTATTCTGTGTAGACGACGGCTTAAGATAGCACTACCCCATTTCTTCCGGTGGGTTACGTTAGAGGCGACTCGTTAGTCGCCTCTTACGTAATACCGTGAATAACCGTTGTATTGGGGCATTTGAGGGATTATTGGGCGATGCGATTGGAGACCCATCACCAACAACTTTTATTTTACCAACTTTTCCCCACGCAACTTCCAAAAGTGGCTGAGAAATTTCTGATTCCTTAGCTCTGGCTACCCCTTTAAGGGATTTATAGCCGTGAGTATATGTATGTATACTGTATCTGTATTGTTGAAGATATACAGAGAAGAGTGAATAGTCTACCATGATAATTCAGTGGGTAGAGTCCTGGGTCGGGCCGACCACAATTTATCTTTTCTAAAGACGTATGTGTGTTTAATTTATCATGGTTGCTAACGGTGAGGGAAAACATCGCGAGGAAACTGAAACGTTGTATTACGTCATGTGTCAGTGAATGCGTACAAAACGGCGATGGGCCTCCCGTCTATCACGTGAAAATACTGTCCAAGCAAAACGTGGGTATTCTGAACACCAGGTGACAATGTCACGTGATGTTCCAAAGTATTAGTACCTCTTCCAATCCCTTCGGGGATATACAGCGTAATCGTTTGAGTTGAGTTGAATCATGAATGAGTGAATAGTCTAATGTCCAGTCAGTCTATCTCCGAAAAGTGCATGATGCTGTTCTAGATCCTACGCTTATGTATGGAAGCGAATGTTGGGTGTGGCAGAAGCAGCATGAGAGTAGAGTGAATGCAGTAGAGATGAGGTCCCTCAGAGAAGTTTGTAATATAAGGTTATGCGATCGTGTGAGATATACAAAGACTTTAAACTTATATATTGATAGACCGGACATATTACACTTAGTTTGTACGCTAAGACTTGTTACATTTAGGTAACAAGTCGTTCAGTCTGTGGTAAGTCGTCCGCGAGGAAGTACGTCATAGGCAACATCAATTAAATTATCGAAAGAAAAAAGAATATGCCGAAGTGCGCGTTATGTCGTTGTAAATCCAAATATGGAGTGCAAGCAGAAGAACAAATCAGTTTATTTTCGTAACTATTTATATTTTTAATCATTTATTTGTGTGCACTTAAGTGTTTCATTTTATATTTCTTAGAAATTACTAGAATATATTTTGTAATTTAAAACAGCGCCATCTATTGTTGAGTAGATTCACTAATTCGTTAAAGTTAATTCAGAGGTGTCAAACCTTTAGCTACTATGGTCAAGCGAGAGTCGAGCGAGCGACGCCAAGCTAACACTTTTTCATATTGAAAAAAAACCTGTGACTTGAACATTTTTAAACTTGTTCAGTTCGTGTAGCGGTATTTACAGCGTGTCGTTTGATTGAATACGATTTTCAGAGCAACGCAATTTCGAATGACTGATAAACACTGCGATCGTTTTAAACTGAACGATCCGCGTTGCTTGTTCCGAGTGTCGCTATACTTAAAAAGCTAATTCTTGTAGGTTTCATAAAGAAATTTGTTTAATATGGTAGTATAGATGTATTTAGTATACCTACTTGCATTTTGATGAACCAGCCAAATGTTTACTACTCCTGCTCAGCAGTGTAAGAATAGGGATGGGAATATTATTTAATTTGCAATGTAATTTAAAATTTAGGTATAAGTTTAAATTACTGAATTGATGTTTTAATAAAAAAATATAACGTTTTTCATTTTAATATTGTTGGATTATTCTACTGTCTATACAGAAAATAAGACTATGACGAATTTGCAATAACCAAAACAATCCACTCCTTAAAATTATAGTTGTGACGAATTTATTTACACATAGAATTTTGTGGGACGAATTGAATTTGTGATGAATTAACAACAACCCTTGTCAATGAGGTATTTTTTATGAGTTTTCGAAGGCCTTATTGTTCATTCACTCGAAAGTCCTGCCATGCTCAATCACAGATTACATTTGATACGAGCGGTCATTTAATCTTACGCAAATATTAAACTTCGTTATATAGCAAAGTTGGACCCTGGTGTTCACATCCAGTCCAAAAGACAAAAATTAACAAAACTTATTTTATTTCAAGGGACTTGATTGCATTGAATCAAGTCCCTTAAAAAAAGTTTTGTTAAATTCCTTTGCCATCGTTTTATTTTATTTTATTAGTAAGTTATAGTTTTAATTTGGTAAAATTAGTGTTAATGTAAAGTTAAAAATAAAAATATAAAAAAAACTTTTATTTACCACATTCAACAAGTTCTTTAAAAAAATTAGATAACTATGGACATCACTAGCATTTCTAGTACCTTAATACAACTAATGCCATCGAATATACAAAAGCTGAATTATTTCATAAATTGGAAAAATGCAAAAATGCATAAGTTATTCCAGTGGACGTTAGATGGCGTTTTTCTTTCCAAGATTACAGGTTTAGTACGAAGTGTCCCATCTATGTTCTAGTAAGTATAGTTTAATATCTTTGGAGATATATGACGCGATTCGTGAAAAGTATGGTGTGAAAGATGATATTGTACAAAAGATAGAAAAAGGTATGTAAAGATCGTTTGGGCACATAGAGAGGACGGATGATTGTAAATTATTGATTGATCTTTTACAGAGCCTATGTGGAAGGTAATGTTAGTAGAGGACGACATCTCAGGATCGAAGAAAGTGGCAATCGATAGTCTCTTCCCAGTGGAAACTAATTTGATACCCCTACCCCCCATTTTGCCCCTATAAGGGAAGATTTTCGCTAAATCTGTACTTGGTGGATGTCTATAAAGAACCTACCTGCCAATTTTTTACGTAAAATTGAATTAATGTATGTGCACGAAGCTCGAAAGGTTTTCCAGGATTTTAGTGATGATAGAAAGTCTCTGCCTTCTCTAATGGGAATTAATGACGTGATGTAACTAATGTTTGTGGGAGTCATGTTAGAGCGCACACTACTGCGGACTCAAACGCACATAGCAGCGTCTCACTCATACTCCTACATCGCGGAGTGTAAATGTTTTTCGAGTTAAGCATAGATACAAATTATAAGTTGGTACACAGCAGGGTGTACTGGCTAGTATATCTTTGCTGTTTCCACATGTTCATACATACATACAAAGAAAAGTGGGTGAGCGTGATTGATGACATTTTTGCAGGCAGGTTACGTGATAGGGGGCAGGACTATCGCCGTTTTTGTACGAATAGACTGTCATATGACTAAGTACAACTTAGTCATGTGGATTTCCTCATGATGTTTTCCCTCACTATGAACAACCAAGATAAATTAACCACACATTTGTCTTTAGAAAATATAAATTTTAGTAAGCCCGACCGGCGATTTGAACCCTCATAGTCTGTACGATAAGCGGTGTCCTACCCACTGAGCTATCACGGTTATACAAGTATCGTCAAAGGAAATGCTGTGTAGTGTCGGCTTAGAATAGCACTACCCCATTTCTTCCGGTGGGTGTACGTAAGAGGCGACTAACGGTATTGGGGCTTTCGAGGGATTTTTGGGCGATGCGGTTGGAGACCCATCACATCACCAACAACCTTTACTTCATTTAATTTAAATCTTTTTGTTTATGAAAACGTCATGTGGGGATTATTACTAATAAATAGAGAATAAATAAAGGAAAGAGAAATTTCGACACAGGCGGGAATCGAACCCGCGACCTCGGGTATACGCCCCGACGCTCTGCCAATTGATACCATCTTTTCCCCACGCAACTTCCAAAAGTGGCTGAGGAATTGCTAATTCCTTAGCTCTGACTACCCCTTCTAGTGATTTATAGCCGTGAGTATATGAATAGATGTCAAAGGAAATAAGTTTCGCTTCGTAGTAACCCAAATAACCATTGTTTATCTCGATACTGGAATTTCAATAATATTACTCGATAAAACCAGTTATAGAAGATAACGATATTGTTATTGTTCATACACATTAGTTCTGTATAGTGACGGCTTAGAATGTCACTACCCCTTTCTACCCACGGGTTTCGTAAGAGGCGACTATAGGAATGGGGCTTTTTTAAGTGGTTTTTAAGTGATGCGGTTGGAATGTGGAAGGTAATGTTAGTAGACGACGACATCCCAGGATCGAAGAAATAAGTGGCGCTCGATAGTCTCTTCACAATGAAAAGAAGAAGTGACTCCTCCTGATATTTATCATGACTCTCTACGTTCGTTTCGTAAAAAATGCATAAAAATAATTTAATACTAATATAATAGTAATAATATTTAACACAATACTTCACTTTAAGAAAAACTATTTTAATATTAATTTATTTTATTTCTTTTTTATACTGTTAATGTTTTAGTTTGATCTCAATTTTAATTTAATATCAATTTATTTATAATATCTTTGTTTATTTTTCTTTTTGAAATTGTTTATATACGAACTTCCATTGAATTAAATTTACATTATTTTATGTTGAATCATTTATATTTGTATCAAACATTGTATAGTTCAAATTACTAGGTAATGCTGTGCATGCTGTTTTGGTACTGCATCTGAGCAAAACATTATGTCTTTTGGAAAATATAATATTATGATGTTGTACTGTGTGCATGCCTAATAAATAAATAAATAAATAACTAATTTAATACCCCTACCCCCCATTTTACCCATAAGGGAAGATTTTAGTGAAATCTGTTCTTGGTGGTATTTAAGCGATGCGGTTGGAGATCCATCAACAACGATATTTATTCAAATATGGCTGACGAGTTTCCAGCTCTAAAGCTCTGGCTACCCCTTTTTGGGATTTATGGCCATGAGTATATGTATGTATGTATGTACATTAGTTACATCACGCCATTCGTTTTCATTGGAGTAGGCAGAGCCTATCGATTATAACTTTGTAAGATCCTGGCAAACTTTTCGAACTTCGTCTACACTCATCAATTCTTCGTGTGAATGTGAAATGTCACTCTTTGATAAATCGTGAAATCCCAACCCCGCATTTTTGAGATACTTGTATAATAGGATGCTCTTTTTATATGTGTGTTAAATTATTTGTTAAATGTTTTTCTTCTAATTAAATATTCACACCATATATACCTAGTCGGTTCTTAAATGCTGTCACAGGCCATTTATTTTAAAAAATAGAACACCTAGACAAATTATTAAATGGTGTTCGATTCTCAATTATTTTTTTAATACTTATCTGCTAAATCACAATAACATTCATTATTTTTTTACGATGGAGGAGACTCGCAAAGAGAACTGAGTAACAGTAATTGCATTGCATCGTTGCGGCCGTCCACCAAAGACGATATTCAACTTGCTTAAAAGATTAAATCTCACGATTAGGTTCTTATACCGTACCATCGAGAGGTACAATGAGACCTCTTGTATCGATGACTAGAAAAGAACTGGCAGACTTCGTTCCGTTAGGACTCCAGGGGTGATCAAAGCAATCAAGGCGCGTGCGGCAAGAAATCCCGATCGCAAGCAGAAATTGATGTCTTTGAAGATGGGTTTAACCAGAAGTACCGTAAAAAAAGTACTCGATGAAGACCTGGGACTACGAGCTTATCTAAAAAATAGTAGAAATATTCTGAAAGCGCGTCTGATAGCTATGAGAGCCAAAAAATGCAGAGTAATGCTTAAGCGGTACGGAAGAAAAAGACACCGCGATATCCTGGTTACAGACGAGATTTTTTTTAATATTTAGGAGAGATACAACAAAAAAAATGACAGGGTGTACGCTACCAGCTCTGCGGCCGCTGGAAATGCCATTCTTAGAGTGCAGCACGGTCATCATCCATCATCAATCATGATTTAGTGGCGAGTGTCCTACTGTGGCCCTACTGAAGTGCATTTTTGTGAAAAAGGTGTCAAAACCAGTGCAAAAGTGTACGGAGACACGGTTTTAAATCGCATAGTAAAAGATCTGCCCCAGACACTCTTTGGAGGGTGGCCATTTGTGTTTCAACAGGAATCTACACCTGCTTATAAGGCCAAAACAACTCTGGAGTGGTTTGAGCGCCAGAATGTCGAGCTATTAAGACATCAAGATTGGCCCTCATCTAGCCCTGATCTCAATCTATTGGATTCCATAATTTAGCAGGAATTGAAGAAGAAGGTCTGTTCTAAACCTCACAAAAACTTGAGCTGCCTAAAGTCATCATTGACTAAAGCAGTGATCAATATCGACATGAATATGGGCCGTGCTGCTATTGAAGACTGGCCGCGAAGATTGAAGGCTTTTGTGAAAAATTGTGGCAATCGTTTTGAATAAATTTTGTGTTTAATGTAAGCTAATTAAATTACATTTTATTCATATATTTTTTTTCTAATATCATGGCTAATTTTCATTTTATATCCAATTTCGTTTGTGACAGAATTTAAGCACCGACTAGGTATACATAGGTTTTTCTTTTTTTATTATTTTTTGTGCATAATTTTAATTTGGAAATCAATGTACTCGTAAATATCGAGAAAGGCCATTGGCAATACAGGTTTTACCTAGTGCAGGGGCCATTGGAAAAATCACTGTGTAATTCAAAATGCGCAAGAAACTATTTATTTTATTTATTATATCCCCGAAAGGATGGCAAAGGTCTAATACTCCCCAGTCCGTAACGCTGCCAGTAGAAACGCTTTTAAGCGTAAGCTTAAAAGTTTTCTGCTTGTCCAACAAAATCCTTGCTTTAATTCTCCAGCTCTGGATCCTTAATTCAAGTACCGCATATCCCTAAAGTACCGCTTTTCCCTTACATACCGCCTATGCCTTAAGTACCACCTATCCCTCAAATACTGCCTATACCTTAAATACCGCCTATCGCCTAAAGCTAGCAGTACACATTGGGCTAGCATTGGGCCAAGCATTGGGCCAGCGTGTAGAGGGCTACTTGGCGCTACATTGGTGGTGTTGGTGATTGGTGGCCAACGTTGGCCAGCTATCCGGAGCGGTGTCGGTTTTTTACCACACATCAAAGGATCTTGGCGCGTCCCGCCAACAGTGTTCACACGTTGGCGGCTTATTTAGTTCGATGTCAACTGTCAGTGGATGCGGTAGTGCAGCGCGTGAACCTTTTTATTAAAGATGGTGGCTTCGGTGGCGTGGACAAGCGACGAGACATTAAAATTTACATACATATACTCACGGCTATACATCCCTTGAAGGGGTAGACAGAGCTAGGGAATTAAAGATTCCTCAGCCACTTTGGAATTTTCGTGGGGAAAAGATGGTGAAATAGAGGTTGTTGTTGATGGATCTCCAACCACATCGCCCAACAATCGCTTAAAATCCCCAATACCGTTAGTTGCCTCTTACGTACACCCACCGGAAGAAATGTGGTAGTGCTATTGTAAGCTGGCACTATACAGCTATTAAAGCAACATTAAAATTTATTGAATGTTATCAAAGTGAACCTATTATTAATAATATGAACCCATTATTAATTATATTTTTAATAAATTTTCAACACGTAGGAAATAATTAAATGATATTAGATAGACTGCCGCGGCAGCGACCGTTTCCACGTCCATCTTTGTTAAAACGCCAATGCAGACTGGGCAACTCGCCAATGTGTAAATGCTTCACAATTTAAACGGCCAGACACTGGCCCAATGTTGGCCCAATGATTGGCCCAATGTGTACTGCTAGCTTAAGCTGATTAGGTATAGTGAATACAGTCTCGTCTATGGTTTATTTATAATTTTATTATATACTATGCTTTATTTTGACTAATTATATGCTTATATTTTATTAATTCCTGTTTATTATGATAATTATATTAGTATTTTGTTTTTGGGTTTATGTATTATGAATGAGACCGTATGTCATTTTATTGTCAGATGCTAACTGAAAATCAGTGTTGTGAGGTTACACTCACAACAATACGCTGAGATAGCAACCCTTTCGTTGCAAGACTTTTTAATTTTTATCTGGATTTACTGTATTTGTTGTTTGTTTTTGTGTTTAAGTGTTGTAAGTTTGTACATACATACATACATATACTCACGACTATAAATCCCTAAAAGGGGTAGCCAGAGCTAAGGAATTAGAAATTCCCCAGCCACTTTTGGAAAGTTGAGTGGGGAAAAGATGATGAAATAAAGGTTGTTGGTGATGGGTCTCCAACCGCATCGCCCAAAAATCCCTTAAAAGCCCCAATACCGTTAGTCGCCTCTTACGTACACCCACCGGAAGAAATGGGGTAGTGCTATTCTAAGCCGACACTACACAGCAAAGTAAGTTTGTATGCAACGAATAAATATTTTCTTTTCTTTTTCTTTTACTTCTGAACATCTCGTTACACTAACGTTCTGCATAATGGCCATCGTTGTTTTGTACAAATGGACTATCAATAGAATATCACATGACTAAGTACATTTTAGCCATGTGAGTTTCCTTAAGATGTTTTTCCTCACTGTTATTAACCATGATAAATTAACCACAAATATAACTTTAGAAAATACGCATTGGTGTAAACCCGACTTAGGATTCGAACCTATGCCTCTCTGGATTTGTGCAGCAGTCTTCTTCTTTTTTAAATTACATTCGTGTCGCTCTTGCCGCTTATATAAGTTCGAAGTATAGAACAATAAGTAATCTGTCTAAATGTCTAAATGTCTGTCTAAATGTCTTTTTATGGCCCCCAAAACGCTCATCAGTCATGCATATACTCACGGTTATAAATCCCTAGAAGGGGAAGCCAGAGCTTCTGTTCTGTAGAGATAAGATTGTAAAACTAAGGTTTTGGTGATGGGTCTCCAACCGCATCGGCCAAAACTTACTTAAAAGGCTCCAATCCAAATACCCTTATCTGCCTCTTGCGAACACCCACGGGAAGACATTTGGTAATGCTATTCTAAGCCGATTCTACATAGCTCATCATCATCAATCACCCACGGGAATATTTATTTGTACAATGTATACAAACTACGGGTAAAAAGTGTTATACCTATTTAGATCACTTGAATATCTAAACTAAATTAACTCTAGTAGCACAGTCTACACTTTTCAACAAGGACATAGAGAGAAAACATAATTAAAGGAGATGTAAAGAGCCATTATGTATGGTAATAGAATAGAATAGATTAAAATCACTATTGTACATCAAACACAAATTTACAAAAATAATTATATGATCAAACAGTTCAAACAGTTTACAGTGACGTACAATTGGCGATCTTATCGCTAAGAGCGATCTCTACCAGACAACCTTTGGAAGGTGAGATCGATAAATTAATATTTGGGTAGATGCACAAAACAAGGCCAAAAAAAAACATAATAATCTATTAAGCTTACTTAAAACTAACATATTTAATTTAAATAACAATATAAATATTAATCATACAAAATATTATAGATATTTAACGAATATGAACTATATGAATATATATATATCTAATGAATATATATATATATAACTACATACTTTAATAATATTAGTAGAGGACGACCTCGGAGGACGCACTAAGATAAAATAGAGAATTTGCTTAAAAAGGCAGGCGTCCGAAGTACGCCTGCCTTGTATGAAAAGATTGATGGATGTAGACGAAGCTAGAGAGGTTTGCCAAGATCGTACATAGTGGCGATCGATAGTCTCTGCTTATCCCAATGGTAACTAACGCCGTCGTGAGTATATATTATGCATATAATTAAAATGTAACGACATGATAGTCCAGTGGGTAGAACATCCGCCCAAAAACTGAAGGGCGTGAGTTCAAATCCTGGGTCGGGCCTACACCAATTTGTCTTTTCTAAAGTCATATGTGTGGTTAATTTCTCATGGTTGTTAACGGTGAGGGAAAACATCGTGAGGAAACCCACATGGCGGAGTTGTACTTAGTCATGTGACAGTGTATTCGTACAAAACGGCGATAGGCCTGCCCCCTATCACGTGAGTACACTGTCCATGCAAAACGTGGGTACCTTCTCTGGACACTAGATGGCGCTGCCATGTGAGTTCAGAAGTATTGGTACCTCTGCCAACCCTTTCGGGGATAAACGGCGTGAACGTGTATGTTATGTTATGTTATAATTAAAATCGAAGCCGGAATTATTGATCGACACACTTAACGATTCTGGCAAACTTCTCTCGCCTCCCTCACATTCATTAATATTCACATACACGCTCTTCTATTGCATCTCATTTATATTGTCTTGACTTTATTTAGGCTTTAGTGTAGGGCCGGCTTAGAATGTCACTACCCCTTTCTACCCACGGGTGTCGTAAGAGCCGACTATATGGGTGGGGCTTTTTAAGTTGTTTTAGGGCGATACGGCTGGAGACCCATCAACAACGATACCTTATTTCCGGCTATTCCCAGTAGTCTTACTCGATAGTCTTACCAGTGGGACTATTGGGATTTTTTGTCCCAATAGACTTACTAGTAAGACTATTGGGAAATTAATTCCCATTAGTTTTACCAACCAATCAAAACTTTTTGGTACATCTAAAGGTTCCAACTTTTATGTAGACCAAAAAAGATGAATAGACATACCTCGTTAGTGAAATTGGATGTATGATTTAAAATCGAATATTTTTTTTGGCTGATTATCTGTCACATAACACATAATATTTTATCGTGGTGTATTTGCCATGGACTAAATAATTTGCAATATACATGGGAATGGGTCGTAATATATTTGCCGCCAAAATACAATCCTCAAAAGGTAAAATAACTATGCATTTATAGTATATTTTTTGTATTTAAAGTACCAGGGTAACATAAACATAAAAGCAGCATAAATAAAAATGCTTATTGGTTTTATACAAAATTATCAGTTGAAGTTTATACGAAAATCAATCAAAATCATAATTATAGAATAATCAGATAGAAGAATCAACCAAATTAATGTGCACAGGTGGTGAAAAGCTTCTCCGAAAGATCTCCATAAAAACTGGTTCTGTGCAGCCCAAAAATTTTTACCAAGTCCTCGGTCAACCTTATGGGAGACCTGCGCAAACAAACAAACCAACAACAACAACCCTATTAATAACCTGATTCATGAAAAATATCACGTCGACCTCCGGACATAGAGACAGCAGACACAAAACTGAAGACCAGCGTATGGGAAAATCATCAGTCTAGCTGCTTGTTTCTTCCATACACATGCTGAGTTGGAGCCTATTTGGTACAAATCTTGTTACTTTCCTCTTGTTAATTTGTAAATTGTGTATTCTTTTTTCTTTTATTCTTTTTTTCAAAAATAGGTAAGATAAATTAAGCATCGGCAAAATATTTGTACAGATTTTCAAGTTTATTAGTCATAACAACTTGTAGTTTATGCGTTCCTGGTACTTCAAGTGAGAGTTAAATTTACGTACATTTTTATAGCTGCTTAAGTTATAATTTCCAAAAAACTTTATAAACGTTATATTATAACTTCTCATTTATCAAAATATTAAAAAAATCGTGTCTTAAATGTACATTTCTTATTAATAAATCACTAAAACTGAAAATTACAAACAAGTGTTGTATGCGTTGTATGTATTAAATATTAAAAACAATAGGAAATTTACTAATAAAGTATGTCTATGTCTAATAGTTAGGAGGCCTATGTTTTTAAAACATATGTTCAGTAAGACTAATGGGAAAAATACGCCATTGACATTGTCCTACTTTCGGTAAGACTATTGGGAATAAAAATCCCATTAGTCCTACTATCTAGTAAGACTACTGGAAATAGCCGCTTATTTCTACCATATTGTCCCCAATTGAGTTTCCAGCTCTGAAGCTTTAGCTAGCCCTTTTTGGGATTTATGGCCGTGAGTATATGTATGTATGTATTTTCTTTACAGACGCTGAGCAGTTATTCAATAATTATACAGAAGAACAAACGGCTTGCCTCCAAAACAGAAGATGTCAAGGTTAGAAATATAATTTAGGTTTAGGTTAATAGACTAGATACATACTTAAATATATACTCACGTCGTTTTTCGTTTTTTTCGTCGTAAAAACGACGTGATAGCTCAATGGGAAGAACACCACCGGTTAACGTGCAAGCGACTAGTGTTCCAATCCCGGGTCGGGCCTACACCAATTTGTCTTTTCTAAAGACATATGTGTGGTTAATTTATCATGGTTGTAAACGGTGAGGGAAAACATCGTGAGGAAACCCACATGACTGAGTTGTACTTAGTCATGTGACAGTGTATTCGTACAAAACGTCGATAGGCCTGCCCCCTATCACATGAGTACACTGTCCATGCAAAACGTGGGTACTCTGAACACCAGGTGACAAAGTCACGTGATGTTCAGAAGCATTAGTACCTCTGCCAACCCCTTCGGGGATATTCGGCGTGAACGTTTATGTTATAACATAACATAACATAACATAAACGTTCACGCCGAATATCCCCGAAGGGGTTGGCAGAGGTACTAATACTTCTGAACATCACGTGACTTTGTCACCTGGTGTTCAGAGTACCCACGTTTTGCAAGGACAGTGTACTCACGTGATAGGGGGCAGGCCTATCGCCTATGTTATGTTATGTTATATATACTCACGGCCATAAATTCTAAAAAGGCGTAGCCAAAGTTTCAGATCTGGAAACTCCTCAGCAACATTTAAAAGATAGAGATAAAATATCGTTGGTGATGGGTCTTCAACCGAATCGCTCAAAAACCACTTTAAAAAGCCCCATACCCTTAGTCGCCTCTAACGACACCCGTGGGTAGAAAGGGGTAGCGACATTCTGAGCCGGATATGATCTTATTGTATTTTAAGCTCTGTAGTGTCGTCTTAAAATAGTAATAATCCAGTTCTTACCGTATTAGTCATAAGAAGTAACTTACGCTATTCGTTATTTTTAGTTAGCTGTGTAGTGTCGGCTTAGAATAACACTACCCCATTTCTGCCGGTGGGTGTACGTAAGAGGCGACTAACGGTGTTGGGGCTTTTGAGGGATTTTTGGGCGATGCGGTTGGCGACCCATCACCAACAACCTTTATTTTGCCATCTTTTCCCCCACTCAATTTTCCAAAAGTGGCTGAGGAACTTCTAGTTCCTTAGCTCTGGCTACCCCTTCTTGGGATTTATAGCCGTGAGTATATGTATGTATGTATGTAGTTCTTTTTGTGTATTTTTGACCTATCATCAATAACCTATATTTGACATTCATTTCCCCAGAGAACTTACAACAGAAGCTGAGGAATTTCTGATTCTAAAGCTCTGGCTACCCCTTCTATTTATTTATAGTCATGAGTATTACATTGATGTATAATTGAAGAGTTGTTATTCTTATCAAGGCTAGAAAATAAACAAAGAGCTTAAAAAAGAAGTTATTACGAACACGGAGGACAGATTTAGCTCAAATAGAAATATACATAAAGAAAGAGAAAGAGAAAGAGAGACATTTATTCGCTGCACAGATGAGCAAGAGACATACAGTTAAACATAAAAATAAAAATAAAAGCTTTGACAAAAACAACATAGGAAAAAAAAACATGAAAAAAGATAGAAGAAGACAAAGATAGAAAATAAAAAACTTTTTTTTTTTTAAATAATAACATAAGTTGACTATTTACAAAGGTCTCTGCACAGCGAAACGGTGCTGACTCAGCATAACGTTGTGGGCTCTGAGAACTCACAACACTGATTTTCAGTCAGCACCGACACAAGTGAAATTGCGAGCATTACACTAACCGCAACAGAGTAGTGGACACACATACAATATGTTTAGATATATTAAATTTTAATAAGCATATTTAACAACTATATATAATAAATAAACAAGAAAATAATAATATAATAATTACAGTGTACAAACATACAGCAGATATAGAAGACGAATATATTACCATCGCAATATTCAATAGAACATAAAAAGTAAATATAACATAAGTTACATATATATTCACATACACATCTATACATATATGTTCACACACATATACAATATTATATTTATAATATAGAGATATGATATATGGTAAAGATAAAATGGGATAAAGGAGCACAATCATAAATGGGAGTCTGCAGGTAGGACATTGCGGGATGGGTTTTGCTGTGCCAGCAAGTAATCTCTAAGCTTACGCCTAAAAGTTTCCCTACTGGTCACAGCACGTATAGGTGGTGGAATATCATTCACATATACTCACGGCTATAAATCCCTAGAAGGGGTAACCTGAGCTAAGGAATGAGAAATTCCTCAGCCACTTTTGAAAGTTGTGTGGGGAGAAAGATGTTAAAATAAAGGTTGTCGGTGATGGATCTCCAACCGCTTCGACCAAAAATCCCTTAAAAGCCCCAATACCGTTAGTCGCCTCTTACGTACACCCACCTGAAGAATTGGGGTAGTGCTATTCATACTTTGGGGCTAACTGGATCTGTGTATAATATGTCAAGTAATATGTGGTGGCTTCCCCATTTTGCAAAAATATATATTCTATGAAGAAACCCGTAAAAAGATTTTTTTAATATCTTCCTTATCTTTAAAAACACTCAATATTCCCTACCAAAAAAATTAATTGAATAGAATATAAAACTCTTTATAGCACATCTTAAAAAAATAATATTTACAAACAACAAAATTTTACAATGAAGTACAGAGGGCGAAAAAAGCGGCGTTTTTAATCCGGACCGTTTAGGAAACACCGGCTAGACGGCCCCCAGACGCCCTGCAATCTAGGTCAAATATCATCATCATCATCATCATCTAGTTAGATGGCAGCTAGTTCGAAATACCTTCACCTCTACTTGGCGGTGACTGAAAATCAGTGTTGTGAGGTATTAACTCACAACGAAAATGCTGAGTCATCTGCCAATTAATTGCTACGCAGGTAATGGCTATTCTTGTGACAGGTTCTTAATAATCATATATTTTGGTTCGTTTTTATTTAAGTTTGTTTTTTTATTATTTTATAACTCATGTTTTATTTTGAGTTTTTTTTTTTGTTAACTTATATATTATTATTTTTTTCTTTTGTTGTAAAACCAACCTTAATATTATTCTGTTGTTATGTTTCATGTATTGTTTACCCAAGCTTAGCAATGAATAAATGTTTTTCTTTCTTTCTTTCTAAATAAAGGTTTACCAGGATCGTACATAACGGCGATTGATAGTCGCTGCCTACTACGGTCACAACTAATGATATGAGTTATATGTTTGAATGTATTGTCTTATCATATGCTTAAACTTCAAAATTGTTTTTATTTTAGATGTGGTTGAGACTGTCTAAACCATACTCGTGAACTTAAATGTGAAATCTATACTAAATTAATCACCACATTATACTAAACCAGCGCATTTTTTCCTATAAATTACTTGCTTTTTTATTCATTCAATCGAAAATAAAATGTATTAATGTCAGTACTCTTAACACAAGAAAACACAACATTTTTTTATAAATAACGTAAAAAATCCAATTACCTTTTTCATACAAGTGAGCAATTTAACTTTTTTAGGATTGCCACTCCGAAAGCAAAATGCCCGACTGACGTCAACAATGACGTTTCATTCGATAGCGCTATCTCTTTCTAACTAGTGGCGTGATGTTGTCGGACTATTCTATTTCCGATTTTCCCCATTCCTTCCATCTGTCAGTGTCAGTTGATATTTTTAGCGACCCGAGCACTGTCGTGTATAAATCACATATTACGTATTTTGATTGCAATAAAACAACTTAAAAACATTAAATGTAATTTGTTGTATTGTGTTTGTGATTTTAATTCAACATGGCTAAGGTAAATTATGTGTGTTATATTGTGTTGAGTTTCTTTGACGTTGTAGTGAAATTGCATTTGGTTTTACCTTTCATACGTGTTCAGTATCGTACGATATTCACCCCACACGATGACGTCGAATGTAATAATGATTATTTCTTATTAAATCAGCTATTTATTTAAAAAAATATTATTATTTACTTTTTTGTGATTGCACTATTAATGTGACATTAAGTAATGTAAGTATAAAAAATATCTATTTTAATATTCTGTTACGAATTTGGCATTCCCGTGAGAAGTTACATTAGATGAAAAAACACTTAATATAATTTACCATTTCGACTTTATTAAAAAAAATACGTCGTGTCTTTTCTATTACGTAGTTGTATTAATCGCAATATAATTAAGTATAACATCAATAAATAACATTTAATTTTATTTTTACATACATATATACAAACAATCGAACTGAGAACCTCCTTTTTTTGAAGTGGGTTAATAAATAACATTTAATTATTTTTTTTTAAAAAACATGTGAATTTGGTGTATTTTAAAAGATGTGTAATTTCTGGTCTAATATAATATTTAGCAGATAATTTTCCTTCGTGTACCAGGGTAGATCGTTATTAATTTATATAAATAATTACAGGAAAAGTCAATGAACAATATAATTTCTACGGGAAATCCGTAAACGATATCTCCGAAACCAGTATCAAGTGTAAGGATCAATATTAATGACATATATGATATGATTTGACGTCATTTGTTTACAAAATAATGTCATGACCCGAGTCTGTCTCCGCACGCGCGAATAAAACTTAATCGCCAATAAATAGAAATGCATAGATATATACATATACATATAATCAAAATTCTTAAAATCATTTTAATTTTTACTCTTATTATTATTAAAAATCTAATAAATTTAAATCATATCATAATGCGATTCATTGAATTAGTATCAATGACTCATTATTATGATGAAAAAAAAAACAACTATTACATTTATATTTCTAGCTGCGCCTTTCTATTTTCCCTAAATATTTTTTTGGTTTCTCGTATTAATGTAGCGTTGTTAAAATTAAATAACATACCAATATTCGAATAATTGAAGCGTATTTTATTGGAAGTGTTTTATTGAAGATTAAACTGATAGTTGATATTGAGTACTTGTTATCAATACTGTATCGACAATGTTACAAAATACATAGTAACATTAAAAACATACGATAAGATAAACTTTAGTTAAATAAAATAGACAAAAGTAGGTATGTTGGATACATTTTGTTGCCTACGAAATTTCGCCATATCGATAGTTGTTACTTAACTCGGTGGGAATTAATTATATGTTTTGTGCTATGTGTCTTCTGTACGTGTGTAGCAGCGAATAAATGTTATCCTTTCTTTCTTCTTTCTTTCTTGAATTTCGTGGGCTTGTATGTATGTATGTTTTTATGAAAACTTTAGCAATAGCATGTAAACTTCTTTTAAAATATCGGCAGTGTAGTGCCGGCTTAGTACTAACCAATTTCTGGCTACTGGTATTATAACTTATAAGAGATTCCGGAGGCTTGTGAAGTGATTTTTGGGAGAAGTGGCTGGAGACCCATCACTAGCTATCCTTTATTTTACTATTTCTTCCCCACTAAATTTACTATCCTTTTTTGGGACTAACTGTTCTACCACTAAGACAGTGATCATCAAACAATCGGTTTCAATTGCTGGAATGTTCGTAGCCGTTAGACTGGGTCTGTATATATGTGTGAACTTAGAAGACTACTATTTACTACGCAGTCTAAATATGAGGGCTCTATGAACACTATACTAACGTCTTTTCTTACCAAAGAAAGAAGAAATTATATTTTATATATCTTAAAAAGCTATTAATTAAACTTTTAATTAATGTTGTTTGCCCGTAATTCAGCCTGCATATTGCTCTGTTTACGACGTCGATGTTTCAGGGCCATTTCTGAGAATAATCAAATGATTCACCGAGACACGTTCATGAATTTATAATGATGCTAAAGGTTTATCATTCTGACAAAATATTGTTGTTTGTTTAAGATTTTCTTGTACTCCGAGTATTTTGATGGCTTAGGGTATGTAGAGACTATTAATCTCTACTTTTGGAAATCCAATGACGTAAGAACTATAACCACTTAAACATACAAAGATATATTCACGCCATTGCTTCCCATTGGGGTAAGCGTGATTGTTTTGGTGCAATCCTGGCAAACGCCTCGAGCTTTCGTATACATTCATCAATATTTTTGTACATGATCTTTTATTCTTCACATTTGCCTTTGAGAGCCCATTCGCTACTTGATCTGAATGTCCCACGTGGTTGTCCTCTACGGATATTACCATCGACATTGGCTCTATATATGTATCCCTTTCACCAATTTACTTTCATCTATCCTCACTATGTGCCCAAACCATTTTACCAACGCAACTTTCATTAATCACACCATTCACACCGTTTCTTAGTCAGTCACATAACACACTGTTTTGTCTGTGCTACCTTCATCTATATTATATGACAACAAAAATAAAACCGGTGAATCTAACTTCATAAATGTGTACATACTACAGCCTAGATAGAACTTAACATCTAGAGTTTACTCATCATGTCACCTTAAAAACCCATTTGACATTATCAAATTGTGTATAGCTTTGCAAAATTGGATAAACACATCAATCAAAATTTTACATAGGATCAAAACAAAAATATATAGGTGAAAAACACATAATAGCTGGATTCAAAGTAAAATGTGAAAAGTGTTTAGGGCATTTAAGAAGTCAAACGAAACTTCACAGTCAAAAAGTTTAAGTTTTCAACGGCAAATCTGTATTAGTTTAAATTTGCTGACTTTTCCGTTGTTTCGGACGGTGTTTGTAAAGAGAAGAAGCAACAAAGAATCACCTTTTATTCACATGTTTTAAAAATATAAATTATAAAAGTTTGGGTTTAACATATTTTTACTTGCTAAAGATTTTCTATGCGACCAAACCAAACGCTAGTTGTCAATACTGTGATAAACTTCGATGTAGTTTGCTTTGATGTTTATTTCGTAGATTTAACAATCAAAATATATGTGATACGTATTGCTATGGCTTATAGACTGGCATAGACATATTATTTACGCCTCGCGTCCCGCTGTGAATCTTTATTGGGTGGTACAGGTACAAATTCTTCTGATCATCTACCATTTTGTCATTTGAAATCAGAGTGGCCCTCTTTTGGCCTGGGTAGTATATTCACGTGATAATACAACATCCATATACTCACGGACATAAATCCCAAAAAGGGATAGCCAGAGTTTTAGAACTAGAAACTCCACATTTGGGAGTTGAGGGGGGACAAGATGGTAGAAATAAAGTATCGTTGGTGATGGGTCTCCAACCCATACGCTCCATACCCTTAGTCACCTCTTATGACACCCGTAGATAAATCCTAAGCCGGCACAACTTGGCATTTAAACACATGACACAAAAAAACTTGAAAGATTAATAAAAAATAATAATAAAAAGTGTGACGTATTGTATTGTGATAGCAAAAGGGGAAGCTTCTTGTATTGAGGTCATTTTAATGCGTAATATAATCGTTTCGTATAAATAACTTGTGAAGAGTGGCTGACAATGATGCAGTTAGACCCCTCTTTATCTGTTTTTGTGATGGTTTAGAATACAACATTTATCAGTGAAATTATGTTAGATAATTATAGTTTAAAAAAACTGTATTTATTTATAACTTATTAGTACGAAATCATTTAATCCTGGTGACCCTAATCAGGATAATGGGATGAACCTATGAAATAATTATATTATCCCTGATTCTGAAACATTTATAAAAGGTTGTAAACTAAAACTAAAATTTTAACATCATTTTTAATAGTAACAGAGAACAATGACAACCATATTAGACATTGTATTTCTGATAATGAAGAATGAGTAATGTATAGACAATGTTACTTCAAAACAAACTACATATATTATAGAGCTAGTAATGATAAGGTAACTCGCAGAGGAGATTATTAAAACAATGACTAATTGCTTTTTGTACGACAAAATGCATTGTATTTGTACAAATAACCGTTACGGTTTACCGTGTGATTTTGAAAATAGCACCACTCTTTTGTTACTTGATGTCGTGCAATGTGACTTGAACTTGATGTATTAAATATTTATTCTATCTTTCCGTGTTGTTTATGAGTTTAGAATAGTGACATAATAGTTAAGATGAATTCGTTAAACATTGAAGATTAAAATATTCATATCGTTTTCCTCGGCTTTCGCGTCTATAACTTTTTAAAAAAAGATAGCTAGTACTTCAAGTTTAAAAAAAATCTTGACCTTTGTAAGTTGAGAGGGAAAATATTGTTAAATAAAGGTTGTAGGGTCTTCAAACGCATACCTAACAGTAATGTGAGTGAATCCATAATACCTTTAGTTTTCCTTTCTACCTTTCTTCCAAGCCACACTATAACTATAAAATATACATATTTTTTTTAAATGTCTCGATTGAACTTTATTACGATTTTGCATTTACATCAGATCTCGGAAGTTGTAGTGTCTAATGAGGACATACATACATATAATATAATTAGAATTATACACTACCCCTAATATAATAATATCTAACTAGTATGCGGTTGGAGACCCATTACCAAAAACCTTTATTTTACCATCTTTACCCCACTCAACTTCCAAAAGTGGCTGAGGAATTTATGATTCCTTAGCTTTGGTTACCCCCTCTAGGGAAATATAGCCGTGAGTATATGTATGTATGTATGTAGTATAATTCTAATCCGACACTACACAGCAATTACACATATTTTCCAAAAAGAGCCTTCGTCACTGGTAATTTCCGTAACTTTCCTTAGTTCCAGTACAGGATTTGTATATACAAATATTTGTTTTTATACTGATGATGATGTATTTATACAATGCATCACTTAAAATAACATTTGCTTATTAATCTTGTGTTTTTCCGCGGAGTAGTATAGAAGTAATTATAATGATTGCCAATAAATTAAAAAAACATCACTTATATAAAATAAACAGGAAAATAACTATTTTGACGATAACAAGTAGCCAACCAAATTTTTTACAGATTAAAATTCAACAACCGAGGAAAATTATTTTATGTGTACTGCGCAGTATATAATATACGACCTATGTCATTCATAAATATTTAATCTTTGCATTAGTATAATATTTTGTTGAATAAAAATATTAGATCCTAGACATGCCGTGTCGAGCCGGCTAAGAATGTCACTACCCCTTTCTACCACGAGTGTCGTAAGAGGCGTTTAAGAGTATGGGGCTTTTAAAGTGGTTTTCGGGTGATGAGGTTAGAGACCCAAAGATACTTTATTTCTCTCTTTATACTTTATTTCTACCATACATTCCATTCCACATCATCAACTTCCAAATGTGACTGAGGGGATTCTAGCCCTGAAGCTCTGGCTACCCCTCTTTGGGATTTATGGCCGTGAGTATATGTATATATGTATGTATCCTAAATATAACCATATAATATCACTATCTACATGAGTTAATTAAATAGTATAAATATGCTTTCCCGATTTTCCGATGTAAAATATTTATATAACCTTTAAAGTCATCCATTTCACGAGAGTCAGAAATTATTGATTTTCACCGTCAGTTCTAGTTCAATGGCGGGCTAGATACACCGCTCTACTAACTATATGTTTACAAAATGCATACATACATATACTGACCGGTATGCACCACAACCCGGCTAGTACGAGCGCTATTATATCGACACGATAACGGTTAGAATGAGATGGCAGTATACAATACTAGGTAAGTGCTCAAGAGATGGCTGCTTTATCCCGCGCGATAACTAGTTTAAACACCGCTCGTACTAGCCGGGCTGAATAGCTAGTACGAGCGACTTTTTAGCTAGATATCGTGTGGTATAAAACAGTCATCTCTTTCGTACTTTCGTAGTATCATATACTGTCATCTCATTCTAACCGATACCGTGACGATAAAATGGTAAATACGAAAAGGGTAGCTGTGAGTTCCTGTGTTTATTATATTTAATAATCGGGATTATTCGTGGGTCAATCCCGATTATTATATTTAGTGTCTACAACCCGCGATTGTTTAAAAAGTGTATTCCTGTATTTATGCTATGATCTTACTTGAATCACTAGTTATAGTAACGCAAAATCTTTATTATTTAAAATGCTAAGGTTTTGTTATGAAGGTTTTTTTAATTCGCCGTGTAGTGCCGGCTTAGAATGTTACTACCCCTTTCTACCCACGGGCGTCGTCAGGGCGATTAAGGATATGGGGCTTCTTAAGTGGTTTTTGGGCCATGCAGTTGAAGACTCATCACCAACGATACATTATTTTTACCATCCTATCAACTTGCAAATGTGGCTGAGGAGTTTCTAGCTCTAAAGCTCTGGCTACCCCTTTTTCGGATTTATAGCCGTTATTTCATATATTTATTTTTATATCCTACGTGCATCACTGGTTATAGTTACGTAAATTCGTTATCCTTTAAATAGCAGTGATTTAAAATGCAAAGGTTTTGTAATGAACGTTTTCGTCAGCCGCCGCGCTAGTTTCGAGATTTAAATGATGAGTGAGACGATAAAAAAAAATATATTTTTTATTTACTTTGATGAATTTTGGTAAATTTAATATTGTATCGAAGGCAAATTGATAAAACGGAGGTATTGCTTATTTTTTCCTATAGTAGACCTTGTTTTAGCTTTGCTAGTAAGTTAAAAATAAGAATTAACTAAAAACGGCGATAGGCTGGCCGCCTATGATATGAGTGAGCACACTGTCCAAGCAAAACGTGGGTACTCTAAACTGAACACCAGCTGACAATGTCGCTTGATGTTCAGAAGTATTAGCATCTCTGCCAAACCTTTTGGGGATATACGTCGTGAAAGTTTGAGTTAAGTTATCAAAAAACAGTTGGTATATTCGTTAAATGCAATTATAATCTAATTACGTTCCACCATTGTATGCCAGGTACTATTTAGCAAGCATTTTTCCATGCAGTTTTCGCTTGAGAGTCTTATTAACGTTTCCCAATACTTAAATATTTAGCGCATCTAACAATGTGTATTACAGATGTTAATATAATAATTAGTTGTTCATTATAGACCTCTATTAGAAAAAGATTTTAGAGTCTTTTCTCGTGCATGGCGTACAAAGTGATATACCGATTTAGGCTTTCATGTGTTAAATAATGAATGTAGCTGGAGAGGTTTTCCAGAAATCGGCACTAATGTCGTGAGTATATGTATGTACGTCCTAGAATGTAAATATATAGCATATTTTTACCATGTTTTATACTAACTTTATTAGTGAATTTATGAGTTTTGCCGTGTAGTGTCGGCTTAGAATAACACTACCCCTTTTTTACCCGTGGGTGATCGTAAGAGGCCACTAAGGGTATAGTGATTTTTGGGCGATGTGGTTGGAGACCCGTCACCAAAAACATTTATTATTACTATCTTTTCCCCAATCAACTTCCAAAAGTGGCTAAGGATTTTTTCATTCCAAAGCTCTGGCTACCCCGTTAAGGGATTTATAGCCTTGAGTATTTGTATGTATGTATGTTTATTAGTGAAATAAATATCGGGGTAGGTCCTAAATACTGGAAAATATCATCTTCCATTATATTTAAAATTCTCGTGTCACTGTATTTGTAACCATACTTTTACAACGGTTTAACCAGTTTTTATCAAATTTTGTGTGTGTATTATACAGCAACTTTACTACACTTTCGCCCGATTTCTGAATTGAGTATTCAAGCTGAGAACGACTTAAGTATAGTTTTGTCTCATTCAGTTGTTAAGATTTCAATGCGACAGAACGATACTTAAGTTGTTCTCAGCTGGAATACTCAATTCAGAAATCGGGCGTTAGTCTGAGAAAAGACGTTATCGTTTCTCAGACCCCTATAATAATCATTTAATAAATTTCACTCGTTTTTTTTTCATTCTTAATCCCACGCTGAGCGGGTCAGCTAGATATTTTCTACAAGATGTTGCAAAACGCGAAATACATTTAATATAAAAAAAACGGTGTAGTGTTGCTACGAGTCATATCAACTCGTATCGTCCGTGCATCGTTTATTGAACCTGAGTCCCTGACCTCGGATGACGGTACTCTTGTCGCGGAGTATCATGAATTTTACTTCTTTAGCCTTCACTGGGTAGTATTTCCGAATTATGTGATTAAAATTGGAGGAAGTAGTGAGTCTTAACAGTGTATACGAGGACTCGAAATTACTGTCTACTACTACTAATACTACTAACATTTACTCCATTATTCTCAATACGTAGGTAGGAACTGCCTAAAGCGGCCAGTACACAATGGCGGACGATGGCCCACTGCCCGCCATCGCCACTGTGTACAGGGGGCAATGGTGCATGATGGCGGACAATTGCCGATCGTGGCGCGCAATGGCGCGCAATGGCGAAGTTGTCGGTTTTTCGGGCACACTTCAAAGGAATCGTGGCGTAGCATGGCCGGTGGTGTTTCCACAATGGGCCATTGTTTAGTTCGTCACCGACCGCTCATAGATACTTATACTTTTTTTGGAATATTTTATTGCAAAATGTATTGATAATCACTATATGACGTAAAAATAACATAAATAGCGCCATCAATAAAATAAATTACATGCATAATAATAAATAAATAGCTGCAACCATAATTACTTCGACGTCCGTCGCAAGTGGATTGCCAGACAGTAATGAGCAATGGGCCATTGTGTGAACACCAATTGATCGTGGCCAACAATTGCCAATTGCGAAGCGTGGCCCATCGTCGGCCATTGTGTACTGGCCGCTTAACGTGGTTTCACTCATTGATGTTCTCATAAATGCCCTTTTTTTCTTCAGACAAGCTTTGTTCAATAAAAATAATTTTAGTACCAAAAATATGTTTATTTTTATAGTATAACTTTATTTACACTAGATAAGTATTTAAGTAATTGGTACAGAGGCAACCGCTGAGAGGCCAAATGCTGAGTGTAACAAAAAAACGAATAAAATCCAAATATTTATTTTTTCTCATTTAGAGTTAATTAAAGATATAGTAAAAATACGCTGATGCATTTATAGAATATACATTATTACCAATAATGTTAATATTTTTTTACAATCTCTAGTTATTAGTTCGGTTGGGGTGTACCGAAGGAGGCACTATGGGAAGGGGACTTAAAAAAATTTCCTCAAAAAAAATTTTTTTTAAACATTCGTTTTTCGCGTTTTTGATCATTGGGGTCGACAGAGGGTATAAATATAAGCAAATTAGATGCCTTGGGCTTTTCCTCTATCTCAAGTCGTTTTAGAGATATGGGCCTCCAAAGTTTCCTCAAATGTATGGTCAAAAGACTTAGAAAATTCTTAGCTTATCTTAGTAGCAATAAAAATCTAATGAAACAGTTTATGAAATTAGTGTCTACTTCTGTTACATAAACGTGTATTTTGCAAAATTTTAATTTTTCCCCTATATCTGAGCAATCGTTCTTAGCTAAATAATGGCAACATCGCTCTGTAAAAATCGATAAGAAATGTCAAAACCGGTCTTGTCCAGTGTTGCCAACGTAGGCGATTTTTCGCCATTTAGGCTACTCAGATTGGAAAACGGCGACCAAAAAATCGTAAAGGCGACTGGTCGCCGTTTAGGCTACTCGAAAAATATTAAATTTACTTTTATTTATAATAGAATTACGACACAAATAAGCACAAAAAAAATAATCTACATAAGAAGATATACGACAATCAAGATAAAAAGATGGCAAAACCCTTCACCCATATTGAACGTTTCATCTCTAAATACCTCTGAGATCATGTTGGCAATACTGTGAAAATATCACAGGTGGAGTTGCATAAATTTAAATTCGAATCAACCGAATATTCGAATCAGTATGTTTATTAGAACTATTCGAATCAGGAAATTTTATCCGCTTAACCTTTAAGAGTAATAACAAAACAGGGCAAGAACAGAAATTGCTCGCAGCAGATCAAGCAGAATAATGTTTTAGAGTCTGGCTAATGCGTCGTTGGACACGCCAATTTAAAATCTTTTCTTTCTTTAACTTTAAAACACTGTTTTGATACTTTTATTTTCTTTAAATAACTTCAAACTCTAGTTTAAAAGACTTGTTGTTTAAGTGTTAAGTACTGATTTTATTGTATGTACAGGAAGTTATAATATAAATACATAAGTAAATAGTTAAAAAGATGGTTTTTATTTTAGTTTCGGGTTTGGGCTACTTTAGGCTACTCAAGCATTGAAAATTGGGCGACATACGGTCTTGACTTGTTGGCAACACTGGTCTTGTCTGACTTCGAGAAGAATCATATGATTTAAATAGTTTTAATGTGTTAAATACACCAATTAAATGTATTATTCAATTAAAACGCTATTAGCACAAGCCAAGAATTGTTACAAAACATTTAAAAACATGAACGGAAACCCGTACTGGGTAAGTTGCGGAATTTTTCATTTAAGATAATCAATTGTTTACATTAGATTTAATGTTGTTTTTGATAAGCAAAGCGAATTAGGTAGTATTAAAATATAATTTATCGATTCAATAAGTGAGCGCTATCGCAATGCCAAGTCTATTATTATTTATTGTTTCTTGGAAATCGGCGTAAAACCGACATAACCTCTTTTTAATTTGCAAGTGCGAAACTTTCTATTACGAAACAGATTTAGTCAGTGTATCTCCCTAGAACATTAAAAACACAATTGGTTACCGTTCCGTTTCCCTAAATACCAGCGCAATTTGCCATTAATAAGCAGTCAGTTTCGAAGTTACCGAGAAATTAATTAGATTACATACATATAAGTTAATTTACTCATGCCATAAGTTCCCATTATGGTTGGTAGAGACTATCGATCGCCACTGAAAAGCCTACCTAACTTTATTGGATTAAATATTTTTAATGTTAATAATGGTTTACATTGGAGACTGATTATAATAGCCAAGTATATAAATACTTAATTTCAGACTTCAGCTATTGTCATTAGTTTTTAAATAGTAAAATGATTATCCAAGTACCTAAGAATTTGTACCATTGCATTAAATTTATTCATATATTATCAGCAAATAGATTTATACTACTAGACATGGGCTGTCTCAAAAGATCACTAGGCCGATCCTGTGCTGCTACCATAAATAGCCATAGTGTATTGTATATGATATTAGCAAGATCCTTCTTTTAATATAAAAAAAATCCTTAGGACTTACAATTACAACCAAATAATGATATCTATTCTATTCATATAACTATACAAATTTCTTTCCCAAATTTAAAACATACTGACAAAGAAGTGAGTCAGATGGGCAAAGAATAAATGAAGAATATAATTATTTTTCCCTTTGTATTAAGGACAGACATTTGGCCTCTTAACAGGGTCAATAGCGTCTTATCTACATAGTGGGATTATTGTTGAAATGCCTTTATCAATCAATAAATAAAAACTAGTTATAACTTGAAGTTGATGGAATTTGGATCATGAACACAATCTAAGCTACTATCATACCATATACATAGATATACATGCTCTCAATAACTCAAATGTTCGCACCATATATCTCCAAAAGGGTTGGTAGAGGTACTAATACTACTGAACTTCACATGACATTATCATGTCACCTGGTATTGAAAGTACCTGCATTTTGGACAATGTACTCAAGGGGTAGGGGGCAGGTCTATTGCAGTTGATATAAAAACACTGTCACATGACTAATTACAACTTAAACATATGGGTTTCCTCACAATGTTTTCCCTCACCATTAACAACCATAATAAATTAACCACATAATTGACTTTAGAAAAGACAAATTGGTGTAGACCCGACGCGGGATTTGAACTCACGCCTGTTTTTGTTCTACCCATTGGACAATCACAGTTGTTATATATATATGCTCATGTCTATAAATCCCAATTAAATCTTGAATCTCAACTCTCAAACATGTAAATTGTCAATGCTAAAATGGTTTGGGCAAAGATATCGGATGGATGAGATTAAATTGGTTAAAGAGATAGATAGAGCTTTAGAGGTTGCTATAATCATACAAAATGACAAACAATAGTCTCTACCCACCCCTATTGGAACTGATGGAGTGAGTTTATATATCCTATTAATATTATAAAGGCGACAGTTTGTAAGTATGGATGTATGGATCTTTGTTACTCTTTCACGTAAAAACTACTGAATGGATTTGAATGAAACTTTACCACAATATAGCTTATACCTTAGAATAACACATAGGCTATAGCTTATACATCAGAATAACACATAGGCTACAATTTTTGAGGTTTTATTAAATTAATTAAAAAAACGCCTTAAGTTTTGTCATTAGCAAATTTGATTGTACGAAGTCTGTCGGGTCAGCTAGTGTATGTATAAACCGTCAAAGAGATATATTTGGCTTTACAAATGTAATTAATCCATCATTTTACAAGTTAATATCTATAATTCTTGACATTAGGCTTAATGTGTGTTATATCTTATCTCATGTACTATTGATTGTAATAAACGTATTTACAATGCTGTCATTACATTATCTATCTGCTATATGAGATAAAGATTAGCTTGGCTCGTGGCAGGTTAATAACTACAAAGTAAAAAAACTGCAATAATCTTCTGCTTAGTAATAATTGCCATGTAGTGCCGGCTTAGAACGTCACTACCCCTTTCTACCCATGGTTGTCGTCAGAGGCCACTAAAGGTATTGGGGATTTATAAGGCATTTTTGGGCGATGCGGTGGGAAACCCATCACCAATGATGCATTATTTCTACCATCTTGTCCCCTATCAACTTCCAAATGTGGCTGAGGAGTTTCTTACTCTGAAGCTCTGGCTACCCCTTCAAGGGATTTATAGCCGTAAGTATATGTATCTTTCTGGCTACCTCTCTCTGAGTTTCATAGCGTAAGTGTAGGCACTTTAGTAAAGCGTATTTTCAATATATTTAGCTTAGGTTATAATATATTTTTTGTCCATGCTGTTTACATTCACTACAAAATTGTATTTTACATTTTTTTCTGATAAAAAGATAAATTTAAAACGAAAAGTATGCGACATTGTAATGTCATTATGTTTTTGTTGAGGAAACTTCATAAATAACGATTATACAACAATAGGTTCTTTTTTGTATTATTCGTCTCATTTGTACGTGATTGGGACAAATATTGTTCTGTCTAAGAAATGAAGGTCGTCATAATTCCTAGAATATTAGAATTTGAAAGGAAATTCATACAAACATATTAAATGAAGCTTTGTGGTGGCTTAGAATAGCATTGCCCCTTTGCTTGGGCGGCTGCTTTAAGAGGCGATTAAGGGAATGAGTTTTTTTTTGTAAGTGGATTCTGGGCGATGCGGTTGAAGATCCATCACCAATGATACTTTATTTCTACCATCTTCTCCCCTATCAACTTCCAAATATGGCTTAGGAGTTTCTAAATCTGAAGCTCTGGCTACCCATTTTTGGGATTTATGGCCGTGAGTATAGGTATGTATGCAAAATAACACTGTCTCCATGCAGAAAGGCCTGAGTTCAAATCCTGAACCGACTACACCAATAATTCTTTTCAAAGCTCATATGCTTATTCATCAATATATTTCCAGAAACTTCAAATGTGTGGCACTGAGGAAGAGATGAGGGACGTGGCAGCGAGGATATGCAAGAACTATCTTCACGGCACCTGGAAGCTGGTGGAACCCTCAGATCTTGAGTTTAGGAGGATTAGGTGATTATTAGAATGTTTTTGTTCATAAAAACCACATGTGGGGATCATTTCTAAAAAAAAAGGAAAGAAAAAGTTTGACGCCAGCGGGAATTAAACCTACGAACTCCGGGTATACGCCCCCGTCGCTCTGCCAATTGAGCTACCGTGTCAAGTGGCGTCCAGTGCGAAATTGTTCTTTCCTTTGTTTCTTTCACACTTTTTAAGTAGTGTTAGCGTTCCCTACGTTAAGGTGATTTTACTGTGATCGAGCTGGTATTGAAGCTTGTAAAGAGTGCGAATATTATATGGCCAATGTGGATGGCAACAGTAAAGAACGACCACGAAGAACATATTCAGATCAATATAAGTTGCACCTGCAGACAAACAGTTTTTACAGTTTGTCTGCAGGTGGAGTCTCTTATGTATTTATGTATTATATAACATAACATATAATAACATAAAACATAAACGTTCACGCCAAATATCCCCGAAGGGGTTGGCAGAGGTACTAATACTTCTGAACATCACGTGACTTTGTCACCTGGTGTACAGAGTACCCACGTTTTGCATGGAAAGTGTACTCACGTGATAGGGGGCAGGCCTATCGCCGTTTTGTACGAATACACTGTCACATGACTAATTACAACTCAGCCATGTGGGTTTCCTCACGATGTTTTCCCTCACCGTTAACAACCATGATAAATTAACCACACATATGTCTTTAGAAAAGACAAATTGTTGTAGGCCCGACCCGGGATTTGAACACTAGTCGCTTGCACGTTAACTGGTGTTCTACCCATTGAGCCATCACGTCGTCTGCCTACCTAAGGACTATGTAATGTAATGTATATATACTGACGGCTTAAATACTAAAGGGGTAGCCAGAGCTTCAGAATTAGAGTTCCTCAGCCACTTATGGAAGTTAAGTGAGGAGATTGAAAAAAAAGGTTGTTGTTGTGATGATGTGTCTCACTGATAAAGCCCCTATACTCTAAGTCGTCTTTTTATGACATCTGCGGAAAAATGGGTTAATGCTATTATAAACCGACACTACACAGGTGAAATGATGATGAGGCTAAAGGAAATTTCCATTACCATAACAACTAAAATTTCGTTTATATCCTTGATAGTATATTTTGACGCATAAAAGTCTGTTTATTACGCACAATAATCTATATTATCATTGATTAACTGATACTAGATGATTAAAGTTCATATGACCCTTTTATTTATTTAGCCTTGAATTTACGATTATCGCTTGTATTATCAAATTTATCGTATTATTATTGTTAATGTATCAAGTAGAACATGAGTCATGTATGTGAGGTAGGCGAGAGTTTTGTCAGGATCGTACAAAGTGGCGGTTGATAGTATCAGCCAACCCCAATGGAAAATAAAGGCGCGAGAAAAGTTGCTATTGTACTTTGCTGTGTAGTGTCTGCTTAGAATAGCGCTACCCCATTTCTTCCGGTGGGTGTACGTAAGAGGCGACTAACGGTATTGGGGCTTTTAAGGAAATATTGGGCGATGCGGTTGGAGACCCATCACCAACAACCTTTATTTTACCATCTTTTCCCCACTCAACTTTCCAAAAGTGGCTGAGGAATTTCTAATTCCTTAGCTCTGGCTACCCCTTCTAGGGATTTATAGCCGTGAGTATATGTATGTATGTATGTATATGCTTGTGCTTTTAGATTTTTCTCGAGCCTTTGATAGCATGTTTAGACCCTTGCTTCTATCTAAGATGTCGTATTATGGCTTTGACAACACAGTGGTGAAATGGTTTGACAGTTATTTAAAGGACCGGGCGCAACTGGTTGAGTTACGTACAATAAATGGAACCTCTCTGCGTTCTTCACTAAGTGAAGTTGCGAAGGGGGTGCCGCAGGGAAGCATACTGGGACCGCTATTATTTATTCTGTACAGCGCCGACATAGTATCTAGCATTAAATATTGTCATTTTCACCTTTATGCAGACGATTTACAGCTTTACACCTCTACGATTCCTGCTGATACAGTCAAATCTGTTAAAGCAATCAATGAGGATCTTGATCGTGTTGCGGCCTGGTCTGATAAAAACTGTCTGGTCCTGAATCCCTGTAAGTCCAAGTACTTGGTACTAAAAGTCAAATGCATAATACTCAAGGTATGTGCACGTTTTTGTTTTCATATCCCACCTCGTTCCCATGTCAGTCCATACTTGAATGACGCAGATTTACTAAATACAGCATCGCGTAGAACATTGCACCTTGGTTTGCTTTTGTTTGGTATTATAAATAATGAAAAGCCTTCCTATCTCTACGAAAAGCTAAAATGGTCCAATCAGTTGCGACATTTCAAGACAAGAACACTGTTGCCTACACATCGTACAGCAGCTTTTCGGGGTAGTTTTAAATTTGCGGCATCCAAGTGCTGGAATGACCTTCCCCCTCCTATTAAATCTGCAGCTGGTAAATCATCTTTTAAGCGTATGCTTAAGAGATATTTATTAACGCTGCAGAAGAACCCCTCCCCTTCTATCCAGCACACTTTTTTGTAAGTAAGTAGTTTGTAGATGTTTCGCGCATAATATAATAATATAATGTAATATGATTATCCCGGAGAGAGTATAATATATATGATATCAATTAGTGTATTATATGCATTATGCAGGATATTTGTGTATGTGTGTTATATCGATATGATATTTTTATCTAGTAATATGTATATATATAATTATATATATAGTATAGTAACACATTATTGTTTTATTAAGATAGTCCGTGGCGTGACACATTATGGTTCTGGCTGAAAACCAGTTTTAAAGGCATATGCCTTTAAATAATGCTGAGCCAGAAGCCAATTCTTTGCCTTTGTGTGCTTTTTTTTCCTTTTTAGTATTGTTACGTACCGGGTTCTTAATTTGATAAATACCAGTCACACTTTCGTGCAATAAGGTGTAATTATATTTATTGACCAATAACGCACTTTACACAACACAACAAACACTATCGATAATTAACTATCGATACTCGCACTAATTAACAACACTAATTTACTCCGTTATAGTAACACTGTCCACACCGTTAAGCTTATTTCCGTAATCCGTATATCACTGCACTGTCGTATTTAATTTCTTCGCTCTAGTATTTCGCTTGTTCTCGCTTTAGTTCTTCGCACTCGAATAACTCCGTAGCACGCGTCGCTCTTTATATATGCCAAATCTCAAATACGCGAATATTACAGAAAGTTCTAGTACCACATTCTCGAAAAGTCGATATTCGAGAAACATCTAGTAATTCCTTTTTTTACTTATTAAAATACTAGTAACGCCATCTGTTATCTAGTAGTGGCAAATCCTATCTCCTACTTGCGAACAGATGTCGTAACATTACCCCCTCCTTACATTAATACTCGTCCCGAGTATTATTGCTTCCATGGTACTTCGCAAGTCGATCGATGTGAACTATTTTCGAAGCCCCTCTAGGTTGGCGTTGAATTCTGTTCGTTACATCGTTTATTCTAGTGACCACCTTGTACGGTCCTTCCCACCTATTTTGTAACTTAGGGGACTTCCCTTTCTGGCGAGTTGGATTGTGTAACCAGACGAGCATACCCTCTTCGAAACGCGGCGTGTTAGCTTTACGGTCATATCTGGTTTTCATCTTTTCACTAGCATGTAAACCATTTTCACGCACTAGGGAATGTACATCTTGCATTCTTTCCCTCAAATCGCTTACATATTCAGTTACACTCTGCGGCTCAACTGGTGACCCTCCTGTCAACAAATCTACAGGCAATCGTAGCTCTCTTCCGAAATTGACGAAAGCAGGTGTTTCCTTCGTGCTTTCGTGAACAGCTGACCGGTAAGACAGTAAAAATAATGGAATGTGTTTGTCCCAGTCCTTCTGATGTTTTTCAACCATCTTCGCCAACTGTCTCTCCAGTGTTTGGTTGAACCTCTCCACCATTCCATCTGACTGAGGATGATATGGCGTCGTCCTGGTTTTATGCATTCCAAGTAGTTTGCACACCTCTTGAAATACTTGTGACTCAAAATTTCTTCCCTGGTCAGAGTGTATCTCCAGGGGCACGCCAAATCGACAGATCACTTCCTCAACCAGTTTTGTAGCCACAGTTATTGCTTCTTGATTGGGTATGGCAAACACTTCAGGCCACTTAGTGAAGTAATCCATCACCACCATGAAATATTTATTTCCGGACTCTGATTGTGGAAACGGTCCAGCCACATCAACGGCAATCCTCTCCCAGGGAGCTCCCACATTGTACAACCGTAATCCCCCTCTACTCCGGGTCTGCGGACCTTTCACCGCGGCACACGTTGTACATTTCCGGCACCAGTCCTGTACGTCGTCCCTACAATGAAGCCAGTAAAACTTCGCACGAACCTTCTGCAACGTACGATTTACCCCAAGATGCCCGCCCGAAACACCGTCATGTGTTTCCCGCAGTACATCTTGAACCTTGGCTCTGGGCACGACCAATTGTAGGTGCTCTTCCTTCCTCAGCGGGCAACTTAATCTCAAATGGCCCCTTTTCCCGCAGCCATAACAAATCGGTCCAGTACTCCTTCCGACGGGTGCTTTAATGACCTTGACGTCCTCATTTGCTTCCGCAATCTCACGAAGTCGATGAGTTTGGCGCGTATCCTGGCGGCAAGCTTCAACTTCTAGAGCGTTCGCCAAGGCATCCTTGAGAGACGTGTGGTGTTGAAGTCTCACCGCTGTTCTCACTTCGATATCTCTGATGCCGTCGACGAATGCTTGCACCAGGTTCATTTCCACCGTCTTCGGATCTACACTGGGATAGGCCTTGCGGACGAGCTTCTCGATTTCAAGGGCCCACTGCTGAAGTCCCTCTCCGGAACGCTGGACCCTATCACGCAGCTGAGCGCGGAACACGTGCTCCAGGTGTCGCTCTCCATAGCGAGACTCCAACGCATCCAGCAGGTCCTTGAAACCACCACTCGGAGTCGGCAGCGCCTCTATTACTGACAGTGCTTGACCTCGGAGCGCCACCGTCAGTGCAGTCAAACACTGTTCATCAGTCCAACCATTGGCAGCCGCAACAGTCTGGAACTGATGTCTATACGCCGACCAGGATGTTGTTCCGTCGTAGGGAGGAACCTTCACCCGAGGACCATGGACAGCTACTACATTCTCACCGGAGACAACCTTGACCGGTCGTGATTCAAGCTGCAGAACCCTTTTCTCCATTCCGCGGAAGTCGGTCTTCATGTCATCGATATCTTTCTCAATAGTGGTTACCTGCTCCTTCATCTGCTCTACGTCTTTTTCCACAGTAACCACCCGACCACTGACTTCATTGACCGCAGTGAGAACTTGTGAGAACTTAGTTTGCTGTTCCTCGCGCAACTCACGAACTTCTTGTTTCACAACACCCTGTATCTCCGAATGTATGTTTTTCAACATTTCAACTATCATCGCCAAGTCAGTATTAGTTGCGGCCGCCGGCGCCGTTGATGTAGACGGCGCGTTAGTCACCGCGGACGTCTCCTCTGGAATGTCACTCCGAGGGTTCGTGACCGATGACCTCATTTCCGACAGCTGTTCACCCTCTGCGGCTTTCTGAGCGCGTGTCTTCATACCCTCTCTTCCGTCTTCCTTTGGCATAACTGGCATCTTCAAATCCACTTCTGTCACCAATTGTTACGTACCGGGTTCTTAATTTGATAAATACCAGTCACACTTTCGTGCAATAAGGTGTAATTATATTTATTGACCAATAACGCACTTTACACAACACGACAAACACTATCGATAATTAACTATCGATACTCGCACTAATTAACAACACTAATTTACTCCGTTATAGTAACACTGTCCACACCGTTAAGCTTATTTCCGTAATCCGTATATCACTGCACTGTCGTATTTAATTTCTTCGCTCTAGTATTTCGCTTGTTCTCGCTTTAGTTCTTCGCACTCGAATAACTCCGTAGCACGCGTCGCTCTTTATATATGCCAAATCTCAAATACGCGAATATTACAGAAAGTTCTAGTACCACATTCTCGAAAAGTCGATATTCGAGAAACATCTAGTAATTCCTTTTTTTACTTATTAAAATACTAGTAACGCCATCTGTTATCTAGTAGTGGCAAATCCTATCTCCTACTTGCGAACAGATGTCGTAACAGTATTTTTAATTTTGTTTATTTTTTTTATTTTTTTATGTTCTTATTTGTTTTCGATTATTTTACCACGTACTTTTAATATGGCGATAATAATTTGTGAATTATTTGTATTTTGTCACAGTTGTGCCCTTAGGCAATGAATAAATACTATCTTTCTTTTTTTTGTCTTTCATTATATTAATAACATCCAAAACTAGGAAACAATCGTTTATGCTCATCACATAAATGCTGCTCTCAGCGGGGATCGAACCTCCCTCCGGACCGAGACTAGTCACCTATCCACTCAGCCACGTACGTCTACAAATACTGTAAAGCCAATAAAATGTTTAAATAAAACAAGCAATCTTAAGCTGGCTTAGAATAGCACTTAACCATTTCTTATAAATAAAGAGTAAATAAAGGAAAGAAAAATTTCGACACAGGCGGGAATCGAACCCGCGACCTCGGGTATACGCCCCGACGCTCTGCCAATTGAGCCACCGTGTCAATGGCTGCCAGCGCGATCTATCCTTTATTTCTTTTACACGTTTAAGTAGTGTTTGCGTTTCCTACCTCCGAATTAGTGAAAAAAAGCCACTTGTCTATGGTAATGGGGATTATTACCATAGACAAGTTCTTTCCTTTATTTATACTTTATTTATTAGTAGTAATCCCCACATGAGGTTTTTATGAACAAAAAGATTTAAATTAACCATTTCTTCCCGTGAAGGTCGAAATAGGCGACTATGGGTCCTAATATTCTTAACATTTTAAATGTTGGGCGATGTGGCTGGACACCCATCACCAAATGTATTAATTTTATAATCTTTTCCCCACTCGGCATTCAAAGAAAACTGTGTAATTTCTAAGCCTAAAGCTCTGCCTACCCCTTTCTAGGATTTATATCCGTGAGTTGAGTATGTTATTATTTTGTTGCTAGTCTAGAACCAAAACGAATCATAATTAATCGCAACGTTTTATGCTTCAGAAAACACGCCACAAAAAGTATAACTACCTATCTATTTCTTTACCAACTTGACGAATTGAAGTTAGTTTTTCTCTTTATAATGTAAAGTGTTTTTTACGACTAAAACAAAAACAAACTCTGTAGTGTCGGCTGAGACTAACACTACCCCATTACTCCCGTGGGTGATCGTAAGAGGCGTCTAAGGGTATGGGGGCTTTATAAGTGGTTTCAGGGCGATGCGGTTAGCCTAGTTAGTAGACACATATCCACAGAGTCTGCCAACTATACAATTCATTGTGTGCAATAGGTTATGAATGCGCGCCTGACGTCTATAATGACACACTGTTTAGTTTTAAGAAAATATGTAGGCAGTTGGTGCCTGAAATTAAATAATCAATTATTATTAATTTTTTTCATTATTTAACTTCTTATTAAATACAAATTTTCAAATGTTTTGGTATTATCACTTTATATTTTATTATATTTTTAATTTTATTAATTTTTTTTGTTTGTAATTTACTATTAATATTGGGAATTTTAATTGTCTATTCTAGTTTTATTTTATTATAGTTTTTAATCAAATTTTTAGTTATATCTTTAAGTAATAATATTGTCAATGCTGTGTGCACTGTTGTTGGCATTATAACTGACCAATACTTTAAAATGAATGTTAATGCAATCTATGTTATAATGCTGTTGGTGTGCCTTGAATAAATAAATAAATATCGCCAAAAACATTTATTTTACAATCATTTCTTCATTCAACATCCATAAGTGGCTAAGGAATTTCTTATTCCAAAGCTCTGGCTAGCTCTTTTTGGGATTTATAGCCGTGAGTATATATGTTATGGTCGTCTGAGTCAATTAAAAAAGTAATTTTAAGTAGGCACTGGCTGAAAATCGGCGCTTTTGTCAATCTATGTGACAATAGCAAAATACCGAGCCAGGTACCTTTTCGCCAAATGAGGGCACATATATCGTCTGTGGGCACATTGTGTAAATTGTAAGTTTTGTGTTTTATTAATTATTATTATTTAGTTTTTTTCTAGTATATAGGTTCTTTTTTGTTGTTGTATAAGTTGTTTGTGTCTCTTTTAATTGTTTTTTTTTTATATTGTTTGTGTCCTCAAGAGGAGAATAAATATTTTTCTTTCTTTCTTTTCTTTCTATTGGAATTACCAGCCACATTAGCCCTGTAATTGTATTAGCCAATTGTACTTATATTCAATATATTCAATAACAATATTTCTATTTGTTTTAATTCTAATGTGCAGTAAACATCTTTCTATTCTATTCTAACTATTTGATCTAAATTTGTCCACCGTCGTCGTTCTCTACTGACATTACCATCTACATAATATTCTATTCTATTATAACTATTTGATCTATTTGGTGTCCGAAGTATGAAGTGTAAAAGAGCATGAATGAAATTGATGGATGTGAACGAACCTAGAGTGGTTTGCCAGGATCGTACAAAGTCTCTGTCCACCCCAATGGAAACTAACGGCGTGATTATATGTATGATCTAAATGTGTGATCTGTAGTACATCCACATTACCATCCACATACCCCCAAAAATTTCAACTACTGAACAAATTTTCACGCAATTTTCTTGTTACAGCGGTGGTCTATCAAACTTTCTCTACTACGTGGCCTTGCCAGACGACCTGTCTAGGTTCAGATCCCAGATGAGACAACAATTCAAGGAGTCTTCAGATCTTCATCCAGATAGTTTGAGTTCCAGCACTTTGCATTTGAGGAAGGACTCTTTTAGTTTGGATGAACCGAAAAAGGTGAGGGTTTTATTGATGAAGAAAGAGTGATGTGATGAAAATAGATAGAAAATTTAAAGTGGCAATTATGATAGTAACTACCTTTATTTTATTGTATGACTACTTCTCATGCAGAGAGGCGTGGGTTCATATCTAGAGTTGGACGTAAACTCAATATGTCTTTTCTAAAAGTTGTATGTATGGTTAATTTATCATGGTTGTTGTGAGGAAAACAGCGTGGGGAAACCCCATGGCTGAATCGTACAACATAACATAACATATACTCACGGCTATAAATCCCTAGAAGGGGTAGCCAGTGCTAAGGAATTAGAAATTCCTCAGCCACTTTTGGAAATTGAGTGGGGAAGAGATGGTAAAGTAAAGGTTGTTGGTGATGGGTCTCCAGCCGCATCGCCCAAAAATCCCTTTAAAGCCCCAATACCGTTAGTCGCCTCTTACGTACACCCATCGGTAGAAAAGGGGTAGTGCTATTCTAAGCCGACACTACACGGCAAATCGTACAAGTACACAGAATACATGTTACATAAATGTATTCGTACAAAACGGCGATAGGCCTGCCCCCAATCACGTGAGTACACTGTCCATGCAAAACGTGGGTACTCTGAACATCAGGTGACAATGTCGCGTGATGTTCTGAAATAGAACCTCGGCCACCCATTCGGGAATATATGGCGTGAACTATTGCGTACTGTTTAACGCTGTGTAGTGTCGGCATAATAGAATAGCACTACCCCATTTCTTCCGGGATTTTTGGGCGATGCGGTTGGAGACCCATCACCAACAACCTTTACTTTACCATCTTTTCCCCACGCAACTTTCCAAAAGTGGCTGAGGAATTTCTAATTCCTTAGCTCTGGCTATCCCATCTAGGGATTTATAGCCGTGAGTATATATATGTTTGTTGAAGGCTTAGCTAGCATTAAAAATGTTTGTTCACCTCTTTATAATATTCGTATATTTATGTAATAAATATAACAATCCATTGCGCAGGTCCTACTGCGTATATACGGCCAAGTGCACGGCGAAAGAGCAATGGATGCCATAGTGACAGAGTCTGTGATATTTACGTTGTTATCTGAGAGGAAGCTGGGACCCAAATTACATGGAGTCTTCAGTGGGGGCAGGATCGAGGAATATATACCTGTAAGTATTACTATATTATATGTATAATTATGGTTTTCTATAAATTTGTACAATAAATTATTGAACATAATACATACATACATACATATACTCACGGCTATAAATCCCTAGAAGGGGTAGCCAGAGCTAAGGTATTAGAAATTCCTCAGACACTTTTGGAAAATTGAGTGGGGAAAAGATGGTAAATTAAAGGTTGTTGGTGATGGGTCTCCAACCGCATCGCCCAAAAGTCCCTTAATAGCCCCAACACCGTTAGTCGCCTTTTACGTACACCCACCGGAAGAAATGGGGTAGTGCTATTCTAAGCCGACACTACACAGCATTCATATTGGCAATTACTTGTTATTTTAATCTCATCGAATTTTAATTCCAGGCCCGATCCCTCCTAACTCGTGAGCTATCCGAACCAGCGTTATCAATGAAAATAGCAGAAAAGATGGCGGCCATACATCTGATGGATGTACCACTGTCCAAGGAACCCAATTGGGTTTGGAAAACTATGAACAAGTGGTTGAAAACTGCGGTGGGGGAGAGGTTTTCTAATGAGGATTTGGGGAAGGTATGATTTATCAGTAGAATGTTTTTTTTTAAGTTTGGAGAAGGATTTTGTTCAATAATTATGATTAAGTTTTGAGCAGAACAGATGTAAATATAACTGGGTTTGGAAAACTATGAACAAGTGGTTGAAAACTGTAGTCGGGGAGAGGTTTTCTAATGAGGATTTGGGGAAGGTATGATTGTTGCGTACATTTACTTTTTAAGATCGGAGAAGAGTTTTGCCTTGAAGAGAATGTCACTACCCCTTTCTACTTACGGGTGTCGTAAAAGGCGACTAAGGGTGCGTTTCCACCAAAGCTGTGCTAGGAAAATGTGTCGTACGAAGATGTTAAAATTCGGATTGATGTGCGGTGCGAGCCTTGCGAGAATGCGTTGCAAGACTGTGTAATGTGTTAAGTACAAAAGTAAAAGTAAATTGCTGTTAAGTGCCGGCTCAAAATTTGCTGTGTAGTGCCGGCTTAGAATAGCACTTCCCCATTTCTTCCGGTGAGTGTACGTAAGAGGCGACTGACGGTATTGGGGCTATAAGGGATTTTTGGGCGATGCGGTTGGAGACCCATCACCGATAACCTTTATTTTGCCATCTTTTCCCCACAAGACTTTCCAAAAGTGGCTAAGGAATTTCTAATTCTTTAGCTCTGGCTACCCCTTCTAGGGAATTATAGCCGTGAGTATATGTATGTACATCTCTCGAATAATATTTCTCGCACACTCTGTCGCTTGTTTTGTATGTAAAAAAAACTCGCACCGCTAAGCCGTTTCCACCAGAGCTCTCCTACGCGAAGCTAGGTAACTGAAGAAACTCTATTTGTTCTTCAGAAACATATTTCTGGTGGAAATGCAGCCTAAGGGTATGGGGAATTTTTAAGTGTTTTTTGATCGATGCGGTACCATGACTGAGAACCATCACCAACGATACTTTATTTCTACCATCTTGTCCCCATCAACTTCCAAATGTGGCTGAGGAGTTTCTAGCTTTGAAGCTCTAACTAATTAAGTAAGGTTTACAAGGATATCGAAGTTGTACCTCTCACTTATTCCATTAAAAAAAAACTGCACATGAATTCGAAGCCCGTGGTAGGTTCGTAAAGATGAACACTATTTTTGAATATATATTTTGTTAACAACTCATTAAAAGTTAGTCGAAATATGCTCTTATAATATTTTGTTTTAGAACGAGGAAGAAAAAGAAATAATAAAGCGGTTGAGGACAGTAAACTTTGAGAGCGAAATCGAATGGGTGAACAAATATGTGGCTACTATCGACTCCCCAGTGGTTTTCTGTCATAATGACATGCAAGAAGGTATGTTTTTATACTAAAAAAAATTATATCAAATTTTATTTTGCAGTGACTTTACCCATCAATTAAATAGCCTGAGCATGTATGGATAAATTTGCTCTGTGCCATATTTTTCCTGTTTTGAGGAACCCGCCTATAGTATTTTCACCTTGTATTGAAAATTATTTTTTACCATTCAGTAAATAAAAAACTAAAAATATATTTATTATAATTAATTAATTATTATAATTCTAATTTCTCTGGCTACCCCTTTAAGGGATTTATAGCCGTGAGTATATGTATGTATGTTATTATCTCTTTGTGTGAAAAGCTGGTTCCTGAAGTGGGTATTCGCCTGTAGTATAGGTCACAAACTAAAATGTTATTAAATGAACTTATCTTTCAAATTGAATGGATATAAAAGCAAAGCTAAACGTTAATAATATGCCATAAACAAAAAAAAAACTTTAAAAAACTAAAAATAAAATGTTCCAGGAAACATCCTAATGCTAGAAGACTACATCCATAACACAGAAGAGGATGAAGATATGAAACACTCTACCAGAGACCTATTACCTCTGTCTTTGGATGACGCGTCTACGAGAGACAGTATCAGCAGCCATATATCGGACAATGATGAACCGAAATTGGTGAGACTTTGCATTTTATGTAGATGATTTGCTTGTTGAATGCGAAGAAGAAGAAGAAAAAAACGGCCGCAAAGACGCAATGCAATTACTGTTACTCAGTTCTCTTTGCGAGTCTCCTCCATCGTAAAAAAATAATGAATGTAATTGTGATTTAGCAGATTAGTATTAAAAAAATAATTGAGAATCGAAGACCATTTCATATTTTTGTCTAGGTGTTCTATTTTTAAAATAAATGGCCAGTGACAGTATTTAAGAACCGACTAGGTATAGTATTACTACAAATATAGCTTATAAACATATAACTTAATTTTATAAATTCCCTATCTCAGGTACTAATAGATTTCGAATACTGCGCGTACAACTACCGCGGGTTCGACATCGCCAACCATTTCCAAGAGTGGGCCTACGACTACACCAACCCGGAACACCCGTATTACTATGAGGATCAGAGCCATTGGCCTACCCTGGAACAGAAGGTAAGAAAATATACTATATCTACATACATACATATACTCACGGCTGTAAATCCCTAGAAGGGGTAGCCAGAGCCAAGGAATTAGAAATTCCTCAGCCACTTTTGGAAAGTTGAGTGGTGAAAAGATGGTGCGATTAAGGTTCTTGGTGATGGGTATCCAACCGCATTGCCCAAAAATCCCTTA
This sequence comes from Bedellia somnulentella, assembly GCA_963576735.1. Lineage (NCBI taxonomy): Eukaryota > Metazoa > Arthropoda > Insecta > Lepidoptera > Bedelliidae > Bedellia > Bedellia somnulentella. The sequence goes on from OY755199.1 coordinate 1,402,098, forward strand.
AAAATCGAAATAATATACTATATCTGTACTTTAATATAAATATTATAGGAGTGAAAGTTTAGATGTTTGGATGTTTGTGTGTTTGAGTCGAAAAGGCTTCTCAATTACAGAATGTATATGAATGATATTTGGCAAAATGCTAGATAATTACCCAAATTAACAAATAGGATACTTTTTATCTCAAAAAATTGGATCAATAAAATATTCACGCCTGATTAAACTAAGAGTACCGGAAAAAACGCCTAAAGTTTATTCATAAGCAAATTTGACAGTACGAAGTCTGTCGGCCGTGTAGTGTCGGCTTAGAATAGCACTACCCCGTTTCTACCGATGGGTGTACGTAAGAGGCGACTAACAGTATTGGGGCTTTTAAGGGATTTTTGGGCGATGCGGCTGGAGACCCATCACCAACAACCTTTACTTTACCATCCTTTCCCCACTCAATTTTCCAAAAGTGGCTGAGGAATGTTTAATTTCTTAGCTCTGGCTACCCCTTCTAGGGATTTATAGCCGTGAGTATATGTATGTATGTATGTAGTTAGAGTAGTTTCGTTTCAGAACCGACAATACACAGCAAATCTACTCTAACTATTTTTAAATATTTAGTAGGGATAGTCAGTTCACCTGTCAGATTTCCACCTGTTTCAGCCTATGTCATATTTTATTGTCATCAGTTTCACCATGTTGTTGGACATCTATCTCACACGACCATAATTGATTGACCTCTTCATTCAAAGGTTGTCTGGAAGAGATCGCTTTTAGTGATAAGATCGCCACTTGTACTTTTGTTATTTAATTCTGTGTATTTGTAAATGTTTCTCCATATTTGATATGGAATAAAGAGTTTTCTATTCCATTGTCACAATTTTTCTCAAATCAAAACAATATTTATTATACAGGAAATCTTTATCCGCGAATACCTAAAACACTATCACGCCAACCCCGACACGAAGGAGGTGGCAGAACCATCGATAGACTCGGTAAACGAGTTACTAAATGAAGTTGATGCGTTCGCTTTGGTCAGCCATCTGTTCTGGTGTTTGTGGTCGGTCGTTAATGCGAGCAAGAGTCAAATACCTTTTGGGTACTGGGTAAGTTGTATACCTTTTATATATATACGTACATACATACAAACATATACTCACGGCTATAAATCCCTAGAAGGGGTAGCCAGAGCTAAGGAATCAGAAATTCCTCAGCCACTTTTGGAAGTTGTGTGGGGAAAAGATGGTGAAATAAAGGTTGTTGGTGATGAGTTTCAACCGCTTCGCCCAAAAATCCCTCAAAAGCCCCAATACCGTTAGTCGCCTCTTACGTACACCCACCGGAAGAAATGGGGTAGTGCTATTCTAAGCCGACACTACACATCAACATATATGCATATATATATATTTAAGCTTTAGGTAAATAATGGAGTAGGCAGAGACTATGGATCGTTAATTTGTACCGTCCTGGTTAACTTTTCGATATTTGGTCTTTTATTGTTCACATTATTCTGAGTACATTATTCTGAGATCGTCCAGTGACCAAAATTATACCTTAAATTTAAGTACACTCTAATTTATAAAAGTCAAAAGTTATTTTTTATTTAAGTAAAAACTATAATTTTTTGGACGTCATTTTTTTTAGTTACTCATTAATCCGTTGCTTTGGAAGGTGTTAGTAAAGAGAAGAATCAACAAAGAAACTCTTAACATTCACATTTTTTCATTTTATAAGCTCCCTGCCATAGAAAAATAATATAACAAGAATGATTTATTGTCAACGTCAATTTAACCACAAACATAACATAAACGATCACGCCGTTTATCCCCGAAGGGGTTGGCAGAGGTACCAATACTTCTGAACATCACGTGACTTTGTCACCTGGTGTTCAGAGTACCCGCGTTTTGCATGGACAGTGTACTCACGTGATAGGGGGCAGGCCTATCGCCGTTTTGTACGAATACACTGTCACATGACTAAGTACAACTCAGCCATGTGGGTTTCCTCACGATGTTTTCCCTCACCGTTAACAACCATGATAAATTAACCACACTTATGGCTTTAGAAAAGACAAATAGGTGTAGGCCCGACCCAGGATTGGAACTCACGCCCTTCTGTTTTCGGGCGGGTGTTCTACCCACTGGACTACCATGTCGTATTAACCACAAACTTTGACATTAAATAAAAATATATTAAACTCATTGTTGTGTGTGTAATGCACTTTTCATTGATTTAATGTACTTTGAATGCGCAGTCAAATAAAAATAGTCTTATGCACTCCCTTAACTACATGAGTGCAAAATTTATAAATCCTCCGACTGCAATTTTTTTAAAGATTTTCCTAAAGATTTTGTTTTACTTATTAATGTAGATATATTTTTAATATTTAAAGTTATCTAACATAACATTATATTTCAGGAATACGCTCTCTCCCGCCTCGATACATACCAGAGGCTGAAACAGGAAGTGATAAAAAAAGACAAATTCGGTATGAAAAGGAAAATATGTGAAGTGGATATATGAGTGACTCCCCCTGACTAGGCGATTTAACCTATCAATGTAAAGGCCTATCTTTACAATGATAGAATCGCCTATCATTGTACAAATCGGCACCTTATCGCTACAAAATAGGTAAATCGCCTATCAATGTAAAGATAGATAGGTTTGATACAGTGATGGAATGTGCAGTGTAAAGTTAGATAGAAGTGATCGCCTATCAGTGCAAAGATAGAAAGGGCCCACTATATGTGCAATTTAATCTCAATAATTTTGAACTTGGACTTGTAAGATTTGATATAGAAAGCCAAATAAGTGTATACCGAAGAACTTATATATGGTGCGAGCGAGATATATGTCTAAAGTTTTATGGATTTTAAGCGAGTGGGAAAGAGACAGCGTTATTCTGATAATTATAGCCAGTTTTTATATAGTAATATATAGTCTTACGATTTTTAATAAAATTACTTATCAATTAAGGAAATAAATATCTATATATTTTTAAATCCCTGTCGCTCTGCCAACTGACGTATATGGGGCGTATACCCGGATGTCCTGGGTTCGAGTCCCGTTGGTCTCCAAAATTTTTATTTCCTTAATTGATTAGTAATAATCCCCACATGAGGTTTTCATGCAAAACAAAGCTTACAAATCAATTGTGGTAACTTTGAACCAACTTTGGCACTTGGCTTTTAATAAGTTGTTTATACTAATTAATCTCAACTGGTTTTGACCCATTAAGAAGACAGAGCTTTAGAATAAAAGAAAATATCACTTTCTTTATCAATCAGTAAAAAGATTCAAGCCAAAACCACGGGAAGCGATGGGCTAGTGCTGTTTTTAGCTGAATATGTACGGCAATAACAAAAACTATGTACATGAGCTATGTATGTAAGCCAGTAAAAAATATATCAATTATATAAAAAATATTAGAATGCAAAGAAATCTAGTACATATTGAAATTCTTCGTATATGCCAGCAAAACCTATATTATGATTCGAACATAAATTAGGAATCAAGTATTTATTGAAATCGTTCAATCTTGGAACAAACTTACGTTAATAAATTGTCACAAAAAGTGTGCATTTATTTCCTTTTAACATATTTATTTTCTAAAATCATTATTCACAAGCTAAGATTGTACTTACATTAAAGTAAATACTGTACAAAAAAGTTAAGAATTTAAAAAAATATTAAAATTCGGGAAAAATAAAATTTGTTTACTTCAAATTTGAACGAAATTTTTAGCTGAACGAAATGAATGAACGGCAAAATAAGAATGACTGATTAGTGTCTTAATTATTCCTATTTGTGGTTCCTATGTTATTTCGTTGTATTTGGTTAATATTTTTCGGATAAAATTATAAAAATAAGTACAAAAAACACTTATAATTTATTTAATTCTAAATTGATACCATAGATATGAATTATTTTCTAAAGTTATAGTACACATTTTTGGTCATAATTATTGAAACTATTAATTTCACTTTAATTGCTCGAATGAAAGATGTTAAGAGTTTATCAGTTGAAATATTTATAAATAAAATTGAAAAAAATTTTGTCTCATAGACGCATTTTAACATGAATCAATGCAATCATATGTACTTCATTTTTAAGTCTGTAAGTCAGTTTTTTTTATATAGATGACATTCCAATGTTATTATTTATTTGTATGTACGAATAGAATGTTATTATTTATTTGTATTAATCGTTAAATTAGCTTTTATTAAAACTCGTTTATTAATTAAGTATTATTCAAAATCGCTGTAAAGATGTTTTTAATACTAAAGTAATTTTTGTTTAGAATTAGTATGTGTCCCTTATGTTATGCATTCACAACAAAATTTAATCTTTAATCACTTAACAGTATAATTACAAAATTAATTCGAAAAAAAAAGGCAATTCATGTCTTTTTTTATTATGACATTATTATTAACTCCATTTTAATAATTTATGTAGAATTTTCCCTGTAGTTTTTCTTGTCTGAAATCTTACGTTTTCTAACGTATCCTGTAGATTTGTTTATCTGTAACTCGGTACAAAGAAAAGTCTGTACAAAATTGTATGTGAACATGTCTTAACAAAATGTAATCCATAGATAGAGATTACAAAATGTAGATGTATTTCAATAGATTCTAAGTATTTGGTGCAATCGTGATTGATCTTTAGATTAGTACTTAAATTATTAAGCGCTTTATTGTTCTTAGTACATACATACATATAGTAACGGCCATATATCCCAAAATGGGGTAGCCAGAGCTTCAGAGCTAGAATTTGGAAGTTGATGGGGATAAGATGGTAGAAATAAATTATCGTTGATGGGTCCCCACTTAAAAAAGCCCCATACCCTTAGTTGCCCCTTACAACACCCGTGGGTAGAAAGGGGTAGTGACATTCTAAGCCGGCACTACACGGGATTTTATTGTCTTAGTGATTTATTCATTATCATATAGTGCTTATGTGCGTAATTATCGGAATTGTTTTAAGTTAGAACCAAAATAGAAAACCAAAAACGTTTAAGATCATATTTTCTTTAAAGCCGATAGCTTATCGTAAACCCTTCTCTATTAAGGTAGTTTAAGGCTGATATTGACTCTTGGAAGGGATTGAATCATTAAAAGATTTTGAAATTGTTATAAATATACCTCAAATGTAAAAGTAATAAAGATTTACTTCTAATATTCTGAATCAGTATGTACTTATGAAGGTGGCAGATGAGAGAAGCAAAATCTATGTACTTTCCCATGTTAATAACTTTCTTCTATCTTAAATTTAATTGCTTTGAGGAATTTTATTGTTTGAAAGTTAGTTCTGAATTAATTCACCGCTTTGGTCCCATATTTCAGTTCAAAAAACCTAGTTGACTAAATATACTTATAAATAAAATGTGAATAATCCTTTCAAATCAAGTGATTTCCTTTCGTTTTATTTTATATGATTGTGGACTGTTATAAGTACTTAGTTATTGTGATATAAACTAAAGAGAAATTGTATCATTTTTGTAAATAATGTTTAATATTAGATAGAATTTATCAATAAATTGAAATTATGCTTTGAAAATAAATCAGTTGTTTTATTTCGGAAGTCCTTATCCCCTTTTCCTTATGAACTTGTGGGAGTCATGTTAGAGCGCACACTACTGCGGACTCAAACGCACATAGCAGCGTCTCACTCATATTCCTACATCGCGGAGTGTAAATGTTTTTAAAATATAATATCATCCTCATCATAACAATGTGCATAAAGAATTTAAAAATCCATAGGTGCCGTTGCACATTCGGCCGCAACTACCTCGCAGCCCGGTGCAAGGTCTCTACGTTCATTGCGTGTTGAGTCAGGCACACATTTTAGCATGAGTTTATGAATAGGAGAATACACTGACAACACGCAGCCAGTCAAGAGTGGCCTCAAGTAATTTTAATTTACTATATTCATACATACACTTTTTTTCTGTTCACTTGATCAATAAACATTTTTTTATTTAAAAAAGATGTTTAATTATATTTAGTTTTTTCAAATCTCTTTCACTTTATCTTGGATGTCTCGCGTTTTTAACAGATGGCAAACCTAATTTGCGGCCGTTTTTATGTTATCATATTGCACACTACTGCGGACTCAAACGCACATAGCAGCGTCTCACTCATATTCCTACATCGCGGAGTGTAAATGTTTTTCGAGTTAAGCATAGATACAAATTATAAGTTGGTACACAGCAGGGTGTACTGGCCAGTATATCTTTGCTGTTCTCACAGTGGTGACCCCTCGATAAGAACATACGCTTCTTTCTACTACATTTCTCGATCTACCCGCAACTTCTATTCCTCGCTTACCTCACCACACCATTCATTCAGCAGAGCATCTACAGGCATGCAATCACCGGCCTCATTGCTCACACTGAATTTGGTAATTGGTAATAGGTACCTCCTAGCTTTGATATCGTCATATCGACTAGGAGGGGAGTACTGTGGGAGTCATGTTAGAGCGCACACTACTGCGGACTCAAACGCACATAGCAGCGTCTCACTCATATTCCTACATCGCGGAGTGTAAATCTTTTTCGAGTTAAGCATAGATACAAATTATAAGTTGGTACACAGCAGGGTGTACTGGCCAGTATATCTTTGCTGTTTCCACAAACTTACTTCATTATTAGTAAAGGGGTAAACAGAGCTTCAAAATAAATTTATCACATTTTGAAGCTTCCACCTTTCTCAAACGTTTACGCCAAATTTCCCTGAAGGGGTCGGCAGAGGTACTAATACTTCTAAACATAATACCAAGTGTTCAGAGTACCCATGTTTTCCTTTGGCAGTGTTCTCAAGTGATAGGGGGCAGGCCTATAGCTGTTTTGTATGAATAAACTGTCACATGACTAAGTACAACATACCATTTAGGTTTCCTCACAATGTTTTGTCTCATTGTTAAAAAAAAACATCTAAAAATTAGAACCACACATATGACTTTAGAATAAACCAATGTGGTCTGCGATTTGAACCCATACCTGTCAGCGTGATAGGCCATGTTGTACCCACTGAGCTATTAAGATGGTTTGAATTAATATTGGCAAAATACATACATACATATACTCACGGCTATAAATCTAAAAGGGGTAGCCAGCGCTAAGGAATTAGAAATTCCTCAGCCACTTTTGGAAATGTGAGTGGGGAATAGATGGTAAAAATAAAGGGTGATGGGTCTCCAACCGCATCGCCTAAAAATCCCTTAAAGGCCCCAATGGCGTTAGTCGCCTCTTACGTACACCCACCAGAACAATGGGGGAACTATTCTAAGCCGACACTACAAAGCAAAATAGGCAGAATCTATTTAACTATTCTCATACTAATAAATGCACTAAAGGGGTAGTCAGTGTGGAATGGGAAATCCCACACTTGTTGGAGGAAGAGTGCAGATAAGATGGTAAGATAAATAATTATCGAGGCAGTTCCTCATCGTCCAACAACTATTTTAATCCTTTATAAGGCAGAGGTATGATTTAGTATAACCATCTTTTCCCAAATCAACTTCCAAAAGAGGCTGAGGAATTTCTGATTCCTTAGCTCTGGCTACCCCTTTTAGGGATTTATAGCCGTGAGTATATGTATGTATGATCAAAAATTCATTGTATTTCACTTCTATTTGAAGGTAGGTAAGGTTGACTGGCAGAGATTGCTGTTGATAAGTCCACCTGTTGTTTACCTCTCATTTTATTTCATTCGGTATATGTCCGTGTATTGTTTTGGTGTTCAATAAAGTGTATTTACATATACATACATAAACTCACGGCTGTAATTCCCTAGAAGGGGTAGCCAGAGCCAAGGAATTATAAATTCCTCAGCCACTTTTGGAAGTTGCGTGTGGAAAAGATGGTGAAATAAAGGTTTTTGGTGATGGGTCTCCAACCGCATCGCCCAAAAATCCCTTAAAAGCCCCAATACCGTTAGTCGCCTCTTACGATCACCCACGGGTAGAAATGGGGTAGTGTTATTCTAAGCCGACACTATTAAATGTAATTATGGTGGCAAAGTGTATTTGTATTATATTATTGAAATTATGGTGTCCAATATATGACCAGAGTCTTATAAAGGGTTAAAGGCCCTAGAACCCTAAGTTGTTACATACAATACCTTGGGGAGGAATAGGTAAATGATACTACGCAGCTAAAACTAGACAGGAAACCTTCATAATTCACTTTCATCAGGGTTGGTTAGGTAAGTACAAGCAAAACAAACCTATGGATTTTAAGAATTTTTATTTGAACTTATTCCATACCATGTAAAACTAAACTACGAACTTAAGATTTATTTTGTCCCTTCAACTTCTCCAGTTGTTGTCTGTAAATGAGAAAAACAAAATAGTTAGATGCAGTTTAGGAAGTGAAAATACCTAGTGCGGTCAATAGGAAAGAACCCGCTTCAAGGTTGCACCGAAAAAAATATGGGATACAATAAATCAAGGATATATTTAATATTATGTAATACACAAATGAATAACATCCAAGACCAAGAAACAATAATTTATGCTCATAACATAAATGGTGCTCTTAATGGGGATTAAAACCACAACCTCTGGTATGGTGTGGTGGTATTTATGTATGTAGGAAGGATCATAAAAGTATGCTTATTTATAATGGCATTTCCACAGTTTCTTTATATGTATATATGTATTTTTTCATACCCTGGGTTAGGTTCGGTGTTGAAAATGAATAATTTGCATGCACATTTTATAAGTAGAGTTTTTACTACTCCATAAACTCAACCCTCAGCAATTCATTAACTCAATTTCAGCGAAAGTGTGGGTTTAGTTGATTCCTAACTACTTAACTACGTCCAATGGCTATTGTTTGTTTGAGTAAAATAGCAAAGCAGTGATATGGTATTTTAGCAATGTAACAAACCTTAATTGCTGATTGAAGTCGTCCTGAACTACGTCGTCTTCCCAGTTATCTTCCCATACTGATACGTCCTCGGTATCAACATCCTCAGTGCCCCAATCTAATAAAAAACACATATTTTAGGTGAATATATTTTCGTCATTGCTACTTCTAAGTTAGTTATAAAAAGGTATTGTACTCACTTTCAGCAGGAAATTCTTCGAATTCATCATCTTCTTCCAAAAGACCTAGGTCTACTTTTGCTTTATCTGCCATATCGGTTTAAAATAATGAGAACTTATGATAGTAAAATTCGAAAATACGGAAAATTAATAAGGTGATCCAAAAAACAATATTTTTGACAAGTCATTAGAGATGTGTAGGTCCGGATGGAGTGGTATCCCCGGAGTGGTATCACTACATTTAACGGATGGATGTACATCCAATGGCAATCGGTTACCATTCCATCGGAATGGTATGGATTGGCGGGATTGGCATGGCGGACAGCGGTGCGGCATCGCGATTTATGCAGGGATTGGTTGATTACATGCTTGCAAGCATGTGTGCGAAGAAACAAATGAAAGAGACAGAAATAGCGCTTAGATCGGCGGGCGGCACAAACGATTATGTTATTTATTACATTGCAGTAAAGTTGATTTTGGTTCTCTTATTGTTGACGTCAGGAATAGTTGATATATTTTTCTTTTGAAATATTCTAATTTTAAATAAAATAAATGAAATATTCTTACAATTTCTTTATTCAAATCAAAAGAATCAAATTTCGTTCTTTCGATAATTGTTTGTTAAAGGCAAAAAGAAACTAACTGTTTTGTAGTCAGCGTGGCTTCTTAATAAAAATATTGTCATTATACTAATATTGATCATTGAATGAACTCTCCAATGGAGACTGATACATATATGGTTCTGCTTCCTGCGTGTCATATACTGAGGACTGTACTCTCAACCCAGTAACAGATCCCTTCCAGTTCCACCATTCCTGCTTAGGTAAAAATTTTTTACCGTTAACAGAACCCCGGACCCATTCCAGTGCAAAAGACTGGGGTCCTGGATGTACATCATTTGAGTCGGACATGCATCCGGATCTGCGTCTTGAAATAAACCGGACCTACACATCTCTACAAGTCATTCGTGAAGTTCTTTTCTTTTAAAATTTGATTTTAAATAACTATTTTACAGCCCTGGTTTCATAATCTTTTGAGCCGTTTACAATTTCGCGTTTACAAAATTGGTAGCTTATTGGTGTACTGCCCGCTTAAACTATTCAAAGACTGCCAGCCACTACATACTGGTTTTGAATAGATACAATCTACAATATGCAAATAAAATATCGGATGCGACAAAATAAAATTCATTTAATATTTATTTTTAGAACCAATATATTTACATATAATATATAAAATGTTATAAAGATGAATAGTGATATAAAGATGGATATCAATATGTACTTTTATCATTTTCCTTAGTAAAAACTTACATCAAGAGGTAAAAATAGAAATTTTACCTATTTACTACTTTAGTCATTCTCACAGCTCATATATGTCCCAACCAAGAGGCTCGAGCCCACCCTAAATATAATAATAAATTTATTTATTTAGGCAACGAGACCCACGTGTTAATAACAATTTCCTTAGGCTATGTTAGTGACTAATTCTATCTTACGCTATGCTACATTATTTACAATATCTATTTATTTACAAAGCATCTTCACCAGATTTAGCCCCTTGCGACTATTTTCTGCATTCGAATTTTTAACAACGGCTTGGTGGGAAACGAATGCTGAGACAAAAAACTAACCGCTGACCGCATTTTTTTGTGATACTTAATATATTACTACTTTCCCCAAACACAAGTAACGTTTTTATCGCTTTATGCATTCAAATAATATATGATATGTACTTAAATTAATATAAAAATAAATTAATATAATAGAAACATTTGTAATGTTAGATTATGTGACCGAGTGAGAAATAGTGTTATTCGTGAAAAGTGTGGTGTGAAAGATGATATTGTAAGAAAGATAGAAAAAGGAATGTTGAGATGGTTTGGGCACATAGAGAGGATGGATGATAGAAAATTGGTAAAAGGGATCTATAGAGCTAGTGTGGATGGTAATGTTAGTAGAGGACGACCACGGAGAACACACTTGGACCAAATTGAGAGTGTGCTCAAAAAGGCTGGCGTCCGAAGTATGAAGAATAAAAGAGCATGTATGAAAAGATTGATGGATGTAAACGAAGCTAGAAAGGTTTGCCAGGATCGTACGAAGTGGCGATCAATAGTCTCTGCCTACCCCAATGGGAACTAATGGCGTCAGTATATGTATGTATGTATGTAAAATTAATAATTGCTACTATTTAAATGCTCACCAAGATGGCTTTAATACCCTAAGACTTATAAATAAATAATGAGTTTGAATTACTGCATCACTTAATAATTAATACTCTGGTCAATAAAGCAATTAAGAGAGATCCAAGTGAATTTCATCAGAACATGTCACAGTTTTTTAGAGAGTAAACATACAAATACAGATCCACATACATTTCTTGGCCGGTAAGGGCGTCGCTGTCATCGATATTAGTATTGCCAGTAAATAAAAATTTACCATTATAAGGGAAATAATTTTACATCATACAGGATAATTTATTTATGTATTGAAATGTCTTAATAAAACAATTTATATAATTTTCATTTAATTAATAACTAGTTGCTGTTTAGTGTCGGCTTAGAATAGCACTACCCCATTTCTGCCGGTGGGTGTACGTAAGAAGCGACTAACGGTATTGGGGCTTTTAAGAGATTTTTGGGCGATGCGGGTGGAGACCCATCACCAACAAACTTTATTTTACCATCTTTACCCCACTCAACTTTCCAAAAGTGCCTGCGAGTTTCTAATTCCTTAGCTCTGGCTACCCCTTCTAGGGATTTACAGCCGTGAGTATATGTATTTATGTATGTAATAACTATTATTGTAAGTAAACAAGTTCGTTTTAATGTAAGCTAATTATATTTATTTATTTTTGCCCTTGTCTGGTATGTCTACCCGAATGACTGTGTATCCTAAATTTGCTGCAAACTGTTTCATTATTTTATACTCAAGGATTTGTTATTTGTGACACTCAGAGTTAATAAGTGGGTAACTACATAAAATCATTTTTTAATCCTGTAAATCAGAGGCTTACCTTGTCGTGTACTGTCTTTTACATTTCATATTCACACACATAGATCCCCTGAAAAGGTGACACAGAAAAAATAATTCTAAATATCAGATATCGTTTGGGTCATTCATTTTGCTGGGTCAGTGAATTTATTGGCCTTTTTTATTCCTGTTAACAGCCTTGTAACATATAACATAACATAAACGTTCTCGCCGAATACCCCCGAAGGGGTTTGGCAGAGGTACTAATACTTCTGAACATCACATGACTTTGTCACCTGGTGTTCAGAGTACCCACGTTTTGCATGGACAGTGTACTCACGTGATAGGGGGCAGGCCTATCGCCGTTTTGTACGAATACACTGTCACACCACTAAGTACAACTCAGCCATGTGGGTTTCCTCACGATGTTTTCCCTCACCGTTAACAACCGTGATAAATCAACCACACATATGTCTTTAGAAAAGACAAATTGGTGTAGGCCCGATCCGGGATTTGAACACTATTCGCTTGCACGGTCCATTAGGTACAACACCGGTTATCACGTCGTATTTGCCTTGTATTTTTATATATATGTCAGACAGTTATGACTTAAGAAATGACACATCGGTACATCCCCGCATTAGGATTAGAACCCACGCATCAGTGTATACGAAGTGAAATTGTCATTTCCCCACTTCCCGTAACCCGCACCGCTATAGTCATGTGCGCACATGTTTTCGGACGGTGATAGATTACTTAAAGTCTGATTTATAATTCGAGTCAGAAAAATGACAGGTGCAACTGTCACTGATACATACAAAAAGATGTATCAGTGACAGTTGCACCTGTCATTTACAAAACACACACACAAAACACACTCACATGTCACATACAAAAAGATGTATCAGTGACAGTTGCACCTGTCATTTTACTGACTCGAATTAAAAATCAGACTTTAGATAAAATTTAACAATATAAATAATAATGTTCATAAATTTTATATTGAATACTGGAAATAAAAGCGTTTATTAATAAGCAAAGATACATCATAAAAATAATTGTCTTTTAAAAAAAGTTTCCACTACAAAAAATATTAATGAAAGCGATAATTTGTTATAGACGTAGGTCACCCTATAATTTTTATTTAGTTGAGAACTAACTGACAATGACAGGCCGAAATTTCAAAATGGCGACAGTAGTACCAGAGTCGCCGCCGGCCAAGAAAAGTTTGTGGATCTGTAGCTAAAGTCTGATTTTTTATTCGAGTCAGTAAAATGACAGGTGCAACTGTCACTGATACATCTTTTTGTTCATGTATATTTAGTTAGTGACAGTTGCACCTGTCATTTTACTGACTCAAATTAAAAATCAGACTTTACCACTTAGCACTAAAAGCTATCTCTACACCCCCATATGCAAGAGTTGTACTCCGGTCAGGATGTTGCATATGGGGGTGTAGTAAGTAACAAAACGTTCAGGTAAGAAAATAAAAGACAAAAGTTCAATTAAATTTTATACTTATGTAGTAAGAAATTATAACATTTTAAAGTTAAAAATAATCAATGCCACTTTAATTTCTAAAGCAACAAAACAAGTACTTATAGAATTAATTTGTACGTAGCGGAGAGAAGCGCGGGTTGTGGATACCTGTGCGTCGCCTGGTGGGGTCGGAAACGAGTGTGGGGTGAAAAAATAAAGGGAAGCGATTGTAATTTAAGATTGATAATAATAAATTTTGATTCGAAGTTATTTTTTATTTATTTAAACACTTTATTGCATACAAAACAACACACAAACAGTATATTACTGAATAAGTACAACAGTATATGTACACAAAGGCGGACTTATCGCCTTAACGCGATTTCTTCCAGTCAACCTTTATGGTGAGGAACAAATAGACAACTCTTTAAAACATTATGGTGAAGTATATATGCAACTTAAACAGAACTTAACTAAACACAACTTGTTAAGGATCCATATATGAAGCTTCTGTTGCCAATAGATGGCGCTGCTTGACGTTTCTACATCGCGGTATCGAAATGTTTTTATTATTGTATATATACTGTGACAAATTGTTTTTCTATAAACTGCGTCTTATTTGTTTACAACATCTATTCGTGGTTGGATTTTTTGAGGCTTTTCCACAATTTATTTACAAGCTGTATAGTAATTATATATATAATAATTATTATAGCAAATATACTATACAATATCTTAATAAATATACATGCATATACATACTTATATAATACAATATAATAAATACAAATATATACATATACCTAACTTTATAAAATCTACCAACCTAAGGTTTTAAAAAAATGGGATTTTAGTTTATTTTTAAATATACTTAGTGATGATGACAGCCGTATGTCAACTGGTAGTGAGTTCCACAAATTAACTGCTCTGGATGCAAAGGAATCACTATATGTAGCACTGTTATGAGAAGGTACACTCAACATCTTATTCTCCTGTGATCGCAAGGCACGGCCGTGGGAGCACAAGTATGTGAACTTGCAACGAAGATAATGAGTTACATCATTTGATTACGCTTAAGCAAATTAGACTGCAGTTTTTGGTATTAATGTTGACGTTTTATGAAAACAATGTTTGTTGAGCAAAAATTTCCATTTTGGGAAGCAAAAAGAAGGTTCAATGTAATATTATTCTGATGTGTGTATGTAAAGAAAAGTATGTATTAATTCAAAATCATTGCAATAGGATGTGTAGAGATGCGCAACGACACCACATTCATTTTTTCGAATGGATTGGTTGCTGCTGGCCCTGTGGCCTGTGCGGCTTCACCATCACTTTATGTGTGCCGGGCAGCTGAGGGCCGCCCTGGCGGGGCAAAGGAGTGTACCTAAGCTAAATCGGATAGATGGAGAGAGGAGCCCGAACAAGGGGACCAAGCGGGAGGCTTATGTAATACAGTGCGAACTCTCGCGTCCGTCAGGAGGCCTATGCCAGTGGCACGGCAAGGGAGGTTCTAATTTGGGGTTCTTCGACCTCGCCGGCGATATCGGTGTCTGGAGTAATATGTTCTTTGTCCGTGAGTGCTGGTGGCCTCTAAGGCCTTAAGCTCGCAGGTGATCGGGCCGTTGGGATCCGAGAGCACGCTACGAGGGAAGCTCTGAGTAAGGGGTAGGGGTGATCAGGGATCTTTTCAAAGTATGTACGTGAGATTTCTTTGAAGTGATCCTTAATTGTATTGAGATCTAAGTCTTTGTGGAGATCATAGTTCCTAACATACCCTAAGTGCAACTCTAACATTCCTATCTATTAGTTGATTTTTTAAAAAATCACAAAGTTTCCATATAAGCGGGCTTATAAAGTTACAAAAAAAATTATACAAGAATGTATGTGATATAATTAAATTTCGATAACATGCATGAACGTGAGAAATATATTAATATTTCGGTTTCTATTGAGATTCGATGAATGGAAATTTGCTTGAATTTACCTTTTATTATAAGTAGTTCACATGCATGTTATCGAAATTTAATTATATCACATACATTTTTGCCCGGTTATATGGAAACTTTGTGATTTAAAAAAAAAACAACTAATAGAGATAGGAATCTAAAACGATTAAGACTATTAAATTTTGTAAAAAAAGAACGAGGTAGTAATAAAGCAGCGGTGATAGCCTATTCAGGACGAATGAGGCTTTGTTGCGTATGAATTTGATGTGGTGGTGCCATGTTAGCCGGGGGTCAAAGACAATACCGAGGTACATACATACATACATACATATACTTACGGCTGTAAATCCTTTAACGGGGTAGCCAGAGCTTTGGAATTAGAAATTCCTCAGCCACTTTTGGAAGTTGATTGGGGAAAAGGTGGTAATAATAAATAAATAAATAAATCTATTGAGTATTGAGTATTAAATGTTTTTGGTGACGGGTCTCTAACCACATCGCCCAAAAATCACTTAAGAAGCCCCTATACCCTTAGTCGCCTCTTACGATCACCCACGGGTAGAAATTGGGTAGTGTTATTCTAAGCTGACACTACACGGCAATACCGAGGTATTTGGTCTTTTTCACCCACGGAATAGGTGTGCCGAAGAGTTGAACAGGCCGTGGCGGATCGTGTGAGGCGCATCTCTTCCGAAAGAGCATGGCTACGCTTTTGGAGGGATTAACCTCGATCCACCATTTCCTGAACCACTCCCTGAGTTGTGTTACGGCTCGCTGAAGGCGAAGCCGTACGAAGTTGGGGTTCGGGTGACTCGTGTAGAGTAGTGTGTCTTCTGCAAAGAGTCCACCAGCGGTGTACGCGGGATGTTGTTAGTGAATATTTGAAGAGTATAACAGAAAGCGTCGAGCCTTGTGGGACTCCCGCGTGTATTGGGTGGTGTTGTGAGTGGGCGTCTTCCACTCTGAAGCGAAATCGGTGATCCGACAGAAAGTCGCGGACAATAGCCACTAGCTTCTCTGGCATACTGGTCTGGTATAGCTTGTATAGCAGACCGTTGTGCGGCACAACTTGTGCCAGACTCTGTCAAAAGCCTTCGCCACATCAAAGAAGACGGCGCCCGTCTATTTGGGGTATGTGTCATTGAATCCATCAAGCACATGCTCGGTAAAGAAATGTGCTTGCTGGACGCATGAGTGTTGTGATCTGAATCCGAACTGTTCGTGTATCTGAATGCCGCTAGTGTGCAAGAAGTGTTTGATCCTAACGAGGATTAGTCGCTCATAGATCTTACCTAACGAACTAATTAGGCTGATAGGCCTATAGCTCGTAGGATCGGTGCGTAACTTACCTACTTTGAATATGCCTGTCACATCATGTGTATAAGTGCTGTGTTGAGGATGATTGTAAATAGTGTTATGATGTGATGTGGTAGGATCTTAAGGACCCTGTTAGTCAGCCCATCGGGCCCCGGGGCCTTTCTGGGTCTGAGGTGCTTAATAATGTCTTTCACCTCGTCCTCAGTGATCGGTTCGAGATCATCGAGGAGAGGGAGTGAGGCGCGGTCGTTGTCTAACTTATCAACGGCCTTGATGTGAAGTAGGTCACATGGCTGGGTGCTTGGAGAGTATTGCTTCTCCAGGCTCTCAGCCAGGCACTCCGCCTTCTCATCGTTCTCGAAGGCCGGTGGTAGGCCGTTCGATTGTGTAAGGGGAGTAAGACCAAGTTCGGTCCCGTCCGACTTGAGCGCCCTCGTCACGTCCCAGTAGGCGTCATGGGACGGACGGATATCTCCAAGGAACTTATCCAGCGGGTGTGGTGAGTGCAATGCAGTGTAGTGATTTTTTGTAGTATATGAGTGTACCTCCTCCTGGCCTACCTAGTCGGTCAGTCCGTATTAGACTATAGGTAGCTTCATAAGGATTCTTAGTGCTAGGTTTCAGAAAGGATTCCTGCACAAAAAAGACGTCAACACTGTAGTCTCTCAGAAACATGCCTATTTCCTCTTTGCGAGAACGTCCTTTGCCTTCGGCATTGAAGAAAACGTACGTACGTACGTTTAACGAATGTGGCTTTATTTGTCATTATACAGTACTATAAAATTATTAATACTTACTACCTTCACAAAGTTTAAGTTACATTTGAGTTTAATATTTGCTAAGTGTAAAAAAAAACTAATGTTATCTGGAGTCTAATGCTAATGCTAATATTATTTGGAGTCGGCGAATGATCGGGTTCCAAGCAGGTGGTAATTGCCAACCATCATCTCTATTGGAATTTGGATGTTTCTTTATTTCAATAGATTCGCGTATCATTCTAGGCATCACTCGATTCTCTTTTGCTAGATTGATCGATTGATACCTAGAATGATAGTATTGTGAAGGTAGTAAGTATTAATAATTTTATAGTACTGTATAATGAATGACAAATAACACCTCAGTCTTCCCGTGACCATGATAACTGAAAAGTTTTCGAAACGTCGGGCTTTAAAAAACCATGTAATAACACGCGATCAAAATATCCGAAAGTCAGTAGTTGTTTTAATTATAATGTGCAATCGTGAAGAATTAGAAAATCCTTAGTCCTTTTCTGAGTATCGCCCTATATCTATCCTACCTTTCCTTTCTAAAGTTCTTGAACGACAGGTTCATAGACAACTCAGTGACTTCCTCACTAAAAATGATCTCCTTAATCTTTTTCAATCTGGTTTTCGTCCTTCTCACAGTGATGTCACGGCTCTTTTCAAAATTACTGACGACATGCGTTTGGGGATGCATAAGGGACTGCTGACTATCCTAGCATTGCTTGATTTCAGTAGTGCCTTCAACACAGTTGACTTCGAAATATTATTAGCTTTACTTCGTTTACTTTACTTATCTCCAATGGTGATTGATTGGTTTCGTATTTATATACTAGGACGATGGCAGCGCATTCTCATCGAGGGGTGTTATTCTCTCTGGTGTGAGTTAACTGCTGGTGTTCCGCAAGGTGGTGTGTTCTAACCTCTCTTATTTGCTATATTTATTAATAGCTTTATTTTACCATCTTTTCCCCACTCAACTTCCCAAAGGTGGCTGAGGAATTTGTCATTCCTTAGCTCTGGCTACCCCATCTAGGGATTTATAGCAGTGAGTATATGTATGTATGTATGTATGTTATTAATTGTATTTCTCTTCAACTAACTTCTTCCTACCACCTTTATGCAGATGATCTTCAGATTTACAAACAGACTAATTTTGACCGATTAAAAATGTCCATAAACATGGATTATTGTTGATCTGGAGCGGATTTTCAAATGGAGTGAAGCCTATGGACTAAAAGTGAATCCAAATAAGATAATTATAGTCGGAAGCTCTCGAATTATTTCTAGGATCGACTATAAATCACTGCCGCCTATATAATTTGACGGCACATCAATTTCTTTTAGCCCTACAGTGAAAAACCGAGGCATAATGATAGACAGCACCTTATCTTGGGTTCCACAATTAGAGATGGTAAGCCGAAAGATGTTCGTTTCAGCGGGATCCCTCAGAAGATTCCGTAATTTTCTTCCTACTGCTACTAAAACTGCGTTAGCTCAATCACTTCTCCTGCCCCTTCTTAATTATGCTGATACCTGCTACCTTGACATAACTGAAGAGCAACTTAATAAACTTGAGCGCCTCCAAAACTTTTGCATGAGGTCTATTTTTGGATTGCGGAAATATGATCGTATCTGCATATCGCACTCAACTTAAATGGCTGCCTATTCGTCTTCGCCGGAAAGCACATACTCTGTCTCTCCTTTACTCCATTTTGTTCAATCATGCCACCCCTCTTTATCTTAAAGAACGTTTTCAATTTCTCTCCTCTTCCCACGATCTACGTTCTGAACATAATTTTCTATTAAGTATTCCCTCTAACTCAACCAATTACTATGGCTCCTCCTTCACAGTGCAAGCTGTTCAATTGTGGAACGCTCTCCCTCTATCCGATTTAGTCTCCCTCTATCCGATTTTTATCCCTCTATCCGATTTAACTTAGGTACACTCCTTTGCCCCACCAGGGTGTTCCTCAGCTGCCCGGCACACATAAAGTCATGGTGAAGCAGCAACCAATCCTTTCGAAAAAAATAATAATTGTGAAACGCACTTCCGGTATAGATTCGTCAGGCTAAATCCCAAACTATTTTCAAGGATATGGTAAAAAACACTGCCTCACTGAAATGCTATAATACTGTTGCAAATTAATATATATATATATATTAAGTATATAAATAAAAAGTATATATAATAATATTTATATGTATTATACTAGCTGACCCCACAGACTTCGTACTGTCAAAAGTGTAGACTTTCACGTCGTCAAACTGAAATATTTAACTGACCTGTTGAGGGTCTCTGTCATGCGATGAGAAAAAAGGTGTTTTTCATAGTGTCCTCACAATTTTTTCACTTTATAAATTTTAAGTTTATAAGTATAGTAGTTTCGGCTGAGCATTGATTCTTAGCCTGTTTAACCATTTTTTAAGAAAATTTATTGATCTCTTAATTTTTTTGGGATAAAAAGTGTCCTATTGTATTCATTGAGATCATTATCTGGCTACCTGTAAATTTTATTTTAAATACGTTCTGTGAATTAGTCTACATTTAGCTACAAACACACAAACATCTGAACTTTCACATTTATAATATTAATAGGATAAGGCTTAAACATAAGCTTCTCGCGCAGGTGACCTCGCTCGCCGGCCAGCGCAGCGTCTTGTCTTGCGCTTCATGCACGCGTGTAAATTTTGTTACGGAGTAATTTAAAAATTGTATTATCTTCTAAGATGTTTATTTAAATTAAGTGATGTCAAGGACAATTTTGTTCTCAATTAAATACTCTCAATCAACAACATATTTATTTGGATTAAGATTAATATTATGTTGATAAAACATTATGGCAATTATGCATTAAATTCGACCAAATTTATTTACCATAAAAATGGTTATAGTAAGTGAAACTTAAAAGTTAGACATATACTGTCGCGGGCATTTTTTTAGATCATTTAAAGAGAAATAATTCTTTAATACATTTTTTTTGGGTAACTTAAACCGTTTACGCAGCGCACACAACGGAAGCCTTAGTATGAATAATTATCCCCGTTTTTGCAACATTATTCGCTGATAGTTTGCTCCTGTTGGTCGCAGCGTGGTGATATATAGCCTAAAACCTTTCTCAATAAATGGACTATCCAACACAAAAAGAATTTTTCAATTTGATTGCGTAGTTCCTGAGATCCTAGCGTTCAAACAAACAAACTCTTCAGCTTTATAATATTAGTATAGATATAGCCTAAAACCTTTCTCAATAAATGGACTATCCAACACAAAAAGAATTTTTCAATTTGATTGCGTAGTTCCTGAGATCCTAGCGTTTAAACAAACAAACTCTTCAGCTTTATAATATTTGTATAGATTATAATATAATATAAGTAATAATTTATTGTATCATATGTTCGGTAAAAGTTTATTATTTTTAATTTTATAACTAGAACTAGAAAATTAGTTAACGCATAGTTATCAGCTTCACCATGTTGTTGGATATCTTACTTACCTCTTCATTCAAAGGTTCTCTGGAAGAGATCGCTTTTAGTGATAAGACCGCCAAATGCACTTTTGTTATTTAATTCTGCTCATTGGTAAAGGTTTCCCCTTTTTGACGTACAATAAAGAGTTTCCTATTCTTTTCTATTCTATGTTTATTTTGGAATACAAAATTATTTACTTTAGGGACCTCTGTATAGAGTGGGTTAATTTTATATGGAGGTAATTAATATTACTTACTTACTTATACCCACGCCGTTAATTCCCATTGGGGTAGGCAGAGACTATTAATCGCCACTTTGTACGATCTTGGCAAATCTCTAGCATCGCCTACATTGATCAATCTTTTCATACATGCTCTTTTATTCTTCATACTTCGGACGTTAGCCTTTTTGAGCACACTCTCAATTTGGTCCATGTGTGTCCTCTGCTAACACTAACTTCCACATTAGCTCTATAGATACCTTTTACCAATTTCCTATCACCCATCCTCTAGATGTGCCCAAACCATTTCAACATTCCTTTTTCTATCTTACTTACAATGTCATCTTCAATCAAAGGCGAATCACCAAAAGGACAATTAAGTTTCACTACGCCATCGAAGCGGCAACGAGGAGATCCGTTGAAGAACCGAGGTCATTGTAATAGGCCGAAGAATTACAAAACTTTAATGGCAATGGGCAGGGCTCCCACAATGTGACATACTTCATACCTATATTTTTTTCATATGTAAATATTTAGAATATTTGTGTGTATTGTATATGTATATTCTATATTTATATGTAAGTATATATGTATAAATGTTCTATGTTTGCATATACATATTGTACGTGTTTAGAATATTTCATATGTAAATGTCATCTTTTTATGTTAATTATAAGCTCTTTATCCATGAGTTTCCCGCGACCCTGACCAAGTCATAAGGGCAGCACGGGACCGAGTGTTTTGGAAATATTTGGAAGAGGCCTATGTCTTGCAGGGGACTTCTATTGGCTGATGATGACGATGAGTGTCGTTCAGTATGGACTAACCTACTACTAGTGCTGTTGGTAGTGTTGTAAAAATGAAGGAGCAGAACAGTGTGCTTCCAACTTTCACTTGTTTGTCTATCCATCTCTATTTTTCTCTCTATTTTTTTACTTATTATTGCAGTTACCAGAAACTTTTTTTTATTTCAAAGCCAAAGAACATTTAAAATTACTGATTTTTTCAGTAGTGTGGTATTATCTGGGTAAAGGAGATAACGCCACATCACATTTCTCCTTGCCTCCCCTAACATTAGAACAACATTAGGTAAACAAGGTCCCGAAATCTAATTATTTTATTCTTATGAAATAGGTTTTTTTTGCCGTGTAGTGCCGGCTTAGAATGTCGCTACCCCTTTCTACTCACTCAAGAGACGACTAAGGACTACCATAAACCTTTATTTTACCGCCTTTTCGCCACTACACTTCCAATGGCTGGGGAATCTATAATTCCTTGGCTCTGGCTACCCCTTCTAGGGAATTATAGCCGTGAGTATATGTATATAAGTAGGTATGAAATAGCGTTCTAATCATCACACAAAAAAGGTGATTATACGTTTAAAAAGGTGATTACGACAAAATATTGAATATTTTCATATAAACCATACCATGATACTTATTCAAAATAAAAAGACGTTAATTCTCTCAAATATTTTAATCGAAATCGAACAAAGTACATCAACTTAATTACACTTATTCAGAAAACTTTGTATTTTATCACAAGATATTATCACAATAATAATATTATACTTTTATTAAACTCATTACCCTGAGAAAATATACTTAAAACACATCGGCTGCTCTAAGCTAAAATCAAGTATGTCGATTTTTGAGCGTTTGCTTTTTTTACACCGTTGGATTCGTCATAGAAAGACCCTTATTTCTACATTATTAAAACTCAAAATATCTTCTTATTTAAGGCACTATTGATAAAAGAAGTTTTCAAGTATCTCAAAAAAGACAAAAAAACCAAGCTAAAAACAATTATCCTTACGTCTCAAAGTTAAAAACAAGTATCATAATTGAAACATACTTGTTTTATGATTTGGCGGAGCGACTTACTTGTTTTATGCTTTTAAATAGCTGCACAATAAGATCTAATTTTAAATGCTGTAAAGAAATTATAAGAAGGTTTCTAAAAGAAAACAATATTTTATTGCACTGAATACAAAGTAACGTTTTGATTTTTTATCTTTTAAGACATATACATGAAAAATTATACAATCCCTACCCTAGTTTGAAATTATATAAAGCTACGCAAGCTACTGATTTATATTATAATGATTCTAAAAGAGAGAGACTGAATACTGAAATCAAAATATTCAATATTCAAATCAGTTTTGCTACTAGTGAGGGTAGAGAGGTTAAAGATTATTTTTTTACGAATAGATAATTTTAACGATAAGCTTAAATTTCACATTTTGTGGTTTAAGTAAAAATTGCCAAGAAGACTCTAAATGTTAAGTGTGGAATAAAGCAACTGGAGGAAGGGATGGGAAAGATATGGTTGATGCTATCTACAAGTTTATTTTAAGTGGTGGCCCATAACCTGATGTAAAGAGCAATATTATTGGTAAATAACTAGTTTATTTGGAAGAGAAAATCCACAAATCAAAGCAACGTGGTAGCTCAGTGGTTAGAACACCGTTTATCGTGCAGACGACTAGTGTTCTAATCCCGGGTCGGGCCTACACCAATTTGACATACTCTAAAGACATACGTGTGGATAATTTACCATGGTTGTTAACGGTGAGGACACGTCGAGAGGAAACCCACATGGCTAAATTGTACTTAGTCAAGTGACAGTGTATTCGTTCGTAGTGTAGGCCTGCTCCCTATCACGTGAGTACACTGTCCAAGCAAAACGTGGGTACTCGGAACACCAGGTGACAATGTCACGTGATATTCAGAAGTACCTCTGCCAACCCCTTCGGGAATATTTGGCAAGAACGTTTGAGTATTAGGAAATTCACAATATATTATTTACATTGTCAGACTACTGACAGATGTAGTATGTGTCATAGACACGATGTGAAGAGTCTGATGAGGTTTAATGCATATATTTCTACATGTTTGCTTGAGCATAAACCCATCTTGCGTGAGCAGTACTCAAGCTTTTGTTACGGGGTACTCTTGGTGAAATCGTCAGCCACCATCTCATTGGTCCGGATGTACTTGATGTCAATCTTCTTCAGGCGCACCTTGTCAGGCACAAAGTGATGGCGTATGTCTATATGCTTGATCCTGGAGTGATAATTTTCGGTACCTGCTAGTTTGACTGCACTCTGATTATCACATATTATCGTCATGGGTACAATAACCAAGTGTGGCCAGAATTCATCATGTAGCTGCTTCATCATTCCTGTAGATAGTGACATATATATGGCCTCTGTAGTCGAAAGTGCGACTGTCTGCTGACGTCAAGAATTCCATGTACTAGTCCACCTTGGTGTATAAATACGTAGCCAGTACATGATCTACGGTTGTGTTCATTGCTGCACCAACCTGCGTCAAAATAGCCACAGACAGGTCCGTCATCTCTCTTGTCCTACTCAGCGAATATTATATATCTCAGAACTCGCTTTAATGCCATCGAGTCCTGCCTTTTTGGTTATAAGTCAAATCTGCTGAGAGTGTTCACAGCACAAGATATATCGGGCCGTGTTCCCTGTGACAGATAGATTACTCAATACATCTTGTATATATTTCTGTTGGTTAACGCATAGAATTCCTTGTTTCCTGTTTTTATATACTTTTGTTGTTTGGCCACATAATTGCTGTGCCCAAAATATTTGGATCTATTCACAGCACTTGTTATGATTGTGAATACTTATGACATAGAATCTATAACTATTAAGTATGTGACAAAAGGACATATCCACATGAGTATCCAGATGTGGAGTATTTGCATCCAATTCCATACAAAAGTTTTCAAATATTGCTAGGATATTACCTGTAAACGTAACCTGTTGCTTCGTAAAACAGGCCCATGATGGTGATGGGATAACACTGATAAATGAAACCCGTGCTTTGAAAGACATTTCTGTCATGGCATAGCATGTCATCAAGCTGTGTCTGATCTCTCTCTGGTCGTGTCGGTCTCCCGTTCCACAATCCCTGAACGAATAAAGCCTTTTGGGTAGGTTGTACTCACTATAGATTTCAGGAGGCTTATCCAAATAAGCAGGGCGTGGAAGTCCATAAGTTGGTATGATAAGATACTTGATTTAATCATCGTATACTCATGCAGAGGCAACAGCAAGTCAATGCTAAAATCAAGTGTGTTGCAACTTACATGATTTTAGCTTTTTCAAGATGATAATTCTTAGTCAAGTAAGTTATTTGCTTCTTTTTAGCTTAGTAATTGTAACATAAATAATATGGTAAGACTATGCTAAAAGCATTTTCATTCTGCATTGGCGTTACTGTAAAGGTCAAGTCAGAAAAAAATATTAATTTCATTAGGAAACTACATCACGTCGGACATATCCAAAAATCATCAAGATCCGTCAATTACTTTAGGAAATATTTAAATTTAAAGAAAAAAAGTATTTTTTCGCTCTCTTGTAAAATTTGCCAAAAACGACATACTTGTTTTTAGTTTAACACAGCCGACATATGGTTTGTTTTCTTCTTAAGCATATAAATTAGCCAATATAAAGAGCAATTTTTTTTTAAGTCACACTTAAGTTAAATTTTTGCATAGCATAGCAGTAATGTTGTTCCTGATTTTAAACTTGATATAGGTAGCTCGCTGACGGCCGATTTTTTGTAGGAGCAGCGGTCATAAAACTTGTAGTTTGATAATTTAAAACTATAATTTCAATGAGTTGACATAGGAAATCTAGTATAGTAAAGTGAGTTGTACTTATAAAAAAAAACCGGAGTATGTATTTTAATCCCGAATAAATATAACTCACGAGTTTCCTTTCTTTTTGTGAGATGGTGATAGTTCCTCTTATTACAGTGTTACCAATTTATTAAACAGAATCAGTAAAAAAAATAAAAATAACAGTTTGGATAAGTTTTACTAAAGTGTGTAGTTTTAATGCGCGCTGTTATGTTAACAAAATGATTTTAATGTATAGATAGATAGTCACAGACACAATTGAGTGGCTTCTTATAAGCTTTATAAATTGCTTTATAATTTAAATTGGTGTCCTTAGAGCCATTAATTTAATATCAACAATGGCTAGAGACTACATCTTACGTGTCTATCAGATTTAGGTCCAAACAATATTTTTTTCTTTTTAAAATTATATACCTGTGTGTATTCTATAAGGGTGTACGTATTATCGAAAAAAAAATTGACAAAACTTAAACCTAAAAATAAACAGTCTTATCATATATTAACACAAAAATCTTTTGCATACTCTTGCCATAAGCAGAAAAAACTTAAATCTAAAAATACCTATGTTGGTTTTTCTTTTTAACTCAAAATGGTTAATTTTTAAGAGATTTAGTGATTTTTATCAACCGTTTTTGTTTCGCCTTTTAAGGGTTTTTGACAAAGTATAATGTTAGAAAGATTTTGACAAAGCATCTTCGACGAAATTTTGCAATCAAAGTAAATACAAATTGACTTAAAAGTATACTCTGATTGAAGTAATGGATTTTTCTTTTTTCAGCCAATAAAAGTGATACCATCTTTCAAATTAAAATCCTACCTAACAATAATCAAGCAGCAAGTAATGGTGCAATGTGGTAGGAACCTCTAACTGCGGAACCAATTTAACAAAATTGGATCCAAAATGGCGACGGAAAAACAATCTAACCTGAGATAAAAGAGACAAAGGATTTTTAGCTTTCTCAATCAAATCTTCTTTTTGTCTTTCGCTCAAAGTGTGGTTTCTTTTGATCATACAAAGGTCAAAGGCTTCCGCTGCTTCTAGAAGGAGGTAGAAGATGCTCGAGTTTTCTTCGAGGGAAACATTCTGAAGGTGGTTCAATAGGCCGTCGGGGTCTCTGAACTGAGTCTTCATAATTACCTGGGAAAGAAAGATAAATTTAAAATATAGTCTTCAATAACATTAAGATCATTAAGGTTAATAATCGCTGTTAATGTATTTCCAAAAACAAAGGTTTAATCAGTCCGATTCTAGCCTTAAATTAACTTGTACGACATTCACAGGGACATATGGAATAGTCCTATTCCAAGATTACAGTAAACAATAATGATAAAAATAATTTAATCGACAACTATCACCTAAAAACAACTTATATTACTAACAGTGTTGTATAATTTTGTCACGTCGATGTGTTTTTGTCACTTTCAACACAAAAGACATAGAGAAACCATTTTGTAAAGAAATACAAATCCAGCACAACAGTCGGTACAGTTAAAAATCATACACATATCTCACACGTTTTGCTCGGACAGTTTACTCGTGTCGTAGAGGACAGGCCTATCGCCTGCATATTTATTGTAATAAATATAATAAATAAATAAATAATGAAGAAATTGCCGTGTAGTGCTGGCTTAGAATGTCGCTACCCCTTTCTACCCACGGGTGTCGTAAGAGGCGACTAACGGTATTGGGGCTTTAAGGGATTTTTGGGCGATGCGGTTGGAGACCCATCACCAACAACCTTTATTTTACCATCTTTCCCCCACTCAACTTTCCAAAAGTGGCTGAGGAATTTATAATTTCTTAGCTCTGGCTACCCCTTCTAGGGAAATATAGCCGTGAGTATATGTATGTAAATAAATAAAAACAAATAAAACCACATACCCTAGCCCCATATCTCAACATCATCCGAACTACATCTTCAGACAGATCGCTGTTACTCGCCAAATATTCGGCCAATGGCGGCCTCAGTTGAGCTGCATCGTCTTCATTGTACACCTTCATGTTGGGATCGGCACCGCTTTCTAGAAGGATCTGTGGAGAAAGATAGATATATATTTTCCTCACTCAACTTTGAAAAAGAGCTCAGGAATGTTGAATTATGACGCGCTGAGTAGCCTTTTTGGGCTATACAGCTCTGAGTATGTGTTTGTAAGTCTGTGGGAGTCATGTTAGAGCGCACACTACTGCGGACTCACTCGCACGTAGTAGCGTCTCACTCATATTCCTACATCGCGGAGTGTAAATGTTTTTCGAGTTACGCATAGATACAAATTATAAGTTGGTACACAGCAGGGTGTACTGGCCAGTATATCTTTGCTATTCCCACAGTGGTGACCCCTCAATAAGAAACCACGCTTCCTTCTACTACATTTCTCGATCTACCCGCAACTTATATTTCTCGCTTACCTCACCACACCATTCATTCAGCAGAGCATCTACATCGACAGGCATGCAATCACCGGCCTCACTGCTCACACTGAATTTGGTAATTGGTAATAGGTATCTCCTAGCTTTGATATCGTCGTATCGACTAGGAGGGGAGTACTGTGGGAGTACGTTAGAGCGCACACTACTGCGGACTCACTCGCACATAGCAGCGTCTCACTCATATTCCTACATCGCGGAGTGTTAATGTTTTTCGAGTTAACCATAAATACAAATTATAAGTGTGTGTTTGCTGTGGAAACAGCAAAGATGTACTGGCCAGTACACCCTGCTGTGTACCAACTTATAATTTGTATCTATGCTTAACTCGAAAAACATTAACACTGCGCGATGTAGGATATTAGTGAGACGCTGCTATGTGCGAGTGAGTTCGCAGTAGTGTGCGCTCTAACGTGACTCCCACAAGTCTATATTACTTAGGAAGTTAAAAAAATCTCCTCACTTTAATAATCTCCTGTCTGTTTGTGATATTGTCGGAGCACGCGACGTGAAGAGGTGTACCGATGACGGTGCTTGATGCATTTACTTGAGCACCTGAAAATTATAAAAATATATATAAACACAAATCGAACTCAAACCTTTACGCCCCTTGAATTCCCGAAGGATATGAACATCGCGAGACATTGATGTTTAGAGTACCCGCGTTTTGCTTGGACAGTGCACTCACGTGATACGCATAAATATCGCCGTTTCGTATAAACACACTATCACGTGACAAATAATAAATCAGCCACGTGGAAATCACACATATATGAATAAAGATAATATGTAGTCTTGATTTGAACTACAGTAGCATTACA
Organism: Bedellia somnulentella; assembly: GCA_963576735.1. NCBI lineage: Eukaryota > Metazoa > Arthropoda > Insecta > Lepidoptera > Bedelliidae > Bedellia > Bedellia somnulentella. The sequence continues at coordinate 1,431,217 of OY755199.1, forward strand.
AGGGCTGATATTCCCACTTAGCTATCAAAAGCTTTTAAAACGTTTTCTATCTGGCTTCTTTTGCTACTACTATCTATCTATAAATAATAGTAGATCTTTTAATTGATACATACATACATATATATACTCACGGCTATAAATCCCTAGAAGGGGTAGCTAGAGCTAAGGAATTAAAAATTCCTCAGCCACTTTTGGAAGTTGCGGGGGGAAAAGATGGTGAAATAAAGATTGTTGGAGATGGGTCTCCAACCGCATCACCCAAAAATCCCACCGGAAGAAATGGGGTAGTGCAATTCTAAGCCGACACTACACAGCAAATTTATCTATAAGTATAAAAATCAATAATAAAATACGAACCAGCTTTCAACAGCATTTGTACAATGGCAACATCGCCTTTCAAGATGGCGAGGTCCAATGGGCTAGGTTTTGACAGATCAGGACAGTCGTAATTCAAACGGGCGCCTTGCTTTAACAACAGGTTTACTACTTCTATGCTTCCTGAAAGAAAAATAGAGTTATAATTTTAATATTGTACTAAAGTCTAATGTAAGAGCACATGGCAAATGGCTGAGCTGATGATGATGACTCAACTCAAACCCAAACGTTCACGCCGTATATTCCCGAAGGGGTTGGCAGAGGTACTAAAACTTCTGAACATCATGTGACATTGACAACTGATGTTCAGAGTACCCACGTTTTGCCTTGACAATGTACTCACGTGATAGGGGGCAGGCCTATCGCCGTTATGTACGAATACACTGTCACATGACTAACGCCCGATTTCTGAATTGAGTATTCAAGCTGAGAACGACTTAAGTATCGTGTCGTCTCATTCAGTTCTTAAAATTTCAATGCGACAGAACGTTACTTAAGTTGTTCTCAGTTGGAATACTCAATTCAGAAATCGAGCGTAAGTACAATTCAGCCATGTGGTTTTCCTCACGATGTTTTCACCCACCGTTAACCACCGTGATAAATTAACCACACATATGTAAAGAAAAATTGTAGATCCGATGCGGGACTCTAACCCTCATCGATCGTCTGCACTATAAGCGGCGTCCTACCCACTGAGCTATCACGGATACTGGATGATGAATATAAGATATAACTAAAAACTTTCCTAAAATACTTAAAGTAACAGGAGCCCTACAAAAACCGTTATTTTTGGTCGTAATAATACGATGTTTTCATATAATGATATTTCTGAAGGTCAATAGCTGTTCTGTAGCTACCCATAATTGGCATTTAAAACTAAAAAAAAGTATTTATGTATTATGTATATTTTTTATTTGTATTCGAAAATACGCTAAGATTTGTCAGTTTCATATTTCTCACATGAACAGAATCTATCAGTTTCATATTTCTCACATGAACAGAATCTATCAGTTTCATATTTCTCACATGAACAGAATCTATCAGTTTCATATTTCTCACATGAACAGAATCTATCAGTTTCATATTTCTCACATGAACAGAATCTATCAGTTTCATATTTCTCACATGAACAGAATCTATCAGTTTCATATTTCTCACATGACAAACTCGCTCTCATACGCCTCACACTACGAGGTCAGCTAAGCTAGTACGAGCGACGTTTTAACTAGATATGCGTGTTATAAAACAGCCATCTCTTTCGCACTTATTTAATATCGTATGCTGTCATCTCATTCTAACCGATATAGTGTCGATAAAATAGCGCAGAAGGGCAAGCACGAGCGCTATTTTATCGACACTATAACGGTTAGAATGAGATGGCAGTATATGATACTATGTAAGTGCGTAAGAGATGGCTGCTTTATCCCACGCGAAAACTAGTTTAAACACCGCTCGTACTATCCCGGCAGGTATCTTTTAGTGGGTATTACATAATATTATTATAATGTATACAATAATGTATGTATGTATGCTAAATGCAAAATGTAAAATGACGATGGTAGATGTAGTAACAATATAACTTGTTATGCAAGCTGTCAACTCACCTAAGTAGAGTGGCTTTCATATATTTTATTATTTTGTTGTTTAAACATGTAATGTTAACTGCCTGTTGTTTGATACAAATAAATAAATAAATATCTAGTAATAAACGCTTTATATCTATTCAATCAGTTCCACTCACCAGAAAGTACAGCATAATGCAGAACAGTTCTGTAATCATTTCTTCCATCTGCCATCGCGTTGACGTCAGCTCCGTGGCTTATCAGTAATAGTACTGCGTCGATGCTCTGGAAGAAACATAAAAGTATATTATACCAGCTGACCCGACAGACTTCGTACTGTCAAATTTGCTTATGACAAAGCTTAAGGCGTGTTTTCCGGTACTCTTAGTTCAATAAGGCGTAAATATTATATTGGTTAAAATTTTCCGGGATAAAAAGTATCCTATGTTACAATTTGGTTTATTATCTAGCATTCTGCCAAATTTTATTCGTATACATTCTGTACTCGAGGAGTCTTTTTGCCTCAAACACACAAACTTCCAAACATTAACTTTCACATTTATAATATTAATATGATTATGTTGTTTTAAATTTTGTTTGAAACTCGACATACTGTTATTTAACAAGGGACTTAACAGATATAAGAATGCTTTTATATTTGAACATATACATACATACATACATATACTCACGGCTATAAATCCCTTAACGGGGTAGCCAGAGCTTTGGGATGAAAAATTCTTTAGCCACTTTTGGAAGTTGATTGGGAAAAGATGGTTATAATAAATGTTTTTGGTAACGGATCTCCCACCACATCGCCCAAAAATCACTTAAAAAGCCCCCTATAGCCTTATAGTAGGGGAGGCCTTAATGCAAAATTAGCAGTTGCTCGAGCGTCGTAGAAACCTATTGGATTTGATAATTTATGTTTCAAAATGAAAAAAAGTCTATTACAAGTTTTCATTTTAGTGGGGGGACAGAGCGTATAAACATTTTTAAAAATGTAAAAAAAAATTGTTATATAGAAAAGAAATACTCGAGCGTGTCAGCCATAAACAGTATAAACGCGATTTATGTTTCTGATAACGATTATATATATTAATCTGACGATTTATGCAAGGGATATCGTCATTCTATCTATTTTAAATTAAATTTAACAACAATGATCAGACATAACGCCTGCATAAATATTACGCCAAAACACCATCGCAGGAACATTTCCGTCACACGCCTCGAGCGCTTGAAGATTCTTCACCATCTAACCTCTTAACGCCACGTCCAAATCGACAGATTTTCTAGATATACACTCTTTTAAATGTAATTAACCTACCTTTACTTAATCTGACGCGCTCAAGTTTTTCGGACGATTGTTATTTTTTTACTAATCTGACGAATTCCCCTCAGCATACTCCGCTATATGAAGGGTTCATACTCGGTAGACACACATTACAGGGTACAAGGATTCTCCCTATATAATATTCTGATACGATCAAGTCACTTCAAAAATCCCCTATTCGCCTCCTCTTCTATTAGTCGCCTCTTACGATCACCCAAGGGGAGAAATGGGGTAGTGTTATTCTAAGACGACACTACACGGCAAATATATATATATATATATATATATGTATTTAATTTATATATTGTAGTAATATGTAATTTTATATTTGAAATCATCGCTTAATGTTGTTCTCTGTTCCAAATACAAAGTTGATTACTTTGGCTTCTCTGTTTGTGTTTCGGAATTCAGGAGTGGCTAATGAGTCTAACATTAAGAAGGCCTTTCTCATATCATTTTCACGAATTTAAATTGGGAATTACATAACACGAAATAGTAGAAAATAACGGTAGCAAGTTAACATACATACATACATACATATACTCACGGCTATATTTCCCTAGAAGGGGTAGCCAGAGCTAAGGAATTATAAACTCCTCAGCCACTTTTGGAAGTTGAATGGGGAAAAGATGGTAAAACAAAGGTTTTAAAGGTTAAAAAAAGGCCCAATACCCTTAGTCACCTTTTACGACACCCGTGGGTAGAAAGGGGTAGCAACATTTTAAGCCGGCACTACGCGGCATTAACATTAACAAGTTAACATGTAGTTTGATAAGCTGAGAAACTTGTAACCGTTTTGTTTGTACCGTGTAGTGCAATACCTACTAATGTATATATGCAAAACTTTATCGCATCCCATCTTAATATAAATTAAGATAACATTAATAACACTACTTGTTATTTTCTAAATTATAATAAAATAAGCTGTACCGTAGTGTCGGCTTAGAATAGCACAACCCATTTCTTCCGGCGGGTGTACGTAACAGGATACTAACGGTATTGGGGCTTTTAAGGGATTTTTGGGCGATGCGGTTGGAGACCCATCACCCGCAATCTTTATTTTTACTATCTTTTCCCCCTACAATTTCCAAAAGTGGATGAAGAATTTCGAATTCCTTAGCTTTGGCTACCCCTTCTTGAGCTTTATAGCCGTGAGTATATGTATGTAATAAAATAAATAAAGTCTGAAGAATCTTAACAACTTAAATCTAAAAAAAAACCTAAAAATATGTTTTAATAAATTTATACTAATGGAGGGTAGTTCAACATTCCTACCTTCCGCTGTCTAGCAGCCTTCATCAAAGGCGTCATTCCAGCCCTGTCCCGCGAGTCCGGGTTAGCTCCGAAGGTCAGGAGCAACTCCAAATACTCAGGGTCTGATACCAGATTGATTTCCGCTCCGAAGAAATAACGCTTGTTGGGGTCAGCGCCATGCTCTAGTAGAAGACGGGCTACGTCCTAAAAAATGAGAGAAGAAAGTTGTTATTTAATATCAACTCAATGTTTATGCCGTAGATCAAAGAAGGAGTAATAGTTCTGGACATCATGGGACGTTTTTGTCACCTGGAGTTCAGAGAACCTATGTTTTGCGGGGAACCATGTTACAGAGGGCAAGTCTATCGCCGATTTGTACAAATGCACTGTCTGCACTTAGATATGTAGGTTTCCTGACGATTTTTCCCTTACCTCAAAACATAGAATAGAATAGAATAAAAAACTCTTTATTGTACATCAAATATGGAAAAACAATTACAAATACAAAGAATGAATTAACAAAAGTACAATTGGCGGTCTTATCACTAAAAGCGATCTCTTCCAGAAAACATTTAGGGCTCTTGCGCACCAGCGGTTAGCCGTCTAGGCGGTTTGTTTGAGCGGTCCAACCGCTAAACGCGGTTTCATTGCGGGTGACCGCTATGGCGGCCAACCGCGAAGAAACCGCAATGAAATCGCGTTCAGCGGTTGGACCAGAGCGGTCCGCGTGCCCCATAAACAAAATGGACGCCATCGAGATAGCTTGTGTTATTTATTATTACTCCCGAAAACAACAAAATAAAAGTAAAAAAAGTTCTCTGTGTCGAAGTCCATGGCTGCGACTAACGTAAAAACTCATCGGCGGCTCGCCGCAAACTGAATCCGCCAGTGCGTATAAGCAATATGGCGGCCAGCCGCGGAGCGGGCCGCAGCTCTGCATTCAACCGCCGCGGTTGAAAATTTGCGGCGGTCAAGTGCGCACAATCACAGGCGGTTGCGAGAGTTTGAAAAGTGTATATTTAACTTACAGACTCTTGATTTAAATAATGTTTATTCCTAATAGCCGAGGTTCGTCACAGAGTGTAGAACTAGGGAACAACTCGCCAGTGTTGGGTCTATAGTATCTTTCGATCATAAATCTTCGATCATATATACCAAAATTGCCGCACTCCATACAAATTCAACGCTCAAAAGTGGACCGCGAGAATTACAAGGCTGTTTGACAATTAAATATTTATTAACCGACTTCATAAAGTAGTGTTCTCAAGTCGACCGTATTTTTTTTCTACAATTATTTACCTTACCTTATCGACTTACCGCATTCAGTTAAGACCTATTATTTATTGCAAGATCTAGCACGCGACTCTCAGTGAAACAGTGCTTATGATATAAAAAAACACTGTTTGGCCGGGCCGTTTTTCGGCTGTATGGTGTATCTTTGGTATATATATGAATGGAGGTAGTATGAAAACAGACTAATCATCTCAGACACAATACTTACATAATTTAAATCTTTTTGTTAATGAAAACCTCATGTAGGAATTATTACTAATATATAAAGGAAAGAAAAACTTCGATTCCCGCCTGTGTCGAAGTTTTTCTTTCCTTTAATTATTAGACTTACATAATGTTTATTCCTAATAGCCAATCGCAGAGGTTCGTCACAGAGTGTAGTTCTAGGGAACAGCTCGCCCGTGTCGGGTCTGTAGTCGACGGCTGCTCCGTTTTCTAGCAGTAACTTGACTAGCTCGGTGTACCTGTAGAAGGAAATATTTTAAGTGGTGTGGAAACAGCAAAGATATACTGGCCAGTACACCCTGCTGTGTACCAACTTATAATTTGTATTTATGCCACTGACCTCCATTATACTATATAAGTACGCTGGACTAATGATACGTATCAAAATGACAGCTATTTACTGTGCCAATTTGAAGCGCCCCCAATGAAGGAACGAGGAACTAAATATGACGTAAACTGCAAAATGGCCAGTGTTTTTTTACCATAAAGCATTATATATCTATGGTTTTTAGAAACAATTATAAATCAATAGTGCTGTAAAGTTTCGTTTCGATAAAACTTAGCCTTTCCTTTAAGCAGAAACATTTTATCGATATATTTTATCTTCCTGTCCCATCTCTTTTATTAGTTCCTTGTTCCTTCACTGCTGCCGTAAGCGCCAAAATGGCGAAAATCAAATCGCCTCACTGTCACCCGGCCTATAATTAGTCCAGCGTACTTAAGAGCTTATTCCATTTGCCTGAATTCAGACGTCCGACAGCCACAGAATCTGAATTCAGACTAGTGGAATAACGTTCAGAACGCTAGGCTTCCGATAAAGAGCTTATTCCATTTGCCTGAATTCAGAACGTCCGATAGCCACAGAATCTGAATTCAGACTAGTGGAATAACGTTCAGAACGCTAGGCTTCCGATAAAGAGACAAATTTCGGTTCCTAGCTCACTACATTTTTTGTAGCTCCGTCTCAGGAAGGTGGAATAACGTTCAGACGATTTAGTCGCCTCGCGCCCGCCACAGCGAGAGGACGTGCCAAAATTTTTCATGCCTATGATTGCAAATTACGTAAACAAAAAAAAGATAATAAAAGTTTTATAGCAGATATACATATGCTCACGCCATTAATTCCAGGGGTAGTTAGGTAGGTAGGGGTTCCATTTCATAGGGGTAGGCGGATATGTATAATTATATTCTTACATACATACATATACTCACGCTATTATTTCCGATTGGGGTAGGTAAATACGTTTTATGACATACATGCAAATTATATTATATTATAAATACTCACGCCATTACTTCCCATCGGAGTAGACAGATACGTTTAATTACATACATACGCGCATATACTCACGCTTTTACTTCCGCTTGTGGTAAGCAGATAATTTTAGATACATACATACATACTTAAACTCCCGCCATTTTTCCGTAAGGGGTAGGCAGATACGTATTGTTTTAAATATGCATACTTATACTCACGCCATCACTTCCCGTGGGGGTAGGCACAGGCGTATAATTACATACATGCATACATATACTCACGCCATTATTTCCCATTGGGGTAAGCAAATACGTTCAATCACATATATGCATACATATACTAACGCCATTACCTCTCATTGGGGTAGGCTGAAACTATCGATCGCCACTTCGTACAACCCCGGCAAACTTTTTAATAAATATGCTTTTATTTTTAAGTCATATAGGAGTTCCCGCCTATTTAATATTTTGTGTGAAATATGACGTAAAAATATTTGGAAAAGGTTGTGTACATGAGTAGGATATATGTAAGTATAGTAGCGAAAGAGATATATAGACGCAATGTGTCGTCGTTTATTAAATGAGAGTGGGATAGTCCATAAGAGAGTCCGATAGAGAGCGTTTTAAAAAAAAGGCGGGAGCAATTTCGTACGACTGCCCGCAAAAATCGCGCGCTCGCGAATGATTCAGAAACTGAAATCGGTGTAGTGGAATAACAAGCGTCTGTGGCCTTCTGCGGCAGTGACTGTGAAGGACCTCCGATTTCAGCAACGATAAAAGTGTAATGGAATAAGCTCTTAAAGAGACAAATTTCGGTTCCTAGCTCACTACATTTTTTGTAGCTCCGTCTCAGCGGCGCTAGTATAGCAAGTAATAACAGTCGAGATATCTCGTCTGTCGTGGCTTCCGAAATTCTCGGACTCCTCCCACTTTTGTTAGCACAGTCTTGTATGTCGAGAGAGGACGACAAATCTTTCATGGCCGAGAAGACGTTTATTCGTTCACTTTCCGTCGGTCAATTAGGTTTTTACTTTTTATTTCAGTGTGTATTTAAGTTCATTCAAAATTAGTTGGTGTCTTTCTACCACTTTGCTTACGGCTAATTATTTTACCCATTTTAGAGGTTTATGTAGGTATATTAAATACACTCTTATATTTTTCTCGTTTCATAACACATTATGGATAATATACCATTTATACAGCTTTGAGTAAACGAACTTTCAACAGGTAGAAATTTTCAAGATTTTGTTGACGTTGGCAGAGAGAAGTTGTCATTCTATGGGTTATTTGCCACATATAAACAAGATGGTCGTTTCGTGTTGTTTTGTTATGTTTCTTTTCTATCGGTTTTAAATATAAATAGACGGATTTCAAGGATGGAGTACTATTTGTTGATATAGTAAGTATATAAGTTTCTTTATGAATATGCGAGTGATTATAAATGTGTTGTATAAGTTTAATGTGCATTTTTTTAACTTTACAGACCAGTGTATTCGAAACTCAAAACACCATCCCCGATTTAGCCACTATTTGGCTTCATCCCTCCAATGCACAAGTGGATAGACCATGTGGAGTTGTGGACCCTCGTAACTTGAGGCCCATCCAGAGATAAAAGAATCCGGCAAACCGATATTGATCGTATGAGACTTAATAAAATCGTAAGTTTTCATTTCACTTTTTACAAGTTGTAAGTATAGCGTACAAGAAATAAAAAAGAAACAATTCGCAATCTAAATCCTATAGACAATGTTATATGAATCTAAAAGTAATGATTGATAGTATCTGCCTTCCCCAGTGAGAACTTTTGACGCGATCCTATGTATGTATTAACGATGATATGAAATAAGTAGTTAAACCAAAAATTAAATATTACTCCTCAATCTTATTTTGGAATAGACATAACACTTATACTTACCTATGCCACACCATACCTATACTCATGGCTATAAATCACATTATTTTGTATAAAACGGGGTATATATATCTAGCCAAAACTTCTCAGTTCATTTAATTATGTATTGTTCATGTATGTACAAGTAAAGCTTCATCTAGGCATAGACACCTAAATAAGAACGTTAGGTGACCATGTTGAGCAGTACACATGATCTCTGTACCCCATCGTAAGGTTATGAATGAAGGTGTTATGACTAGATTATACTTAGAATCACCGAAGTAACTAATGCATATTTTCTTTATTTTCAGAACATTGCGGAAAAGGAGTATCATATATATATATATATATACCCATCTTACTTTGAATGTCCTCTAATAAGACCGAGAAGCTTCTGAATAGTGTATAAGTGTTGCAGTTGCAAATTTGTTTTGCTAATTTAGTTTTAGTTAAATAGTGAACTACTATACTGTGTGTAACTGAAATGAGTATGTCTTGATGAATTAAAAACATTTTAGTTAGTCAGTATTGGTAACATATTGTAAGTAAGTGTATCAAATAAGACAAGCATGATACAATAGTGCTTTAAATGCAACTCTTATTATGTGTGAGTTTTTAATAAAGTTTTGTATTATTGCTGTGTAAGTTAAAATGCTACCTCAATTATTTGTATAGCTGTGCGGTTGGGGTTAAAATATATTTATATAGCTGCATGCACTATTATAATATGGATTAATTTGGCAGTTTGTTTTAAAACATTGCTTTGTATTGTCATTTAATAGACTACTACACTATAACTATGTGTTGCTGTTGAATAATTTTAAGATATTGCTTTGTGTGGATTTTACAAAAGTGGCTTTACTTGTGTTTGACAATAAATATATATAATATAAATAAATGTCTTCTTTTCGTATCCTTGTTTCTTATTTCAAATACCTATTTCCTGTAATCATATATATGAACATATTGCCATCAAGTGTATCGCTAAAGCAATATATAGATTGCAACTTGGGGCAATTTTGTTGCCCAGCATAATGCTGATGCTGTGGTAAAATAGCTGTGCCTGCATAGTTTAATAGAGTTTGAAAATTGTGGCACAATAAAAGAAGGTAAAGTTTACAAGAAACGATTTAATGATTAAATGTGAATCGAAAATTGCTTGATAATAATTATGTAAGAAAGTTCATATACCTGCAATCTGAGGCCAACACAATTGCCCTAACTGCGCCTGCGTAACTTAATAGAGCTTCAAAAAATGCAACAAAATTAAAGAAGGTAGAGCTTTAAAACAAATTTTAATTAATAAAATGAGAATCAATAATTAATCTTCTCTTTGCTTCACCTTGTCTCAAAAAATTTAAATTACGCTGTTGTGGGATGTTAGGTAAACCAATTTCTCTTAAATCAGGGTTCTCCACATCTGCAATCGGAAACCTGAAAAAATGGGGTAAATTGTATTAGTATTCTTGTCTAAGCTGTGAAGCATGTGTATGAATTTTAGTTGGTGTTAATTGAATTGTATGTATATAATTCTTATTATACCTGAAATGCAGCATAATATTGTATATTTAATGTCTTATTGCTGTTTTAACACATTGCCTTGTTTAATTAACTTTTTGTTGTATTGCTTTATGTTACTGTTTTAACACATTGCTTTGGTTAGTTATAATATAATATAATGCTACACTTCTAATGTATGTGATGTGTTGCTTGAAGTAATTGTTAAGCCTTTTGTAAGTAGGTGTTTTGTATGTATATTACATTTTATTACTGTGTATATTGTGTTTATTCTAATAAAGGAATATTATTATTTATATCTTTCTTTCATTTACAAATACCTGCTTGTATTCTATATGAAATACCCCTTTTCATCTTGTAGCCAAACGTATTACATAGTCTATAATCTTAAACCTTATTTTAAACATTAAAAAAAATATACAGACATACCTATACTGTAAACAAATATAGTACAATAGCACTAATGCAGTTCTTCTCATGGGTTGCATATGGGGCTTTTTAAGAGGTTATCTCTGTTTCTATCTTCCCCAATTAACTTAAAAAAATGGTTTAAGAATACTCAATTCCAATGTTCAATTCATTGTCGGGAAGCGAAAATGGATTTGAAGCATCACGAATGCTACGCCTTTGCATTTTACGCCCGGCTCGTCTCGCCAACAGGAAATTATAATAAGTATCTGCCATTCTGGAACAAAAATAACATTTAACCTACTTACAAAACTGTTATGATGTTATCAATTGTATAAATAACAAGAAAGACGACAATACTTACTCGTAAACAAATACTACACAATACACTTACGAATTTAAAACTTATAGAACGAAATATCAAACAGAAATATTTGGTTTTGCAAATAACTAATATAATGTAATAAAATTTCAATAAATAACACACCAAACGAAAGCAAAATAATGATAACTTGAATAAAATATTTCAATAATATTCCTTGTCGTTACCTCAACCCGACCAAGACAATAGTCGTCGACACTTCCCTTCAACCAAACGTCAAAAGAAGAGATATCCCGTCCTTATTGTGACACTGTGTTAGCAAAAGAAGAGGCTTGTCGTTACCCACGTCGAGAAAACACGAAACCGTTCGGTCAGTGACGTCACACGCCCTTGAACGCACGCTTATTTTACATGCTGTGCTAGCGACGGTCGAGAAACGAATCTTCTCTTCGGGTGCATCGACAAAACCGTCTTTCTCGTGCGCCCCGACGTGTTTCATTACTTATCGTACTAGCACCGCAGGAAGGTGGAATAACGTTCAGACGATTTAGTCGCCTCGCGCCCGCCACAGCGAGAGGACGTGCCAAAATTTTTCATGCCTATGATTGCAAATTACGTAAACAAAAAAAAGATAATAAAAGTTTTATAGCAGATATACATATGCTCACGCCATTAATTCCAGGGGTAGTTTAGTGGGTAGGGGTTCCATTTCATAGGGGTAGGCAGATATGTATAATTATATTCATACATACTTACATATACTCACGCTATTATTTCCGATTGGGGTAGGTAAATACGTTTTATAACATACATACAAATTATATTATATTATAAATACTCACGCCATTACTTCTCACCGGAGTAGGCAGATACGTTTAATTACATACATACGCTCATATACTCACGCTTTTACTTCCGCTTGTGGTAAGCAGATAATTTTAATTACATACATACATACTTAAACTCCCGCCATTTTTCCGTAAGGGGTAGGCAGATACGTATTGTTTCAAATATGCATACTTATACTCACGCCATCACTTCCCGTGGGGGTAGGCACAGGCGTATAATTACATACATGCATACATATACTCACGCCATTATTTCCCATTGGGGTAAGCAAATACGTTCAATCACATATATGCATACATATACTAACGCCATTACCTCTCATTGGGGTAGGCTGAAACTATCGATCGCCACTTCGTACGACCCCGGCAAACTTTTATTGCTAAATATGCTTTTATTTTTAAGTCATATAGGAGTTCCCGCCTATTTAATATTTTGTGTGAAATATGACGTAAAAATATTTGGAAAAGGTTGTGTACATGAATAGGATATAATTATGTAAGTATAGTAGCGAAAGAGATATATAGACGCAATGTGTCGTCGTTTATTAAATGAGAGTGGGATAGTCCATAAGAGAGTCCGATAGAGAGCGTTTTAAAAAAAGGCGGGAGCAATTTCGTACGACTGCCCGCAAAATCGCGCGCTCGCGAATGATTCAGAAACTGAAATCGGTGTAGTGGAATAACAAGCGTCTGTGGCCTTCTGCGGCAGTGACTGTGAAGGACCTCCGATTTCAGCAACGATAAAAGTGTAATGGAATAAGCTCTTTATATATAGTATAATGGAGGTCAGTGATTTATGCTTAACTAGAAAAACATTTACAAAATGGCGATGTAGAATATGAGTGAGACGCTGCTACGTGCGAGTGAGTCCGCAGTAGTGTGCGCTCTAACAGTACTCTCGCAGTAGTGTGAGTTGAAATCTCAGTAACATCAAACATTACAAGTATGTTTTATTTATTTATTTAAACACTTTATAGCATACAAAACAATACACAAACAGTATTTTACAAAAATATATAGCAGTATATATACACAAAGGCGGACTTATCATGTTATTTGTATGTATGATCAAACATTATTGTTTCGTGAATTTGCAAGGTTATTTTCCTGTTATGCTCCCTAAAAAGCTGCGTTGTCAATCTACTCACGAACATAAATCCAAAAAAAGGGGTAGAAAGCACTTCAGAGCTGAAACTCTTTAGCTACATTTGGAAGTCGATAGGGAACAAGATGTTAGAAATAAAGTATCGTTGATTATGGGTCTCCAATCGCACCCTTAGTCGCCTCTTACGACTCTACACGGCAAACAATGTTTCAATAAGAAGTAAAATGTGGGTGAGGACCCATCACCAACCATCCCTTATTTTACAATAACAGTTATGTGTGTGAGGGAAAACATCGTGAGGAAACCCACATGGCTGAGTTATAATTAGTCATGTGACAGTGTACTCGTACAAAACGACGAAAGGCCTGCCCCCTATCTTGTGAGTACACTGTCCATGCAAAACGTGGGTACTCTGAACACCAGGTGACAAAATCACGCGATGTTCAGAAGTATTAGTACCTCTGCCAACCCCTTCGGGGATATTCGGCGTGAACGTTTATGTTATGTTTATGTTATGTTATGTTGTGCATGTTAAGGGATAAGATATATAACAGATAATATAACTTATCACACTACACTTTCAAATTGAGAGTGTGCTCAAAAAGGCTGGCGTCAGAAGTATGAAGAATAAAAGAGCATGTATGAAAAGATTGATGGATGTAAACGAAGCTAGAGAGGTTTGTCAGGATCGTGCGAAGTGGCGATCAATAGTCTCTGCCTACCCCAATGGGAACTAATGGCGTGAGTATATGTATGTATGTACTACACTTTCAGTTACTATTAAATTTTGACGTGACAACGTCTTATAAATTGGTTTGCCTGGTGACACTTCAAGAAACTGCGTTACGCTCCGCTCACGTTATGCGCTCACAATGAGAGCGAGTGAGAGGCATGTGTCCCTTCCACTCGGGCATGGTTAGCCCGCCTAAGAGCGAGAGAGACAGACATAATTTCATCCTTCTTCCTACTGTACGAATGAATATTCACATTTAAATTATTTTACCACTCAAAGTCGTTGTCACGTAAAACTTTCGCCCGTAAACCGACTTATACAGGCAACCAATTTTTTTGTATTGTATCTTAAAATGGCTAATTTAGTTGTGCAGTCTTAAAAACACTCGAATAGCACTACCGCATTTGCGAGCGACTAATGGTACGGGGCAAAGTGGTTGTTGGACGTTGTGGCTTTAGACCCATCACCGACGATACTATATTCTAACTATCTTCTCCTTTATATACTTGCCGTGTAGTGTTGGCTTAGAATAACACTACCCCATTTCTTCCGGTGGGTGTACGTTAGAGGCAACTAACGGTATTGGGGCTTTTAAGGGATGTTGGGCGATGCGGTTGGACACCCATCACCAACAACCTTTATTTCACCATCTTTTCCCCACGCGACTTCCAAAAGTGGCTGAGGAATTTCTGATTCCTCAGCTCTGGCTACCCCTTCTAGGGATTCATAGCCGTGAGTATATGTATGTATGTATGTACACATCCCGTAAAAGTGACTTAGTTTCTGACTAAATTCTTAAGTTGGTAAATTAAAAAATCTAAATATTAGTAGGATAATTTAAATCTTTTTGTTCATGAAAACCTCATGTGGGGATTATTACTAATAAATAAAGGAAAGAAAAATTCTGAGTCGAAATTTTTCTTTCCTTTATTTATTCTTTATTTATTAGTATTAGTAGGATATGTATGTATGTAATTTCACTTACCCATGCTCCGCACTTAGATGCAACGCGCTATACCCACAGTCGTCGGTCGCGTTAATATCACAACCCCTCACTAGCAGCAGTCGGGTAGCTTCCACGTGACGTTGCCAGATGGCGTAGTGGAGTGGACGCAGACCTTGGGTCACGGGTTCGTTTACCTGAAAATGTACATAAATACATCTGAAATGAGTAATTTTTGATCTGTTTTTGGAAATTAAATGGGATTAAATATGTCAAAATAAAGGACGGACATACATAGCACAGCACGGCAATTAATCCCAAAAGGGGTAGCCAGAGCTTCAGAGCTTGAAACTCCTCAGCCACATTTGGAAAATATACGGGACAAAATGGTATCGCTGGTTATGGGTCTCCAACCACATCGCCTAAAATCCACTCAAAAAGTTCCATTCCCTTTGTCGCCTTTTACGACACCCGTGGGTAGAAAGGGGTAGTCACATTCTAAACCGGCACTACACGGCTAAATTAAATGAATATAGTATAAATTGAGGAGAAGATAATGCTGTGTAGTGTCGGCTTAGAATAGCACTACCCCATTTCTTCCGGTGGGTGTACGTAAGAGGCGACTAACGGTATTGGGGCTTTTAAAGGATTTTTGGGCGATGTGGTTGGAGACCCATCACCAATAACTTTTATGTTACCATCTTTTCCCCACGCAACTTTCCAAAAGTGGCTGAGGAATTTCTAATTCCTTAGCTCTGGCTACCCCTTCTAGGGATTTCTAACCGTGAGTATGTAAGATAATTAAAACAAAGTATCGTCAGTGATAGATCTTCATCCATATCGTATAACATACAAATAAATATATTTCCTTTTATTTCCAATCGTTTTCTAAAAGCGGCTGAGGAATTGAAGATTCTCAAGTTCAAACCCCTAATAGAGATATATAGCCGTGAGTAAATAAATGTATTGCACATACTAATCTATAAGTAAATCTACTTTTAATCCTTTATTATTTATTTTTGATTTAGTTTAAGTTATATATTTATAAGTTTATGCCGTGTAGTGCCGGCTTAGAATGACACTACCCCTTTCTACCCACGGGTGTCGTAAGAGGCGACTAAGGGTATTGGGCCTTTTTATTGGATTTTTAGGCGATGCGGTTGGAGACCCATCACCAAAAACCTTTATTTTTACCATCTTTTCCCCACTCAACTTCCAAAAGTGGCTGAGGAATTTATAATTCCTTAGCTCTGGTTACCCCTTGTAGGGAAATCTAGCCGTGAGTATGTGTATGTATGTATGCATGTTTAAGTTAATTGTTAATTTCTGTTATTAATGCACAGTAACAGATCCGTGGTTTAGTTTGTGATAAAATCTATGAAACAAATATTGTATATAGTACTTATTTTAAAAAAATAAATAAAAAAATAGTGGATTGTGAGGATATACCAACCTTAGCGCCGCAAGCCAGCAGTATCCTGATCTCGTCGAGCGGCACCATCCTGATGATGGAGTCAGCGAGCTCTCGTTGCATGGACTTCGGGGTCAGCAGCTCTGACGGCATCGTGGGGGCTGGGACGAGAGGAAAGATTATGACTATCTATTTATGGTTAAGTGAGTGCTGTGTAGTGCCGGCTGTGCTGTTTAGTGCCAGCTTAAAATAGCGCTACCCCATTTCTTCCGGTGGGTGTACGTAAGAGGCGACTAACGGTATTGGGGCTTTTAAAGGAAAATTACGCGATGTGGTTGGAGACCCATCACCAACAACCTTTATTTTAGCATCTTTTCCCCGCTCAACTTTCCAAATGTGGCTGAGGAGTTTCCAATTCCTTAGCTCTGGCTACCCCTTCTAGGGATTTGTAGCCGTGAGTATATGTATGTATGAGGTTATGTTGTAGTACTCCAATATGCACGGCTGGAACAAGATCATATGCTATTCTCCATATATTACATTACTTAATCGTTAATTTGTGTTCAGTTGTACAAACATACATACATATACTCACACCATTATTTCCCATTTGGGTAGGCAGACACTATTGATCGCCACTTTGTACTAATAAAAGAACATGTATTAAATGATTGACGGATATAAACGAAGCTAGAGAGGTTTGCCAGGATCGTGTTCAGTTGTGTTACTCAAATATTTAAGACTCTAACATTCATGCTGTCTATCCCCGAAGGGGTGATAGAGGTACTAATACTTCTGATCATCACTTGTCGTTATTGCTATCGGATCTTGAGACAACCGTGATAGCCTAGTGGGTAGAACACTCGGTTAACGTGCAAACGACTAGTGTTCAAATCCTGGGTCGGGCCTACACCAATTTGTCTTTTCTAAAGACATATGTGTTGTTAATTTATCATGGTTGTTAACGGTGAGGGAAAACATCGTGAGGAAACCCACATGGCTGAGTTGTACTTAGTCATGTGACAGTGTATTCGTACAAAAACGGCGATAGGCTTGCCCCCTATCACGTGAGTACACTGTCCATGCAAAACGTGGGTACTCTGAACACCAGGTGACAATGTCACGTGATGTTCAGAAGTATTAGTACCTCTGCCAACCCCTTCGGGGATATTCGGCGTAAACGTTTATGCTTATTATTATGCTTATGCTTATATCTTGAGAAAAAACACATTTAGCATACAGCCATCATTAAGCTCTTGTTAACAGTGTACTCATGTCATAAGGGGCCGGCCTATCGCCGTTTTGTACGAATTTACTGTCACGTCTCTAAGTCTACTTAGACATGTGGGTTTACCCACGATTTTTTCCCTCATCATTAACAACCTTAATAACCTACCCCACACATAAGACTTAAAAAACCACAATTGTCGGGCCTCACTCCACACTAACCAGATATATTCTAAACGGCTAGACCGATCTCTACTAAACTTTGCATGACGGACGGAGGATGTTTGTGACGGAGTTTTCCGAATGTTACCATTGGGAATAATCACCGCAATTCGTATGTTTTTGTTCATTAAAACCAATTGACGCCCTGAAATTAGATAAGCACAGGCAATCTGGTGTTCACAAAATTGTTTGTCCTGAATGCTACATTAGGCAAACTGGTAGAAATTTTCTAACAAGATACGGGGAGCACGTGGCAGCATTCAGAAACAACCATCCAGAAAGGTCTTACTTTGCGAATATTTTTTTGTATACTGGACACGTTCTCCCCGATAATCATAATCTGGAGATTTTACATAATTGTCATAAGGGATTAAGATTATGTCTTTTAGAGAAACTTGAAATCTCCAGATATGATAATAATAATTCCGTTGCACTGCTGAATGAACAGCTGGGCTACACCGTTTCCCCACTTTTGTCTTTATTTTTAATAATATGGTCACACGTCATTGATTTTTCTGGGTGGGGGATTGGGGAGCCTGGCCTATAAATATCACCGCAAAATTGTATGACCGGCACTCGGTGGACAGCTGCCGAACTGTCTACTGCTCGACAATGACTCGTGTTGAGTCAAAACGCGTCGCATTTTTGTGGTTGGCTGTGGTTTTCGCTTCGATCAATTAGCAGGGCGACGGAGGCGTATACCCGAGGTCGCGGGTTCGATTCCCGCCTGTGTCGAAAATTTTCTTTCCTTAATTTATTAGTAATTATAAACATATTCTCAAACCTACCAAATGAACACGCAAAATCATACAATATGCTTTCAATTATCTTTATTCATACATATTCGCATAGTTGAATGTGAAAAAGAAGGATTAGTGCATCCTATTATTCTAACCTGACAGACTTGGATCACCCGGGATTCGAACCTGGGTCTTTCGTACTCAATATTCATCAAACGGTGTACCGCTACGCCCCACGCAGACATATGTATATGTCTCAAATTTGTAATATCCTATATATCTAGTAGTCATACTATTGACAAACAATTAAATGGACAATTATTTTGATGAAAATGGATGAAACCCTTATTTTTCCAATAAGACTATTAATGAAGGGTCCGATAAAGTCGTTTGATGAAAAAATCGTGTAAATATCCTCCTGTGGGAACCCTTGCGAAATCCGGGATAAATTATATCATCATACATTCATGCAATTTGATCACGATCGGTCCAGTAGAATTAACGTGATGAACGGACATACAGACAGACAGACAGACAGTCATTTTTTTAAAAAAATAGCAAATTTGGCTTCAGTATCGAAAATAAAACATATTCCACCGGTGTTTATTTTTTTTTCTTCAATGTACAGTTTTGACCTCGTTACAGTCTTATTATAGTATAGAAGATACAAGAAGAAGAAGATAATCACCCCTAAAAGTTTATCGCATATTATATATAGGCACACGCTCATAGAAATTTTTCATTTTTCGAAAGTAGCGAAGCTACGCTCAGATTTTTTTTTCACTGTTTTACAGAAACCATGTTTGATTTTATCAAGCTTCGCTCCAATTTTCGGCATGCGAAGCTTCACTGTAAACCTATTACATAAAATAGTATAAAACCGCTGTCAACACCAAGTAAATAATTCAATACACTTTCAGTCTCAAACCAATTCCTTAACCCGTTTTTGGCAGAAGAAACGGGAAAAGAATGAAGACAAATGATACCTTTTTAGTTGCCAATTGCACTGTCAAATCAATCAATAAGCCCTTACTACTTCGGTAGATCACGTGACGACCACGTGAACAGATGGAGTAGTGTTATTCGAAGCCAGTGGTTAGCAATTAGCGGCTTGCAAGCCATATGTAGATTTTTGAATGTGAAGATAAGGTTTTTTAGAACTGATTAAAATTATTGTAAATATTATTTTTAGTTTAGAAGAAAGAGGCTCCTTAATTTGAAGAGATTCATATTTAAACTTTAGTTTATTGCAATTTTTGGCTTTCTCAGCTCAAACTGTGTTGATACTTTTAAGCTAAAGCTTTACAGAAAAATGTAACAAATGTTTCCAACTTAGTAGATTCACCAGCGTGTGCGCCAGTTAAACATGCCTACATATACTCACGGCTATAAATCTCTGAAAGGTGTGTATAAATCTCTGCCAGAGCTTCGGAAATCGAAATTTCTCAGCCACTTTTGAAAGTTGAGTGGGAAAAGATGGTAAAATTAAGCTTGTTGGTGATGGGTCTTCAACCGCATTGATCCAACATCATTTAAACAGCCCCTATACCTTTAGTCGCCTCTTACAAACACCCATAGCTAGAAATGGGGTAACGCTATTCGAAGCCTACACTACACGCTACTACTACTACGTTAGCATTTTGTATGAAATTGATAAAAGTTTTTTTTTAAATAATATCATCGTATTTGATTGCAATTGGCGCATTGTAAAATGGCGACCATATAACTTCTTAGGCATATTTCACATCATAATTACATAAAACAATTGGGTTAAAAATATGTGTTACATTACATATATGAATTACATAAATGTGATGTCAATATTTTGGCAGTTACAAAATTGGCTAATAAGCTGTCTGGCTCTTGTCTGTTTGAATTTTTAATCGATTAATTTATTTTTAGACGGTTGCTATGACTACGCTACGACAACACTATATTCGTAGTGAGATTGCGGCATGAGAAAGACCGTTAACATTGGAATACGTTGCGCGTTTTAATCAAAAACGCTCGTAGCTTCGTTAATTATCTATTTTGCCTGAATATATATTTGAGGTTTAAAACATGTTACAAAATGATTCTGCAAATGAGGAAAGCGCTGAACTGTCAATGATTTTTTTAAAAGTAGCCAAGGGGCTTCCAACATTATGCTATATGCCTTTATCCTATTTTTACTTGTTAGAATAATCGCAAAAAAATATGTATAACTTTGTCAAACTACTATATTTTAATACTGTTTTGATTGTGATTGAAAAGATGATACCTACTAATTGCTATAAGAGGAGCTACCGCCATGCAGCGATAGCAAAGTAAATGGTTTAAAATGGCTGACCAGCGCCTTCCTTAATAAAGTAGAGTTTTTGTAAATTTCATTCGCACATCAAAAAATATTGATGGATGTGAACGAAGCTGGAAAGGTTTGCCAGGATCGTACAAGGTGGCGATCGATAGTCTCTGCCTACCCCAATGGGAACTAACGGCGTGAGAATATGTATGTATGTATGTATGTATCAAAAAAGAGCTAAGGCATCTATAAAGTCATCGACACAATATTATTGAGCAAAACGAAATTATGCTGACACTCAAGTGAGGACAAAGAAGTCATACCAACATATTTTTTTTGTTTTTGAGGATAAATAAGTAAAATATATTTCACAAAAGCTGGTATCCCCTTTAAAATGGCGCGTAAAATGATTTTTTCATTTCGTCCATCATTACGTCTCCTTGAATTTGGATTACAGCCATAATGTTTGAGCCACGAGCCACATCAACTAAATTTATATCCTTCGTAGAACTTTTCACTCGAAACGTAATTAACAAACATCTATTTATAAATACTACGCATCGTAGTAGACTAGATATCTACGGAATATTTGGCTTTCTTTCTACGTAAATATAATGCTAACGTTTATTTTGCCGTCTACTGTCAGCTTAAAATAACTCTACCCCATTTCTACCCGTGGGTGATCATAAGAGGCGACTAAGTCTAACTAACTTTCAAAAGTGGCTGAGGAATGTCACTAAAGAAGCGGTTAATCATGAATGTTAACGGTGAGGGAAAACAGCGTGAGAAAACCCATATGGCTAAGTTATACTTCTTCATGTGACAGTGAATTCGTACAAAACGACGATATGCCTGCCCCTTATCACGTGAGTACACTGTCCAAGCAAAACTTGGGTATTCTGAACACCAGGTGACAATGTGACGACATGTTCAGAAGTAATAGTACTGCCAACCCCTTCCCCAAGTTGAATTAAGGCAGTAGATGTACTTATATTTTTTTAAACTTGATATCTACACCACTCTGTATCCATTTAAAAGGATGCCTGAGTTTCAGAATTGGCATTTTTTACTTTTATACGTTGCTGAGGAAAAAATGGTAAAATGAAAGATATGTGGCGGTGTCAGCAAAAATACCACTAATTCATTTCTTCCCGTGGATGTGGTTTAAGGCGACGGAGGGTATTTGGTGTAATTGTATAAGGTTTTGGATTCGACGGAGGTAATTTAGTGATTGTAGGCCGATATGGCTTGCAACCCGTTACCCACTAACCGACCTTGCTTTTACAATCTTTTCCCGACTCAATTTCTTAAAGTGGCTGAATACTTCTTCAAAGCTCTGGCTACCCTTTTATGATTTGTAGCCGAGAGTATGAATATGTTGAAGTTTCAAAATACAACGAAAAATATTTTTTGTTGTTCAAGAAACTTCTATAAATAAGTCGCCATCTTAATAAAAAATCTACGCAATGTTTTCCTTTCTTTGTTGTTCGTTGCAGAAATAGAAATACACAATATCATTATATTATTTAGAGTGAGTGCATTCGCCGGGCAATGACCGAGAGCTTTACTTTTCATTGTCATAAACGGAAAATGCACATTAGAAAACGAAAAGAACACATTTATTCGCTTGAAGTGTGCGGAGTTGGTGGTCAGGTTGGTATACCAAATCAAAGACGTGTTTGATTGTTGGTGGTCGTTTATTGAATAACGTAAAGTATTAAAAAGTACAACAACTATAACTTACTGACTAAGCATATCGCGACGGACATAACATGTGTAACCTAATTAAGTCGTATTGCTATGTCGCAACACTACATCTCCCCCGAAAAGATAAGGGTACACACCCTTCCTTAAGAAAAAAATGTTTACACATAATAAACATAAAACATAACTAAACATTTTTAAAATCTAACAAATTATAACTGTAAATAGGTTTTAAACTAATCATAAAACAATTTCGTATTATTTTTATGTACTAATAATTCTTTATTTTTCTTAGATATTAAAACATTAGGTGACATATCCTTTAACACTTTATAAGGTCCTTCATAAACATTATCAAGCTTATTACCTATTTGGTTTTTCAGCAATATTAAATCACCTATATTATATTTCACACTATTACAATTCGGTATGCAAAGTTTTACAAAAGTGGTGCTGATTACGAAACCATTTCGAGATATTATGTTTTTAAAATATATTTTCTTGAAATTAAATCAAACAAAGCTAAGATGACCGTTATTTTAACAAAATACTGTAACCTTATTTGACCTTCAACGTTATTTCAAAGACAATCGCTTTTGCAGTTTATTAATAAAATATCGAAAATCATGGGTTTGTTTAGTATAATATCGTTATAATTTCATTTGAGATCACAAATTCGTGAAATGTTTTGCAATCAGCATCATTTTTATTAAACATTTTGCTTTATTTGCATGTCGCTACGTGATATTTTCGATCGATGACGTCATTAAGTACAAAAGTTGAACAATCTTTAAATAATCATAACTTTGCAATTACTCATTTTAAATGAAACACATTCAAATTGGTCTTTTATTTTCGTGTTCGCTATTCAATAAAAATATTTAATAAATACCAAAAAAAAACTTTGCATACCGAATTCTTATCGTACTGAAGCTTTCTACTAATTTTACTCTGTAACAAATTCTGCTTAGCATCTGCTTGTGCTTTTTGTAATCTGTATTTTAGCTCTTTAGGGTAATCGTCATGATTATAGAGAGGATCGATTCCCTTTGATAAATTACTTGGTAAATTACACATTTTCCCAAATACAAGTTCGTATGGAGTGTATTTCGTCTCTGAGTGAACACTTGTGTTAAAAGAAAAACACCAAAATGGAACCCAGTCACTCCAATCGGCCTTATTATTTTCGCACTGAATTCGTAAATACGCGCCTAGATGTTTGTGCGTATTTTCTATAGCACCTAACGTCTCGTGGTGGTATGCGGTGGAAATATGTTTTTCTATACCTAATAATCTACACGTTTCAACCATTACGGATGACGTAAACTCGGTTTCTCTATCCGAAATGATGGTTTTTGGCACACCGTAGCGAAGGACAAAATTAGTAACGAACGCTTTCGTCACCGTTTCCGTATCCTTACGAGGCAAAGGATAAGCTTCGACGTATTTGCTTAAATCGCACTGTAGAGTGAGAATATACTTATTATCATAGTTATCTATATCTAATGGACCCATAATATCTAAACTAATTCTTTCGAAGGCCGTACTGGCGGTAGAAGTTATTGTCATAGGCTCTTTAATATGTCTATTCGTGTGTTTTTGAATCTGACAACTTTTACATTTCTTTACGAAGTTAATGACGTCATTTGTTATTCCTGGCCAAAAATAATATTTTTTAATATTATTTATCATGCGGTTTATACCTGCATGTCCACTAGTAAGTAAAATATGAAAATCATTTAATATAGTTATTATTTCATCTTTATCAGTTATTCTTGTAACTTCTTTTGTAATAAGAAACTTTAGCGACATGGTTTTATACTTATCTATACTGCGCAGTAAACTTTGTATATATTTATCGACACTCTTATTCTTTATAATAAGTAAGTCGTTAATATTTAATTGTTTGCACAACTTTTCTAAATCCCTCACTAACACTTCTTGAGTAGATAATGATCGGGTATTAAGAAATATCGCTGACTGCGATGGAACATACGTGCAATAACTAGCGTCGCTTATAACATTATTTGACTGTCTAAGACATTTATTATTATAATTGTCTGAAAATCTCAACTCAATGATATCTTTAGGCCGTTTGAGTACTTCTACTGCTGTAGGTTGATCAGGCCTACGGGCGGTCGAAGACTCGGTCGGTCGGTCTGTGTTAATTCCTTGACTGTCTAACTTCTTCTTCTGGGCTCTAGTTAGTACTGAAACTACTTGCTCGTGCATTTCCTTTAAATCTTTCGACGTAACCGGGAGACGACTTAACGCATCTGCAGCTGCATTATGTCGGCCTGGCACGTATTCCACCTCAAAATCGTATTCTTCTAAATATAAACGGAACTTTGTTAATCGACTAGATGGGTCGTTCAGTCCGAACAAATAAACAAGGGGCCTGTGGTCAGTAAATATTTTGAACTTGCGGCCATACAAATAGGGTCGAAAATGGCGTACAGCCCAAACGATAGCTAATAATTCTAACTCAATAACTGGGTATCTGGTCTCGGCTGGTTTAAGGCTTCGACTTGCATACGCTATCACTTTACCATTGCTATTGGACAAAATTCCACCTAGGCCTAATTTTGATGCGTCGGTTTGTAGTCTAAAAATATTATTTTCTGAAAAGTCTGGGTAATCTAGTACTGGAGGGTTGGTAATGGCTAATTTTAAATTCTGGAATGCAGTTTCGCACTCAGGACTCCACTCAAAACTGACACCTTTTTTACACAAAGCATGTAACGGATATACTATATCAGCAAATCGCGGAATAAATCGCCGGTAATAATTAGCAAAAGCGACGAATCGTTTTACATCGTCAGCGCACGCGGGTCTTGGGTAGTGACGCGTGACCTCGATTTTGCTTGGGTCGGGAAAAATACCTTCTGGTGTTATTTTATGTCCTAAATAAACTATCTCTTTCCTCAAGAATTCGCATTTCATGGGGTTAAGTTTTAAGTTAACGTCCCTTAATCGATTTAACACACACATAAGATTTTTATTATGGTGTTCCATAGATTTTCCTATTACTACACAATCGTCTAAGTAAATAAAACATTTTTCAAAGTTTAGGCCTGCCATTGCTATGGTCATGAGCCTGGAGAAAACACTAGCACTGGTCTTGAGACCCATGGGACAGCGTTTCATCTGATACTGTTTTCCTGCTGTAAATGCTGTACATTTGCGTGAATTACTATCCAAAGAAAGTTGATACATCTTATTTAAGCTAAATGATGTATATTTACGCGATTTTGGATCTAAAGATAATTGATAATAAGATTGGGAAAGGTCTAATTTCGAAAAAAAATACTTCCGGACAATGAGTCAAGTATTTCGGTGATATTTGGAAGTGGAAATTTGTCATCTTGAATTTTATTATTTAACTGTCGATAATCGATGACCAATCTCCATTTTTTCTCGTTTGATTTATCAGCTTTCTTTGGGACTAATAGAACTGGGCTTGACCACTCTGACAGGGTCTCCTCTATGATGTCGTTTTTCAGCATCTCTTGGATTTCTCAATTTCACCTTTCAAAGCTTGTGGAACTCGATAAGGCTTTACATACGCGGGACTCACGTTATCTTTTAAAATTATATTTTGTTGCATTAGATTTGTAACTGATAACTTATCACCAGGTAAGTGGAAAACATCGGCATATTTCGCACATATTTTCTCAATTTCTAACTTTTCTTCTCTATTTAAGTAATTCAAATCAAGTAGTTCAAATAAATTTTTGACGCGGTTTACTGATTTATT
The DNA here is from genome assembly GCA_963576735.1 of Bedellia somnulentella. Classification (NCBI taxonomy): domain Eukaryota; kingdom Metazoa; phylum Arthropoda; class Insecta; order Lepidoptera; family Bedelliidae; genus Bedellia; species Bedellia somnulentella. The sequence continues at coordinate 1,457,629 of OY755199.1, forward strand.
TTCGGCATTAAATTGGCAAACATCAAAATTATTGATTGATTGCATTGGAATATTATATAAATTAATATTGACTTCCTTTTCGGTCGTATTTAAAATTCTTATGGGAATGCTACCATTACAAGGTTTTGAAATCATTCCGGCAACAAAAACACCTTTTTTTATTTCCTGTGCTAATATGACGGTATCGTAAGTAGAGCTACAAGGAATATATTTAATTATCTCGCAACGCGGCGGTATCATGTGAATGTATTCACTCTGGCTACTGCTTATTTTTATGCTCACGGTTTTGTCATTTGAAAATAGCTTTAATGACGATGTTTTATAGTCTATAATAGCGTTGAATCGTCTAAAAAAATTATCTCCTAATATTCCATTTGCTGAGCATGACATTCTTAAAAACATAAAACTTCTCTCTAAATGTAATATTATCATACGTTAAATCTAAATGAATGTAACCTTCGGAATATAATTGACCACTAACACCTTTAATCGTAATTTTATCAAAGTATAATTCATTCATTAAATCAAAGTGCTGACTTAACCACTCATATTTTAATACGCAAATACTTGCACCACTATCTACTAATAAACTTATTTTCTTATCTATACCTAAGTTGCTTACGCTGAGAGACACGACGCTACTCATATTATAATTTAAAATAAAGTGTTCATTCATTGAAGGCACGAAAAAACTCGCTATTCGGTGCAAATTGAGTGCACTCCGGTGTGTCTGTCGAATTGCGCTGTGCTTGCAATACGTGCGCGCTATTTTGCATGTACCGGGGTGTTGAACCTCGATAGCGGCCTCGCGTGGTGCCTCTAGTAGGCTTACCACGACCATGGTTTGGTGAAAATGATGGATACGATGAGCCATTATTATTATTGTACTGTGGCTTATTATCGCGGCTATTGTTCGAATACCGATTCGAACTAAAATAAACTCTTGAACGTCCTATATTATATGCGTAACCTCTATTGAAGTTTTGCCTGATTTTCATTACGGGCTGTTCATCGGTGGGCGATAAAAAATTTTCGTCGATCGCGGTCCTAATGGCCTCTGGAAGAGAGTCGAACGTTCGCGCGGCTATGATGGTACTTAAACGCTGATTAGACAATCCGTCGGCAAAACGTTTTATCGCGATTTTTTCGTTTATGTGCCGTAAAATATCATATTTATTATCATCTCCGTCGGCTTGAGCTATGGTTAAGTTAACAAACAATTGTTCTAAATCATAACCAAACTTCTCGATGGACATACGTCCTTGTTTAATTTCGTGAAGTTGTGATTGTATAGCAACTGCAGACTTTTTCTGAATTAAATGAGTTCTCATATCATTAATTAAACTATCTACTGTCGCGTACTTCGATTTTAATCTTAACTTAGCGCTAGCGGAAAGTCTTGTTTTAAGTACAAATTCTATTAATTGTTTATTCGCGTGTTCATTGATCATAGAACTGTAAAGTTGTATAGACTCAATTAATTGAGAAGTGATTTGCTCCTGGCCGGTCATTACGGGCAACAGGGCTATTGCTGTTTTTAAATCAAAGTTATCCGCCATTTTTAAACTTTCTGAACTGTCCTGATAATCTTCGAGTGTCTTATTCTTTTCTACCATAAGTACTAAACTTAAAATAAAACTGTAAATAGAATGGATATCCTCTATGTACTTATGAATTACTTGGACTGTCTCTCCTATTAACTCAGAGTTCTCTATTTTAATTTTAATTTCGGACGAAATAGGCTCCAAACGACTGTACGCTATTTGAGCTTCTTTAAATTTATTTTGAGCTGTTTGAGAATTTTGTCTTCTAATGGGACCAATCTTGACGAGGTATTCTCTAATATTAACTAATTTCTCATATACAATTTCTAGCTCAGTTAAGGACATTACAAATTAATTAACGAAACTGAATGTAAGAGGTCTTGACGTAATTTTAGGAACGGGCTTACTTTACATATCTGAAGTGGAAGACGGCTCGACGTGTGCTTTCCGATGGCCGCGGGTCGGCGCGTGGCATCGGGCTGCAGCGGGCGGCGGCGCGGCGGCGGTGGCTCCACGCTCTGCTGCTGGGCGGGCCGGGCTATTCCCTGGACTCCTCTTGATGTGTGCTCTTCATGATTATCTTCTTTTATGGCTGCTGACTTGATAAGGATTCTTCTTAATAATAGCTTTTAGATTAAATGCGTTTCTTTATAATTCCGGGACACACTGTTTCTTATGGATCCTGGCAAGGTCGCCATGAAGTGTGCGGAGTTGGTGGTCAGGTTGGTATACCAAATCAAAGACGTGTTTGATTGTTGGTGGTCGTTTATTGAATAACGTAAAGTATTAAAAAGTACAACAACTATAACTTACTGACTAAGCATATCGCGACGGACATAACATGTGTAACCTAATTAAGTCGTATTGCTATGTCGCAACACTACACGCTGGTGTAAAATAAAACAACTTTTACAACTAGGTTTACAAACCTACAAATATAAAAAAAAGAGTTACAATAAAAATAAATGTTACGCTACTAGCAAGTAATACTTCTATTTATTCCATTATACATACGGACTTAAGAGCTCGTCAATTTCAGTTAAATTCCAAAAGAGGGGGGGCAGAGGTACTAATATTTCTGAACATAACTATTCCCGTTTGTTATATGTTCTTCTGAGTACTCTCATTTTTCTGGGTAGGCAGAGATTATCGATCGCCACTTTGTACGATGCTGGTAAACCTCTATAGCTTCGTTTACATCCATCAATCTTTTCATACATGCTCTTTTATTCTTCATACTTCGAACGCCAGCCTTTTTGAGCACACTCATTATAGCTAAGTTATTAAATACTAACATGATCTTTGGACTCACCGTTAAACACCACATTAATACAATGTCCAGGCCGAAGCTGTTTACTCTAAACACCCGGCCACAGAACATAACGCAACGACTTTTAGAAGGAAGAAGAATAAGTCATTTCTTTAATTAATTCTATGGTTTTTGGGATAAAGCATGAGTTTATTGCGTGTAAATAACGTAAATTAGCTTAATCTAAACTTAAAATTCCCCATGTACCCATTTTTTTTTTATAGCAACATCTCAAGGCATGTCCATATAAGTCCCGAAATGCAAACGAGTAGTGTATTGGCAGTCATTGCATCGAGTTTACATCGAATGAAATCAACCTTGTAATGATTATGTCATGCACATCACTAGCAAGTCAAGGAAATTTGTCTATTAATAAAAAAAAATATCGAACGATATACCGAATGTTTTTGAGTGAGATTTGATTGTAAAGGAGTTAATTTATAAAAAAAAACTTATTATTTTAGCAGTTGCAGCAGCATATATAAGAAGGATAATGAATGTAAGGGAAGCAAGAGAGGTTTGTCAAGATCGTACTAAGTGGCGATCGATAGTAGTCTCTGCCTACCCCAATGGGAATAATGGGCGTGAGTATAAGTAAGTAAAGTAAGTAAGTATTTTAGCAGTTGTGTTGAGTGAGGTCGGGATTATAAACTAGTAATTAAGTATAAATATTGGAATATAAGTCATACTTGTAATAGAACAATAGTTCAGGGGGTGAACCACTATCATTCAGAGGAGCCTGGGTTAAAATCCTGAGTTGGGCCCACATTAACGTGTCCTTTAATAATTACTGACTAATAATACTAAGTAACTAATAATAATAAAAACGTGTTTCTTATCATGGTTCTTAACGGTGAGGGAAAACATGGTGGGGAAACCTACAGGAATATTCAAATTCAAATTCAAATCTTTATTGCTTAAATCCACAGTATCAATATGGTGACATTTACAATTTGAATAAGTGGTACTAAGCAGTTAATTGTACTCAATCATGCGACTGTAATCGTACCTAACGGCGATGGGCTTTTCTCTAACCACGTCGATGTACAAAACGTGGGTACCCAGAAGAACAGATGATTAAAATATCACGTGATGTTTCGAATTATTGGTACGTCTGCCTTCCCTTCAGGTTACGTCGTGAACGTTGAAATAAGTCGATAAGTCTTGAATTTTGTATAATTTTTACATTACCGTGGATAGGCTGAATTCAGGATTTCAATTAAAGAAAGAAAGAAAGAAATAATGTTTATTTGGTAATTAACTAAAGACAAATATATATACAAAAAAAAGCATTACCAAAAAGGCCTTGACTCAGCACTCGCATGACAGAGTATATACTCATCATACACTGATTTTCAGTCAAAGCCCTGTTTAACTAAATAAAGGTATTTAAAATTGCGCTATTTACACATTTAATACTACAGCTATTTTACTAAAGCTCATCAGACACATATTTGATGAGAAAAAAAGAAAAGAAAACACTATCACATAAATAACAATGCTATTGCTTATTCCATCTAAAGTTGTAAAGTGGTATTGTTTACTTAATGGGGTTAGCAGGGACAATCAATCGCAAATTGTACGAGCCTGAAAATTTCTCTGGTGTTAAAATGTCTTATTTAAAAAATATAATGGGAATTAATGCCTACCTCAATGCGAATTAACGGCGAGTGTATGTAAAAAATATACATACATACTCACGGCTATAAATCCCTTGAAGGGGTAGCCAGAGCTAAGGAGTGTAAAAATTCCTCAGCCACTTTTGGAAAGTTTAGTGAGGGAATGATGGTAAAATAAAGGTTGTTGGTGATGGGTCTCCAACCGCATCGCCCAAAATTCCTTAAAAGCCCCAATACCGTTAGTCGGCTCTTACGTACACCCACAGCATGAAATGGGGTAGTGCTATTCTAAGCCGACACTACACGGCGTAAAAAATATAAAGTTAAGTTATTGTTAGTTGCGTAGGTTTAGCATAACACCAATACATTTCTTACTGTGTGTGTCGTTTGAGGCGATTAAAGGTACCTTTTCAGGGTTTTTAAGTGTTTTTTTTTTTTATTTATTGGGCATGCACACAGTACAACATCATAATATTATATTTTCCAAAAGACATAATGTTTTGCTCAGATGCAGTACCAAAACAGCATGCACAGCATTACCTTGTAAGTTGAACTATACAATGTTTGATACAAATATAAATGATTCAAAATAAAATAATGTAAATTTAATTCAATGGAAGTTCGTATATAAACAATTTCAAAAAGAATCATAAACAAAGATATTATAAATAAATTGAAATTAAATTAAAATTGAGATCAAATTAAAATTAAAACATTAACAGTATAAAAAAGCAATAAAATGAATTAATATTAAAATAGTTTTTCTTAAAGTAAAGTATTGTGTAAAATATTATAATTATTATAATAGTACTTATTAAATTATTTCTATGCATTTTTTACGAAACGAACGTAGAGAATCATGATAAAATATCAGGAGGAGTCACTTCTTCTTTATTATTGCAAATGGAGTTATATAATTGACACATTCTATGGATGGGGTTATTATTAACGACGATTGTGGGTTTTGTGACCGGAGTTTCTTCCCATCCCATCCTTATTTTACTATGTTTTCCTCACTCAACTTCAGCGCCAAAATAAAATAACATGTATGCCAAAAAACTCGCATTGCACCAAAAAAAATGATAAAAATGACAGATATTTAATTATTTCCTGGTGTTCTTGGCAATACGATTGTTTCTGGTGATTTATCGTAGTTGCACCACGAGGTCTAAAGTAATTGTTCGGCGATATGGCTAGGGGGACCCATCGCTAAACATTATTTTTTTTACTTTACATACATACATACATATACTCACGGTTATAAATCCCTAGATGGGGTAGCCAGAGCTAAGGAATTAGAAATTCCTCAGCCACTTTTGGAAAGTTTAGTGGGGAAAAGATGGTAAAATAAAGGTTGTTGGGGATGGGTCTCCAACCTCATCGCCCAAAAATCCCTTAAAAGCCCCAATACCGTTAGTCGCCTCTTACGTACACCCACCGGAAGAAAAGGGGTAGTGCTATTCTAAGCCGACACTACACACTACACAGCACTATAAACTCACGCAATAAGTTTCCATTGGGTTAGGCCTAGACTATCAATCGCCACTTTGTACGATCCTGACAAACCTCTAGAGCTTCGTCTACATTCATCAATCTTTCCATACATGATCTTTTATTCCTTACTCTTTAGACCACTGCTGATTTAAGCTCGTTCTTTAATTCTATTTATTCACATTATTCCTACTATCATCTCCTTTATCAACTTTTAAGATTGGCGTAGGTTTATTTTATTCCGAAGATTCTCGAATCTATACTAATATTATAAAGCTGAAGAGTTTGTTTGTTTGAACGCTAGGATCTCAGGAACTACCCAATCAAAATAAAAAATTCTTTTTTTGTTGGATAGTCCATTTATTGAGGAAGGTTTTAGGCTATATATCATCACGCTGCTACCAACAGGAGCAAACTATCGGCGAATAATGTTGCAAAAACGGGGATAATTATTCATACTTTAAGGCTTCCGTTGTGTGCGCTGCGTAAACGGTTTAAGTTACCCAAAAAAAATTATTAATGAATTGTTTATCTTTAAATGATCTAAAAAAATGTCCGCGACAGTATATGTCTAACTTTTAAGATTCACTTACTATAACCATTTTTATGGTAAACAAATTTGTTCGAATTTAATGCATTATTGCCATAATGTTTTATCAACATAATATTAATCCTTATCCAAATAAATGTGTTGTTGATTAAGAGTATTTATATGAAAATAAAATTGTCCTTGACATCACTTAATTTAAATAAACATTTTAGAAGATAATACAATTTTAAAATTACTCCGTATCAAAATTTACACGCGTGCATGAAGCGCAAGACAAGACGCTGCGCTGGCCGGCGAGCGTGGTCACCTGCGCGAGAAGCTTATGTTTTAAGCCTTATCCTATTATAAATGTGAAAGTTTAGATATTTGGATGTTTGTGTGTTTGTAGCTAAATAAAGACTAATTCACAGAACGTGTTTAAAATAAAAGTTACAGGAAGCCAGATAATGATCTCAATTAACACAATAGGACACTTATTATCCCAGAAAAATTAAGAGATCAATAAATTTTCTTAAACAATGGCTAAACTGACTAACTGACTAAGAATCAATGCTCAGCCAAAACTACTATACTTATAAACTTAAAATTTATAAAGTGAAAAAAATGTGAAGACACTATGAAAAACACCTTTTTCTCATCGCATGACAGAGACCCGGGTCAGTTAAATATTTCAGTTTGACGACGTGAAAGTCTACACTTTTGACAGTACGAAGTCTGTGGGGTCAGCTAGTAATAAATAATAATGATAATAAGAGAAGAATAATGAATGTAAGGGAAGCAAGAGAGGTTTGTCAAGATCGTACTAAGTGGCGATCGATAGGCTCTGCCTACCCCAATGGAAATAATGGGCGTGAGTATAAGTAAGAAAGTAAGATCCTCAGCTACTTTTGGAAGTTGAGTAGGGACATAAATGTAAAATAATACGATACGATTGAATATTGCCTTACGTTACGGCGACGCCTAATAAATGGGTAAGTGCTATTCTGAGCCGACTCTACATAGCAGTAATTTCTTCTTCTTAACCTTCCTGTCACGTGATTACAATGGCAAAGCAAAAAGTGGGTACTCTTAACACCAGGTTACAAAATGTCAAAAAATGTTTAAAAGCTAGAGAAGTTTGCCAGGATCGTACAAAGAGGCGATCGATATCTCTGCCTACCCCAAGTGGAACTAATGGCCTGACGAACGATTTCTGAATTGAGTATTCCAGCTGACAACAACTTAAGTATCGTTCTGTCGCATTGAAATCTTAAAAAACGATACTTAAGTCGTTCTCAGCTTGAATACTCAATTCAGAAATCGGGTGTGAGTAAATGCAAGTATGCATGTATGTTTAGAAGTATTAGTACCTCTTCATCTCTTCGAGTATATATACGGCGATGTGTCCGTGTCTTCAAATCTATGACGCAAGACTTTTAACACCATTTTCGAGCCAAATGTGCCGTTGACATATTCCAGAGACCAAATTGAAAGTTTGTTTCATATTTATTTACATTCTCAAGGTTAAGTTCAACGTACGAAGAGTGTTGCCAGCTTACAAATATACTTCCTTTCTTGTTTTCAAGAGCGAATACGAACCAACGCGTGAGTTTGGAAAAGTAATATATATAATATACATATATTCACATATATTGTGGGAGGTGTTATCCAAGTTCGGTTTGGGGAGTCAACTTCTACGTGCATTGGTTTCACTCTATGAGGATTCTACTGCATGTGTAAGAGTAAACGGGGAAAACACTGACTGGTTTGGCATCTCTAGGGGTGTCCGACAGGGTTGTGTTGCTTCTCCGTGGCTCTTCAATTTGTTCATGGATGACTGTTTGACAAAGTTGCGTAAAAGTGATTATGGACTAAGAATGGGTGGATTCATTGTTAAATGCCTCTTGTATGCTGACGATCAATTTCTACTTGCATCGTCGGTGGAAGAGTTGCAAGTGATAATGAATATTGCATGTGTGTCATTTGAAAGAAAGGGAATGTAAGTAAATTAAATGTTGATAAAACCTAAACCATGGTTTTTGAAAGAGAGAAGAATATGACCGAATGCGTGATTGAGATTAATGGTAAGAGAGTGGAACAAGTGAATGAGTTTGTATATCTGGGAAGTATGTTTACTAGAGATGGAAAGTGTGTTGAAGATATCGAGAGAAGAGTCGACGGACTGACGGACGGACGGACGGACGGTCTAATGTCAATCGGTGTCCGAAAAGTCCCGAAGGGCTGTGCATGATGCTGTCCTCGTTCCTACGCTTATGTATGGCAGTGAATGTTGGGTGCGGCAGAAGAAGCATGAAAGTAGAGTGAATGCAGTAGAAATGAGGTCCCTCAGAAAAGTTTGTAATGTAAGGTTATGTGATCGTGTGAGGAATGACGTGATTCGTGAAAGGTGTGGTGTAAAAAAAGGAATGCTGAGATGGTTTGGGCACATCAAGAGGATGGATGATAGGAAATTGGTAAAAGGTGTCTATAGAGCTAATGTGGAAGGTAATGTTAGTAGAGGACGGCCACGAAAGACACACTTAGACCAAATTGAGAGTGTGCTCAAAAAGGCAGGCGTCCGAAGTATGAAGAATAAAAGAGCATGTATGAAAATATTGATGGATGTAAACGAAGCTAGAGAGGTTTGCAAGAATCGTACGAAGTGGCGATCAATAGTCTCTGCCTACCCAAATGGGAATTAACGGCGTGAGTATATGTATGTATATATGTATAGTATATACATATGTATAGTATATCCTGATATAATATAAAAATTTCATATCTGAAATTTTAAATATTTTACAATAATTTATGTCGGTAAATTTGCTTTTCAACCGACTTTAAAAGAAGGAAGTACTCATCTAGATTGTATGTATGTTACGCGATTACAAATTTTTAATAACTATGACTATGATTACTATGGACTATTCTTTCTAAAGTTGTTTTTCTGTTCAGTTGTATGTACTCCCAAGGTGGTCCCATTTAATTTTAATAGGGTAAAACAATAAATTTGTAGTAATTACAAAATGCATACGTAAACGACTCTTTTGTTTATCGAATGTTTGTTCAAAAAGATATTGTACATAACATATATTCTATTATTCATCTTAAAAATTAAAAGGACAAGAGATCTACAATAAGCGTGATTTTTTTAAATATCTATAGCTATACCCTCTATGCTTTAGAAAATTTTATGTTGTGAGATAACATATGAATTTAATCGGTTTCTGTTTAGGACTGCATTATTTTAATGCAAGAAATGGTATTTTTCTAAAGTAACTTTCCTTTAATGGTCGGTATCAGGCATTTGCTACCAATTTCGACTTTTAGCTATCTTCAGGCACTACTATGGTTAGTTTAGCATAAAACATACAAATCTTGTCTACAGAATTTTATACAATTATTTCTACCCTAGACTTCAGACTATCTATCTACCAATCTCTTTACTATCACAAAGGGCAATAGTAAAAATGTGCGTTTGGTATATGCAAGTATCTATAAATACAAATTTGCTTACCTTTGTTCCCAATCAACAAAAACAAAATCCCGCGCACAAAATCCAAAATGGCCGCTGTATAGTTTTTTAAATAGTTTTAAGAAGTAAACAACAAAGAACTACTTTATAATTTCCAATTATTTCTCAATAATTAAAAACTTATCCACTCTTAAAACGTATCAGACAGTTTTCCCACTGAAAGTTGGATGTATACTGTTTTCTGTTTTGAATGCAATATTGTGAATTCGATCATGTGTTTGAGTTTTTGGCAGCGATTCAAAATGGCGTCGGGCCAAATACGAAGTACTTACGATGTATAGGAGAGGGTGGTGGCCCCTATTAATGGGTGTAATGGGTCTAACCGAGAAAAGGGATTTTTAAAATTTCGTTACCATCAATCTTTATTTTACCATCTTTTCCCCGCTCAACTTCTAAAAGTGGCGCAGGAATTTCTAATTCCTTAGCTTTAGCCACCCCTTCCAGGGATTTATAGCCGTGATTATATGTCTCAATCAATGTGAAAACTCGTGTTCTGAAATGGTGTGAGGTTCCAAAATTAAAAGTTAGAGCTATAATTCTAAATGTGTAAAACGAAACCCTAGAACTGACACTTCGCTGTCTTCTTTTACCAAGTTGGATCTCATAAAACCTGATGTTTATAGTACCCATGTTTTGCTCAGACAATGTACCCACGTGATAGGAGGCCGGCCTGTCGCCGTTTTGTGTGAATTGAATACATTCTCACGCGACTAATTAAAACTTAGCAATAATGGTTTCCTGGCTCTTTGCTACCGAGCTACTCAAATATTTTTTCTTTATTCGTTAGCCATTTGATTGTTACCAAACAAACAATAAAATCGATCCTCATCTAAAATCAGAACGGCAATTGTGACGCACACCGTATTTCGAGTTCCTTATGATATGAGTCTGCTTATAACCTTATCTTTGTGCTTTATTTAGGATCATACAAAGATACAGAACAATGAACTTTTGATTCGTTCGGAGAACTTGAACTGTCATGTTCGCCATTTTGTTTACGACGCTGTCAGCTGACACTAAATTGGCGCCATTTAAGAAAATACGCATTTTTGGTTGAGAACTGTTGTCATATTTATGAAAATGTTCCCCTTTTTTCGTTAATTTATTTCATAAGTTATTTGAATAAATAAAACGTGAAGTATCAGCTTAGAATATCAGTACCTTAACTCCATCTTTGTAGGTGTATCGTAAAAAAATGAGTGATTTTTAGGAATCATCATCAACATCAGCCAATTTCCATTGGTTGACGTCGACGATGACGATTGAAGAGGTCCACAGCTGGACATAGGCCCTCCCAAAGATTTGCACAACGGCCGCGGCCGGTCCTCTGCTGCCCTCATCCATCTTCTTCCCGCAACTTTCACTAAGTCATCGGTTCCCCTTGCTAAAGGTCTACCCACATTGTGTCTCTGATAATGAGGTCAAAAAAAGGCTCTGAGTCACTTATAGTGTAATGGAGAGGGCTATGTTAACAGTTTTACTACGCGCTCGAATCCGCGAACAAAGAAATCCATCGAAAACTGAAATAGGCACTCAAAACTAAAATGGCTAAACTCGTGGCTATTATTCCGTAGTTCGTTACATACATACATTTATATTTACTCACGGCTATAAACCCCAAAAAGGGGTAGCCAGAGCTTCAGAGCTAGAAACTCCTTGGTCACATTTGGATGGTAGAAATAAAGTATCTTTGGTAATAAGTCACCAACCGCATCGCCCAAAATCCACTTTAAAAAGCCCCATACCCTCAGTCGCCTCTCACGACACCCGTGGTGGGTAGAAAGGGTAGTGACATTCTAAGCTGACTTAACACGGCACGGAACGTGGGGTATTAATTGTAATCTGGGCAATGTTGAAATCATTTTTCACTTCATTTTAAAGAAAATTTTATTCCACAAATTTTTCCATCTCAACTTGGAAAAGTCGATCGGAATGGTAAATACGGATATTCGGGCTACCCCTATTTAGAATAATAGCCGTGGTAATAGGAAGATAGGTGAAATCTATGATAAAGATATAAAATACTACGCATTATTTTCTATGCAATATATACGTTTGCTGTGTAGTGTCGGCTTAGAATAGCACTACGCCATTTCTTCCCGTGAATGATCGTAAGAGGCCACTAATGGTATTAGGGTTTTTAAGTGATTTCTGGACGATGCGACGGGAGACTCATTTTATCCCCAACAACATTTATTTTACATATTCTACTCACTCATACACACATACATATACGAGTATACTAGCTTTTTGCCCGCGACTACGTCCGCGTGGACTACATTTTTGCATCAGGTTTACATCCAAAGCTCCGTTAGCTAACGACGGATTTTAACGAAACTTGGTACAATTATTCTTCATACTCCTAGGCAGGTTATAATATACTTTCCAGCAGATTAGTAAAGGGGAATTTTGGGAAATTTTGGGAAAACGGGAGAAGTTACTCCATTTTTTAAGCTTCCGTCGCGTGTGCAGCCTTAATGGTTAAACTTACCTAGAAATCATGTATGACGAAAATATTCTTCATAAAATTATCTAAAAAAAAATCCTCAACAGTTTATGTCTATCTTTTATGGTTGACTCACAATAACACGTGTAATTCCTGATAGCTCAGCAGTTCGGAACATTGTGATTATATTTGTTTACTCTTACGTTTGTAAACCTCTCACTCATCCCTAACTTAAAAAAGGTCACATTATTACCTATTCAATAAAAAAAGAATCATAGAAATCAATAGAGAAACACCGAAATTATACATAAAATAAGCCATCGCGCCCGTGACCAAAACCAAATCTTTACTAATTTACATATAACATACTAGATGGTGCCAGTAGTTGCATCCTACATCACGTAATGATTTATTTTTTAGATTGTTATAAATACTTCATAGCGTTTTATTCCAAAATTTGCTATTAAACGGAAATACTGAACCGTTCATTAAAGCGCATTGGGTTAGGAGAGATTATCGATCGCAACTTTGTGCGATCCTGAGAAACAGCTTCATTTAGATACATACATGCATACATATCACGGCTGTAAATCCCTACAAGGGGTAGGCAGAGCTGAGGAACTAGAAGTTCCTCGGCCACTTTTGGAAAGTAGAGTGGGGAAAAGATGGTAAAAATAAAGGTTGTTGGTGATGGGTCTCCAACCGCATCGCCCAAAAATCCCTTAATAACCCCAATACCGGAAGAAATGGGGTAGTGCTATTCTAAGCCGAAACTACACAGCACTTAGATCCATCCATCATCTCTCTCATGCTTTTTATTCTTTGTACTTTGGATGCCTGCCTTTTTGAGCACACTCCTATATACTGATAATCCCACATTAATCAAATTAATCCCTTAAAGCAGAAACTTGGAATACGAAAACTATTAAATCAACTTCTAGGAATTTTGACAAGTAATCATTGCCAAGTATAAGATTGTTCGTTATAGATTATCCAAATACATTACACACTTATATCTCAGAAGTTGAGCCATGTGGCTAACTTATATTTTATTTAAACCAAACCTGATATATACATACATATACTGACGGCTATAAATCCCTAGAAGGGGTAGCCACAGCTAAGGAATTAGAAATTCCTCAGCCTCAGTTGTTGGTGATGGTTCTCCAACCGCATCGCCCAAAAATCCCTTAAAAGCGCCCAATACCGTTAGTCGCCTCTTATGCCGCGGCCACACATTGGATAAAATTTGAGTCCAAGCTTGGCTAAGAATTAAGTAGCCAAGAGTTGTACCAAGATGAATACGCCTCACATTCGCTCCGATTCGTTTTGGCAAACTTCTAGCCAAAATCGTTGGATGGTTGGAATGCTGCTTTAATTCATTTTGATTTGAGATGTCGGACAAGAACGTATTTGCTTTGGCTACATATGCCTATGCATTGAGCGCTTATTATTATTATTTAATTAAACCAATGTGTGGCTCGAGAAACAACGTTCAATCCAAGTTGCCCGCCCGCCTACCCCCTTCACTCCCCTCGCCTTTGATCGTGTACAAAAAACCGATACATCGCGGGTCGATATTGGCTATTGGACGCAATGTTCATTTAATGCCGCGGCCACACATTGGATAAAATTTGAGTCCAAGCTTGGCTAAGAATTAAATGGCCAAGAGTTGTACCAAGATGAATACGCCTCACATTCGCTCCGATACGCAACGTTCAATCCAAGTTGCTCGCCCGCCTACCCCCTTCACTCCCCTCGCCTTTGATCGTGTACAAAAAACCGATACATCGCGGGTCGATATTAGCTATTGGACGCAATGTTCATTTAATGTCCAATATGTGACCAACACCGTCCCCACATTGGTCTGCTGGATCCAAGGAAGCTTGGACTCAAATTTTATCCAATGTGTGGCCGCGGCATTACGTACACCCACCGAAAGAAATGAGTGCGTAGCGCGAGGGGCGAGCTATCGGCGCCCATAAATAACCGATCTTACTAGCAGGCTTCCAGTAGCCTTGGGGCTCCCCCTAAAAGCCTGGCTCTGCGGGCACGAACGCAAAGATGGCAGCCCCATCGTCGTGATCGGAGTGCTGTGGGCTAATCCCCTGCACACTCTTAAATCTATTGATTAAGAAATCTGTAAATAAGAATACCCGAATCCCTTTACCGACGACCTTTGGCTTTAAACAACGGACACGGATTGGGTGCTGGAATGTCAGAACCATGACTCGACCCGAACGGCTACCACAGATAGCCAAAGTCATGAGTGAATATAACATCCACATCCTTGGATTGAGCGAAACAAGATGGAATGGTTTTGGTGAGGAAGTTGCTGACTTGGGCTACACACTTCTGTATAGTGGCAAAGAGGATGTGGACGCAAGTAGAGAATATGGAGTTGGCCTGCTTCTTAGTCGATGTGCCAAAAAAAGTCTGTTAATCTGGTCACCTGTGTCGGAGCGAATCATAACAGCCTGGTTTGACTCACGAGCACGCAAGATAAGCGTAATCCAGTGTTACGCTCCGACAAACTCAGCCACTGATGATGTGAAAGCAGCTTTTTATGAGCAGCTCGAGGCTACACTGAGGAAGATCCGAAAGCAGGACATCGTTTTCTTGATAGGTGACTTTAACGCGAAGCTAGGCAATGACAATGAAGGAAGAGAACACTATATGGGTACTCATGGCGCTATCGGAAACATAAACGAGAACGGAAAACTTTTCGGTGACCTGTGTTCCGCAAGAAACCTTGTTATAGGAGGAACACTGTTTAAACACAAAGAGTGCCATAAAACAACATGGATTTCCCCTGATGGTGTAACTCGCAACCAGATTGATCATGTTGCGATCAGCCGCACATGGAGATCCTCCCTGTTGGATGTTCGTAACCGACGTGGTGCCGACGTAGACAGCGATCACCACCTGGTTGTTGCTGAGGTAAGGCTCAAGCTTTCCTCCCCCCGCCGTAACTTTGAGAAGATCTCTAGAAGTTTTGAAGTCCGGAAACTACGGACACCAGAAGGACGGGAAGAATTCTGTTTGTCTCTCAGGAATCAGTTCGAATTTTTAGAGGAATTAGAAGATGAGCAAATTGAGGAAACTTGGGTCCGCGTTCGCACTGCCTTCACAAAAGCCGGTGAAGAAGCACTCGGATATATTTCCCCGAGGAGGGAAGACTGGATGTCCTCTGAGCTGTGGCAGCAAATCGAAGAAAGGCAAGGGATCAAGCTGCAATTATTGTCAAGCACTGAGCCACAAACTACTAGTCTCCAGGAGCGCTACAATGTCCTTCGCAAAAACATCAGAAGAATGTCGAGACGTGACCAACGCAGAGCCGCCGACGAACTA
Source organism: Bedellia somnulentella (assembly GCA_963576735.1). Lineage (NCBI taxonomy): Eukaryota > Metazoa > Arthropoda > Insecta > Lepidoptera > Bedelliidae > Bedellia > Bedellia somnulentella. The sequence continues at coordinate 1,473,453 of OY755199.1, forward strand.
GCGGAACGTGCGAACACCGCGGCCCGCCGCAAAGACATGCGCCAGTTGTATGACATCACGCGCCGACTTAGCGGGCGCAAAGCACGTATGACTAAAAAACCGCTTAAAGGTAGTGACGGTAGCCTCCTATGTACCTCAGACGAACAGTTGCAAAGATGGACTGAACACTTCACGAGCCTGCTAAAGCAAACCCAGACGCCAGACTCTCATGAAACCAGCACTAGCTCACCAGTCACTGTATTAGACATTGCGACAGCACCTCCCTCATTTGATGAAACTTTATTAGCAGTGAAGTCTCTGAAACCAGGGAAAGCGCCAGGAGTCGACAATGTCCACGTGGATATGCTGAGAGCCGATGCTGCTACATCTGCTTCACTGCTGTATCCCCTTCTTACCCGCATTTGGGAGACTAGACAAGTTCCCGATGAATGGAAACAAGGCCTTCTGGTGAAAGTTCCTAAGAAGGGTGATTTAACGCGATGTGATAACTGGCGCGGCATTACACTACTACCTTCCGCCGCAAAAGTTTTAGCGAAGATTCTGCTCAACCGCATCGCACCAGCAGTAGCTGAGACGCTGAGGGAAGAACAAGCCGGTTTCCGCTCCGGACGCTCCTGCACAGACCACACTAACACCTTGCGCATACTGATCGAGCAGTGTGTCGAATGGCAGTCGGAACTACTGCTGGCATTCGTCGATTTCGAAAAAGCCTTCGACACCGTGAACTGGGGCGCGTTGTGGTCCAGCCTTAGTCGCAGGGGCATCCCGCAGTGTATTATTGAGATAATCCGCGCCCTGTACGAAGGTAGCACATGCCGGGTGATTCATGAAAAGGAGCTGGGAGCACCAATATGCATCTCTGCGGGCGTCAAGCAAGGATGCCTCTTATCGCCGCTTCTCTTCATTATTCTGTTGGACGACGTCATGAGAGCGGTCACCCAAACACCTCGAGGTGTGAAGTGGGGCGCTTCTGTCTTAGAAGACTTGGACTACGCGGACGACATTGTGTTAATCTCGCCAACTCTAGCCCATTTAGAAGCTAAACTTGAGAGCCTTAGAAAGCAAGCAGAAGTCATGGGCCTGCGAATTAATAAACGCAAAACCGTCGACATGCGGATAAATCCTTCAACGACAGAACCATTGAAGCTTCAAGATACCCCACTAGAATCCGCTCGTAAGTTTGTTTACCTCGGTAGTGTTATTACGTGTCAAGGAGGTGCAGACGAGGATGTTGAAAGCAGGATACGGAAGGCAAACGCGGCCTTTGCCCAACTGAGACCTGTCTGGGAGTCAAATGTCCTTTCCCGTCGAGTAAAGATCTCCCTCTTCGAATCCGTGGTGAAATCCGTTCTGCTCTTTGGCTGTGAAACGTGGAGAGTGACAAAGGGGCTGACGAATAAGCTCCAAGTCTTCGTCAACAAGTCCCTGAGGTCAATCCTCCGCATTTACTGGCCAATGACAATCCGGAACGTGGACCTGTGGAACCAATGCCAGCAGACTCCAGTTGTGACTGACATCGCACTGAGAAAATGGAGGTGGATGGGGCACACATTTCGAAGAGGGACCACAAACGCCAGCATCGCATTCGAGTGGAAACCACCGGACGGCAAGCGAGCCCGCGGCCGTCCCGTACACACTTGGCGCCGGAGCGTGGAGAGCGAGCTGCGAGCGGCGGGACTGAGTTGGAGTGCGGCCAGGGAAGTCGCAGCAGACAGGAAGGCGTAGCGGGAGCTTGTGCAGGCCCTGTGCACCAGTGGGGTGCCATAGGACAACAACAACAACAACAACAACCGAAAGAAATGGGGTAGTGCTATTCTAAGCCGGCACTACACAGCATACCAGCAAACCTGATAATTTGAAGATATCCGTGGCCAAGTGGATAGGTGACTAGCTTTACTGGCGGAGGTTGCGATTTCGATCCCCGCTGAGAGCAACATTTATGTGATGAGCATAGATGATTGTTTCATAGTCTTGGATGTTATTTATATGAGTGTCATATAATATTAAATAATATCGTTGAGTTAGTATCCTATAATACAAGTTATACTTAGTGTGGGGCTAACTTGATCTGTGTATAATATATCCGTATAATTGTAATAATTGAACCACTACTATATATATACTTAAAAATGACTGTTGGAAAACTCCTTATAGACAATGTTTACTTTATCTAAATCATAAAAGGACGTATATTTTAAGGTATATTATATATTACCTTTACACCTTTGTAAATATCATACATACATACATATATACTCACGGCTATATTTCCCTAGAAGGGGTAGCCAGAGCTAAGGAATTATTTATTTATTTATTTATTTATTTGTTTATTCAAGAAATCAACGGCTTATTGCTAATACAAAGGTAAATAGAACAACAGTTTTTAAAAGTACAGCTAATTATAGATTTCATTATAAAATTAAAAAGTACAATGGTTGCAGCAGTTGGGACGTACTGAAATTATCAGTTTATAAATTACATAAACTTATACATATTAAATACATACATATATATAGAAAGATATATAATATAGATATAAATGTTATATATAAAATTATATATAATTGAATTTGTAATGTTTTCTTATTATAAATAATATTGCTCTTGTTGTAAATTTTAGCTATAAAATGTATTAGGTATTTTGGAGAAATAAATTATTATTATTTATTATTATTATTTATTAATATTTACATATGATGCTGTTAGTAAACAATTATCGAGCGTCTTTGTTCTGAAAGTGTGATATTACATTCTCTCTAAAGTTCCGTTTTGAGAGATGAAATATATCCAAATCTAGAAATGAATGGTTGTATGTGCGAGCCAAACGAGTCAAAACAGAGTTTTGGGCATAATTAGTACGGTGTATTGGTACGTAGAAAAGCGGAGTGTTCCGTGTGGTGTATCGTGACGTTCGAAAACCGAGATGTTCAAGTAAAGTTGGGCAATTTATTTTGCCATGCACTAAATTGTGTAATAAACACATATCTGCAATAATACGACGGGATTCTAATGTTAACAGCTTATGGTTCTCACATCCTTCTTCGTAAGTTTTAAATGATGATTTAGTTTTATAATTCATAAATTTGATCAATTTTGCTTGAATGTTTTCAATTTCCTCTATGTGAGTTATGTATTGTGGGGACCATATAGGGCTCGAATATTCAAGGATGCTTCTAACGTATGCATTATATACATTTCTGATACACTCTGCGTTACTAATTACTTGAAATGTCCGTTTAACAAATCCTAAGCATCTGTAGGCTTTTTCAGAGATGATTTGGATATGTTGATTAAAAGTAAGCTTACTATCCAGGTAAACACCGAGATCCCGAACCATCTCTTTTCTTTGAACAGGAATACCTTGCATATTATAGGAGTACAGTATAGGTTCACGCTTACGTGAAAATGTTATAACTTCACTTTTTGCAACATTGATTTTAATTCTGTTCATTTCATAAAATGATGATAGACTGTCAAGATCAGATTGTAATTTTAAGCTATCACTTTTGTTTGAAATACTCATAAAAATTTTAGTGTCATCTGCATACATCAATATTTGTGAGTAGTAATATATGATTTGATATCGTAAAGATAGACATTATACAAAAGAGGTCCCAATAGCGATCCCTGGGGAACACCAGGTTCTATGTCAACAAAATCTGAACAGTATCCCCCAAGAGCAACAGCTTGAGACCGATTACTGAGATATGATTCGAACCATCGAAGTAAATCTCCACGGATACCTAACTCAAATAGTTTTTGGAGAAGTATCACGTGATCTGCTCTATCGAAGGCTTTTTCGTTATCCGTATAAACTGCGTCGACTTGTTTAAATTTTTCCATATTCGAGAAAATAAATTGAGTGAAGACTGATAAATTGGAAACCGTTGACCGCTTACTCATAAAACCATGTTCGTGCTTAGTGCACGTACACCATATCCTACGTCATAAAAAGAGATCGGCGGCGCTGCTCTCAAATTCTGTATGTCGCGATCGTCAGCCAATCAGAATGCTCCTTCATGTCGCGATCTTAAATTCTATTGGCTTACTATGTCCCTTCCCTCATCTATCCGATACTATGTACACGTTTTTTCTCTTCCATTACATCTGTTCAACAAACAAGCTGCGTTTAATTCCACTCCAGATTAAAATTCAAGAGAATCATCAGATTCACAAGGCTAGCTACAGTTAGCAACATTTTGATCCTTCTGACGCCAAATATCAAGAAGAACCAGCTAAATACGAATTTGAGATAAAGTTGACCTTTGGACGACAACGTGGACGCCCTGTTCTAACAAAGAAAGTTCCTAAGTCTGAATACGAAGCAAACAACTACTGAGATCGATCATCCTTTCATCATCTGTATCGTACTGGTGCTTTTCCTACCTTTATAATCCTTAACAACCTATATTTTGCTAATATCTGCTCATCTTTTCAGCGCGTTAATTAACCGGGATTAGTACCATTACTTTCTGTTCAGTGCTTTAAAGTGATCCATAAAACCGTGAGTACCATTTTCTCTTTTACAAGCCTCCAATATGTCTTTAGAAACTAGTGTTCAAGCTCCAACGAGACCCAAGTCTCCTATCCCCATTAGTCAAGAGGATAAAGTCTATCGAGACCTTATTCGCAAGCGAGGTGTTGTTAAAAGTAGCCTCACTAGATTTGTCAGTCATTTAAGTAGCATAGATGAATCTATTCTATCACAAAAGGGCATAATAGACCTAAACTTTCGAATAGAAACCATCCGTAACTTACTGAGTGAGTTTAATGATATTCAGTTTAGCATAGAATCTAGAATTCCTGAGTCTGAGATCACTAAACAGATGGAGGAACGAGATAGTTTTGAAAATGCTTATTACAGTGCACTGGCTAAAGCTTCTTTATTAGTTTCTCATACCGGTGGAAAGAATACTAGAAACAGTGAATGTATTAGTGTTAAGTCACAGCCTATACAGTTACCTACGATTCCTATGCCTACCTTTGACGGTTCATTTGAGCACTGGCTAGAATTTAGAGATAAGTTTACTTCATTAGTGCATAATTCAAAAGATATTAACAACATACAGAAGTTTCACTATCTTAAATCATCACTAAAGGGTAGTGCTTCATTAGTCGTAGATTCTTTAGAGTTTACATATGAAAATTACTCAGTAGCCTGGGATCTTTTACTAAACAGGTATAATAATTGTAGGTTATTAGTTCAAAATCATGTCAAATCATTATTTAATTTACAATCAACAACAAAGGAATCTCCAGAAACTTTAAGGCGATTAATTGACACAGTTTTAAAAAATTTAAGGGCACTGAAGGTTTTAGGAGAAGAAGTTGAGCACTGGGATACTTTAATCATATATCTTATAGTCTCTAAACTCGACAGAGTTACAGAACGCGAATGGGAACAACACAAAGGTTCACTCATTTCGAAAAATGATACCAAGTCATGTTTAAAACTCACCGATTTGCTGACATTCCTTGAAAGCCGGGCTGACATGTTAGAAACATTGCACTTGTCTCATAATATCCACACTGAGATTAAAAAACCACCAGTGAGTATGAATAAAACACACACATCTCATTGCAATGTTTCAGCAGTTAAAGGACAACAACAATCTAGCTCTAAGTTCCTATGTCCTATGTGTAAAGGTAAACACTATCTTTACTTTTGTACGAAATTTATTAACTGTGATTTACAAACGAAACTTAAATTAATAACATCTAATAAACTTTGCAAAAACTGTCTTCGCCCCGGGCATTCAATCGAGAACTGCAAATCGGGTCATTGTAAGTATTGCACTGAAAAACATAATTCATTAATTCATGTTCCAAACGATGAACAAGCTTATCACAGTAACCCAGTGGCTTCCCATGCGATTTCTTTAGATTCGTTATCTCAACCAGCGCAAGCGTCTTGCGCGCGCCCCATCCCTGTTGTTCATGAAAACAAGGTCACGATGCTTATTAACAAAGCGCACGTACAAACGCAGAGTTTACCTGATAAACATATTAGTGTGCACCCTGTCTTGTTGTCAACTGCTTTGGTTCAAATAATAGACGTGTACGGCAAGTATCATTGTGTGCGTGCACTTCTGGACAGTGGAAGCGAACGCTGTTTTATTACACAATCATTATGTAATAAGTTAGGCATACAATTAATACAGTCCACTATTCATTCGATACAAGGTGTAGGTGATACAATAACACAATGCTCCTACAGTTGCGATATCAATATTAAATCTCACTTTTCTGACTACATGTTAGGATTACAATGTTATGTTTTACAGAACATAACTTCATCTCAACCTCCTACATGGAAGGTTAACAAGCCGCAATTCAATATTCCAGACGGTTTACAATTAGCCGATCCACATTTCTTAGATCCTTTACCTATCGATATCTTATTAGGCGCGGATCAGTTTTGGGGATTGTTTATGGATGGTAGTATAAGGTTAGATAACGGACCTTTTCTACAAAAAACGAAACTCGGTTGGATCATATCCGGCCCCATTTACAATTCATGTAAGTCTGTAAAAAATATTAAATGTCATACTTCACGTTCCATTGACACACAATTAAGAATGTTTTGGGAACTTGAGGAGGTCTCACAAGTTCGGGATACACATACGGATGAAGAACGCAAATGCGAAGAATTGTTTCTTCAAACCACAAGGCGCAACAAAGAAGGCAGGTTCATCGTACGCATACCTTTTCTACACCCACTTGACACGTTAGGAGATACTCGCCAACAAGCCGAACGTCGATTTTTTGCTTTAGAAAAGCGATTACATCGGTCACCGACATTTAAACAACTTTACATGGACTTCATACATGAATACGAGCAATTAGGTCACATGACTCGAGTAGAGTCGTACGGAACACCACATTATTTCATGCCGCATCATGGGGTATTTCGTGAACAAAGTACGACTACCAAATTGCGCGTTGTATTTGATGCCAGCGCGGTGTCAAGTACAGGCAAATCATTAAATGATTATCAACTCGTGGGACCCCCTATTCAAGGGGATCTTTTCGATATTTTGCTCCGTTTTCGACAGTATGCTTTCGTCGCATGCGCAGACGTGGAGAAAATGTATAGGCAGTGTCTCGTTGCCGAAGATCAGCGTGACCTTCAGCTTATACTCTGGCGTGACCGACCTTCTGAACCTCTTAGAGTTTATAGGCTTAATACGGTGACTTACGGAACTGCATCCGCTCCTTTCTTAAGTGTGAGATGTCTCAAACAACTTGGTCTCGAAAGCCAGGATCCTGAAGTGCAGCGAATCATCAACAGAGACTACTACGTTGATGACATGATCACGGGTAGTGATGATAAATCCACTCTTTTGGATTTATGTTCAAAGGTTTCCAATGCATTAGCTTTAGGTTGTTTTCCATTGCGTAAGTGGGTTTACAACTTTCCGATTGACAAAATAGAAGGAAATATTAGTGAATCAAAACAATTTACTCTCATTGATTGCACGTCCAATAAAACCTTAGGCTTAGGTTGGTTTTCATCGTCAGACGATTTACATTTTAGTTCTCATTATAATGTTAATACAAATGCTATAACAAAACGTACTATACTGTCATGCATTTCTCAAATATTTGACCCACTGGGTTTACTTAGTCCTGTAATTATTTTGATCAAAGTATTACTACAACAACTGTGGTTACTAAAATTGGATTGGGATGATCATATTCCATCAGACAGTGATGCTATACGTAAGTGGAACCATTTCACTAGTTCTCTTCCAACTCTTCGTACCCTGAGAATACCGAGGCACGTAATCGCTGTCAATCCCACTTCTTTAGAGATGCATATTTTCACTGACGCGTCACAGACGGCATACGGAGCTTGCGTATACATACGCGCGGTAAATGATGATACTCAGACAGTATCAGTCAGATTATTGTGCTCTAAAGCAAAAGTTGCACCTCTAAAGCCAGTAAGTATACCTAGGTTAGAACTGTGCGGCGCTCTATTAGGCGCTCGTCTGTGTGACAGAATAATTAAATCCTTGCGTTGTACTTTTAATCAGATTATGTTTTGGACCGATTCCACAATCGTGTTGGGTTGGTTACGAATAGCACCAAGCTTACTAAAGGTATTTGTTCAGAATAGGGTTGCTGAAATTCATGAAATAGCTAAAGACATTCCATGGCGACATATTAGTGGTAAAATTAACCCAGCTGATCTCGTTTCTAGAGGTGTTAACTTACAAGATCTAAGCTCATGCAGTCTATGGTGGGAAGGGCCTGAATTTCTACACGACTATAACTTCAAAACAGCTGGTGTGTCAGTATTGCCAGATAACTCACAGGCCCTACCTGAATTAAAAACTACTATAATTTCTCTCGTTGCAAATAATTGTCTTGAATCATTTTTTCCATTTTCTCACTTTTCACAATATAATCGTATGTGTCGCTCTGCCGTATATGTTTTACGCTTCATACACAATATCCGTAATAAACACAATTTCCGCAAAGGAGTCATTAACGTATCAGAACTTGAAGAGGCAGAGAGGTTATTAGTAAAACGCTGTCAATACGAATCTTTTCCCGACGTGATAGATTTATTAAAAAAAGATGGTTGTTTAAAATCTTCACATAATTTATCTAAACTCAGCTTATTTTTAGACCAATATGGCATTGTAAGAGTAGGTGGGCGAATAAAAAATTCCCCAGACTTTTGTTATGATAAGAAACACCCTATTTTGTTATCTTCTAAGCATTATTTTTCGAATTTATTATTTAAACACGAGCATAGGCAGCTCTTTCATGGCGCTCCGCAAGCTCTGTTATTTCATATACGCGAATCATGGTGGCCTATTGGCGGTAGAAACCTCGCAAGAAAAACAGTTAATGAATGCATTTTATGTAAACGCTTAAAGGGTAAAAGTTTGACTCCTCTCATGGGTAATTTACCCAAAGAGCGTATTACACAAACCTATCCATTTATGCGATGTGGTGTTGACTACGCAGGGCCTATACTCATATTGAACCGCAAAGGTAGAGGTGCTAAAACCGTCAAGGCATACATTTGTTTATTTATCTGTTTTATTACACGCGCTATACATCTAGAATTAGTTAGTGATCTTTCCACCGAAGCTTACTTACTTTCCTTAAAACGTTTTATATCTCGTCGTGGCAAACCAAATGAGATCTATTCAGACAATGGTCGTAATTTTGTAGGCCTTAAAAGAGAATTTGATAATTTCACAAAAAAATGCAGTAAAGAGATCATTGACTACGCTACAAGTCAGAAAATCATATTTAAATTTATCCCAGTTTATTCCGCACATTTTGGAGGCTTGTGGGAGGCTGGGATTAAATCATGTAAGTACCATCTACGCCGAGTAGTTGGTAATGCTCATTTAACGTTTGAGGAGTTAACTACAGTTCTTACGCAGATAGAAGCAATACTCAATTCTCGTCCCTTAACTCCGATTTCCACAGATCCCCACGATTTCACACCTCTTAGTCCTGGCCATTTCCTGATTGGTCGACAGCTAACTGCACCTGCTTATGCTGAGAACATCACCGATACCCCAGTCCACTGTCTAACACGTTACCAGAGGCTGGAGCAAATACGGCAACATTTTTGGTCTCGATGGGCTGTCGAGTATATTGCAGAGCTGCAACAGCGAACTAAATGGAGAAACAAGTCAGCTGATCTGCTACCGAACACTATGGTAGTCATAAAGGACGACAACCTTCCTCCTTTGAAATGGCAACTCGGCAGGATAGTTCGCTCAATCAAAGGACAAGACGGCGTCGCTAGAGTTGCTGAAATACAAACTCAGACCGGCGTTACCAGGCGAGCTTACACGAAGATCTGTCCCCTTATTGATGATGTCGAAAGCTAGTGCTTTCAAGGCTGGGGGCATGTTCGTGCTTAGTGCACGTACACCATATCCTACGTCATAAAAAGAGATCGGCGGCGCTGCTCTCAAATTCTGTATGTCGCGATCGTCAGCCAATCAGAATGCTCCTTCATGTCGCGATCTTAAATTCTATTGGCTTACTATGTCCCTTCCCTCATCTATCCGATACTATGTACACGTTTTTTCTCTTCCATTACATCTGTTCAACAAACAAGCTGCGTTTAATTCCACTCCAGATTAAAATTCAAGAGAATCATCAGATTCACAAGGCTAGCTACAGTTAGCAACAACCATGTTGTTCCATTGGAATGCTTGACGATACGGTATTATAAAGTGTACTATAGACTAATTTCTCAAATATTTTTATATTCTCTATTCTATTATATCTATTATAAATTCATCAGCCACTTTTGGAAGTTGAGTGGGGAAAAGATGGTAAAAATAAAGGTTTTTGGTGATGGGTCTCCAACCGCATCGCCCAAAAATCCAATAAAAAGCCCCAATACCCTTAGTCGCCTCTTACGACACCCGTGGGTAGAAAGGGGTAGCGACATTCTAAGCCGGCACTACACGGAATATGTAACTAACTATCTATAACTATCTTAGGTAACTATACTATTTTAACTTATTTAAATATTTTACATGGTATTTTTTTTTTATCTATTTCATATAAAATTTATTTATTTATTTATTTATTTGTCATGAAATATAGTTTTTACAGGTAGTGTCACCTAATGCAACTAAATTACACATTAAATAATTTACAAGTTAACAATACAATAGCTAGATTACACATTTAATAATTTAAAAGTTAACAATACAATTAATTATTATATTTGTATGTGTATATGTAATATATTATATATCTGTTTAATAATCGTCATATAAATGTTAAGTAAGGGTATTGTTATTCTTTTCTCTTTTCATTGAGCAAACTTTATTTCTTTTTATTTAAATTTTAAGTTATACAGTAAGAATGTTACTAATTCTGTTCCATATTGCAGGATACTAATTCTGTTTTATACTGCAGGATTGTCATTGGCTAAGAAAGTTGATCGACTTGCACTCCACAGCGGCAGCGATGAATTTCATTGATTAGGGCACCTATTCTCAGACAGACCCCCAAACAAAAAGTAGACCTGTCGAGAAGGGTACCAATCGCCTCAGACGCCAACGCATTCAACCAATAACCCGACTCAGGCTCTGCAGAAGCCATAAGACGAGCACGCTGTGCGGGGTCGGAAGCAGAGTTCAAAAGGTTTAATTGAATCCGTCCGCACAGTATGTCATCCCATGACCTCTGACTAGCCAATTTTGTCGGGATAGTAGAATTATATATATATTATATACACATACACACACATACATATACATACACATGTATATCTATATTTCAAACAACTTAGACGGAATAACGTCAAGGTGGGGGTGAAGCACAACCATACTGAGCTCTAAATTAATTTTGCTGAGAAACAGTAAGCCATTCTAAGCCAATAAAATAAAATAGGAAGATAAGAAGGTCATGTTTTTGATGTTTTTATTTGTTCTTATGTTCATCTTTGTCTTCACGTTCAATGGTCTCAGTTGGGTTGTTTAGAAACAAAATAATTTTAAATATAAAGTATGCATTTTTTGTTTGTTTGATGATTGGCTTAAAGTTTGAAGTATAAATGTTTTGTTTTTATTAACTTAAATTGAATGTAGAACCGCATATTTAAACAGGTCTTTTTTATTTTTTTACTTTTATATTTATATCGCATTTTTATAATATATAATATAATTCATAACAAATAAATCAATAATAATTATTATTATATTACATAATATTCTACTACGTTCTATGATATTTATTGTATTCTATTATATTGTTTTTATATTTGCTTAAATATTAGTTATATTTCGTTATTGTTTAAATAGTCTCAGGTGTAATTAGTTGTAGTAGTTAGTTTTTATTATTTTTTTAGTTTAGTCAGGGACAGTCTGAAAACCAGCGCTGTAAACTAGCACCAATGTTGCTGTTTGCAGCAAATGCTGAGATTGTTCCTTTTTGCCGTATTGTTATTTAATACATGTAAACATTATTTTGTCAAAATTTGTAATTTTTTTTAAGGCAAATAAACAGTTTTCATTTCATTTCATTCTCGCAGTTTATTCCTAAATGTTTGAACAGTGCGTGCTTCCTCAATAGGAGGCGGTATATCGTTCCAACATTTGGAAGCTACTATTTTGAAGCAGCCTTTCGTCTTGGTGAGGTTGTGCTTCGGAAGAAGAAGAATATTTCTACGTTGACGAAGAAGTTTAGTTTATTATATAACTATTTAGGGACACCTTTCTTTAAAATCTTGTAAACCAAACAAGAATACTTAGGAAATCTAGAGTACTTCATATTCAGTATTTTTTTCTCGATTAAGTGAGGTGTTATATATGGCGTCGGCGAGGTATGTTATAACAAAAACGCATGCAGGCATTTTGAACGCGTTGTATTCTTTTTCCAGTATTTTTAAGACAAGGTCCGTATACTACATCGCAATACCCCAACTGTGACAAGACCAAGCACTCACATAACTTAAAACGAATTCCTGGGCTACTAAAAGGTCTTTCTTATCTTATAAAAACTACTAAGCGCAGAAAAACTTTTAGAGATTTTTAGGTCTATATGCTCATCGAAATTAAGATGTTGGTCGATATAAAGTCAAAGGTTTCCAACACACTTTTGAAATGGGACCACAGTGCCATCAACCACAATAGCTGGCTATTGGCTTAATAGATATGTTTCACCAATTTACTATCATTAATCCTCTCTATGTGCCCAAAGCATCTCCTCTTTCCTCCGTTATATTAAATTGTAATGAAGTGTTGGAAATAAAACAAGAAATCTTTAGTCGTTGATTTTATTTGATGTAGTCGGATTAAAAACCACAGAAGGTATATGTTACATAGAAGCTTGTTTTTGAGTAAAATTCCTATAATTTAGTGACTAAGAAGCGTATACAAATCACTATCGAATGCTTCAAAACAATAAAGGTAAGTCTTCAATATTTTCGGTTACGTAAAAACTAATTTCGAGAATGATTTTGGCTCAGACTAACTAAGAAATCTGTACTAGTTGCGAGGAACAGTGATATAAGGTCAATTTGAAACTGTAACATTTAAAGTGTACAGATCTGTCACTGTCATTATATTTTTGACATCTCTGACTGTAATTCCTGGCAACACGATAGAAGCCACGAAGAAAAATAGGATAGAATAGACTGTAATTCCATGGTAAATCCTATGTAGGTATAGTTTCGGAACATTAGTTTGTGTTTAAAATTGGTTCCTCTTAGGTAACGTCACAAATCCAATTTGTAAGATTTAACCCAGTTTTGTGGGATATTGCAGGATTAAATCAGAATATATATTATATTACAGGCTTAGCTGAAAATTGGATAGGCCTGCCCGCTATCACGTGAGTACACTGTCCATGCAAAACGTGGGTACTCTGAACACCAGGTGACAAAGTCACGTGATGTTCAGAAGTATTAGTGCCTCTGCCAACCCTTCGGGGATATTCGGCGTGAACGGTTGAGTCTGGAAAATAATATGATGAAAGTGTGTGTTTAGATTCTAATTAAACGTCAAGGTATAATTTAATATTAGTTCCAACCGCTATTCGTAAATTTCTTAGTTTTTCTGAGGCTGAGTATTTAGATTACTGTCCAGAGTCTATCAATCAATATACACAATGGTGGTAATTTAATAATTTCTTTTCAAATCTAGCTATTTCGAAAAAAATATCTAAAATACATACAAAAATGTTTACTGCTTAAAATTAAACATCCGTTAGTATTATTCTGTTACAGCACCCATTATTGGTAGTAGGAAAACAAGTAGGACATATGATGTGGTGAGATTCAGTCGTAAATACTATGAAATTGAGTAGTATCATACATAAATATACTCACGGCCATAAATCCCAGAAGGGGTAGCCAGAGCTTAAGAGCTAGAAACTCCTCAGCCTCATTTGGAAGTTGATAGGGGACAAGATGGTAGAAATAAAGTATCGTTGGTGATGGGTCTCTAACCGCATCGTCCAAAAACTACTTTAAAAAGGCCCATACCCTGAGTATGAGTAGTATCAATAAATCAATAATTATATTACAAAACCATACACATGTGAAAGGGTTTTTTGTTTTACCTTCAACGACATTTTTTTAGTGGGTTAGAAAGCTTTTTTAATTTGTAAATATCGACATCCTAACCCGCTTTCTCGGGCTATATTTTAACACTTAATTTCCTGGTAACTATGGGATATACAAGAAGTGTTTTTTATCATTGGTTATTACGGTATGCTTTTACGCATCCAAATATTCAGAGTAACAGCGTTTAGTTGGTTTAAAAATAACTTATTCCTCTTCACTTGCAAAATTATTATTTAAAAAAATCACATAAAAACTCATTTCATAGTATTCGCCATTGAATCCACTTAAATATAACTATTGTATACAAGCAAAAGATTGTTGGAAGACAAATTTACAAGCAAGTGTCATGCCTAAGCTAGAAAAATCAATTTTGGCTTCACCTACAACTATATTAAAACAATCTAGCGAGTATTCTTATACTAAGTGTCGTTAAGTCATACTTATTTGTAAGATATTAAACAAAATTGCTTTACATTACATTTTGGCTCAAGAAATCGATTCTTGTATCGCTAGCTATTTAAAAAAATAGTTTTCAATATGGCGGATTTAAAATAAAATGTACAATGCTAATATTAATTTTACGACACGAAGCAATCACGGAAAAACACTGGGAAATATTTACTCTCACTGAAAAATTTTAACTTCTAACATAAGTATCTCTATCTATCATATCCTATATATAGGATCTAAAGTCATTGTGAAAAAGGTCCTGAAACTACCAAGAAACCTCAAATATCAATACAGAAGGGCAAGCACGAGAGCTATTTTATCGACACGATAACGGTTAGAACGAGATGGCAGTATACGATACTAAGTAAGTGCGTAAGAGATGGCTGCTTTATCCCACGCGATAACTAGTTTAAACACGGCTCGTGCTTGCCCTTCTGATTTAGATAAAGTAAACATTGTCTATAAGGAGTTTTCCAACTGTCATTTTTAAGTATAAAATCTCGTGAGATAGCGCTGTAGGGACAAATTATGTCAAAACATTGATGATGAATTACGAAACAAGACTCAAAAAGTCTCAAAATTTATTAAATATGGCATAAAACGAAGATGAAATAAGAATAATTAATACAACCAAAAACCTTAACATTATTTGCTTTGACTAATTACTGAGTTCAGTCAGTCAACTTGATTGGCCGCATTTTGTCATATTAGTTGAGAATTTTAGAAGATATAGATTTATACTGGGCAATTTAGTTTGCAACATAATAAGCAAATTACAATATTTTTTTTTATATCTCTAATCTCCCTTTTTACAGCCAAGTGTTCACTCATATAAACTTGAGTACTTATTCAGATATTACGAATATTATCAAAAGAAAGATGATTCAGAACATTTCCCAATTCAATATTTGCCAATGTTTTTCCGTCTTATAAACATAAGTGCTAATTCATTAATCAATAAATCACATTTTCTTTAGCCTTAGTCACGCGAAACTAAAGCAATTGTAATACTAGATTTATATACAATACAAGTCGTTTCATTTTTGGATCTTGTTGAAATATGAAATTTTTAGCAGTTTTCTAACTTCCAATGAGAACACTGAACTGCCAATATAATAAATAAAAAATATGTTAATTTTTTCAAAAGTGTCATGTTGTCTTAATTATTCTTTCAATAATAATGGCATTAGACTTTGGAAATACTATTTACGGTCTGTTTTTTTAATTTTACTGATTGTAATAAAAAAACCGCTACCGCCATCTTGCTTAAGTAAAAAGACACAGATTAATAAATAATATGGCTGCCTTCTGCCAGTGTCTTCTTAATTATCCAATAGTTTCTTTTCATCACCAACCACCACTAAAACTCAAAAGTGATTGTAATTATAAGTCAGAACATTTCATACTTCAACAAAATCTAACTAAATTAATTAACTATGACTAAAAAAGCAATATTTCAGTACAAAAACTGTCCGCCTGAACCTCCTAATATTACTTCTAAAAGCAAATTATATAAAATGACTAGTATAATAAAATTATGCGTTTTATAATAAGAGTTGCTTATATTATAAAGAAGCATATTTTTATTAAAGAGTGGACATTTTTCACTTAATATTACAATTATAAGCCAGATTCGTTTACCACGAATACAAGCTTATTAAATTTATTAGGTAGATGGTTACCTAATTAAATGTTTAATTAATTATGTTTAATTAATTATTAATTAAAACTACAACTCACTGATTTTCATTTACGTATATCTGTTGCGAGACGTATAATTATAGTTTAATTACAATTTTTTTATTAGAACGTTACGTCTTAAATAATAAATTAAGGAAAGTTTTCAATACTTTTTAATACTTCCATGCGTATACATAATTATTTTTTGTATACAATTCCGTATATCGTACTTTGTATCATGTACGTTAAAATCACTATCAATGTGTACAAAAAATGTGTATAAAAACGAGCAATAATACAATAAATACAAACCAACTTAATATTACATTATTGTGTATAATCATTTTCAAATCAATCGACAAAACGATATTAATTAATTAAAAATTTGCAAAATTTAATTAAATATTTACAGCAAAATACTTTTGTAAATCAAAAATATTATAGTTGTTTTTGTGGACGGTATTGCTATTAGTTATTGTTTGTGTGAAATTATTAAAATATATTGTATATTTATTTGTTTTTTAAGTACTATGTCTTTTTATAATGTCTTACTGTGGTATTTTGTTAGAAATTATTGGTTTTCGTCAATGTTTTTTGAAACTACTGCACAAAATTAGTTTCATGAAATACAAAAATAATAGTAAATTCTGAACCAACAATTTCTAGTAAAATATTGATGCGAAAAATAATCGAATTTAATTAAATTCACAACCAAACTAATCACCATAATTAATTAAAGTTTACAATAATTAATGGAAGCCAAATAGATGAATTTAATAGATTATTAATGGGCCAAAAGGTTTGAATTTTTTCTGTTTTTTTTTTTAGATTCCTAAAAGTATTTATGTTTGTTTGAAGTATAAATATTGTGATTTAAAAACTTTAAAATATTGAGGTATGTATTACGTATACATGGTTTTCTAGTCTAATAATTATTAATTATAATTAATAATGACTAAATGTGGTATACAACATAGTATTTTCGACACAAAACTATTAGCATGATTAAATATTTTAACAGAATGTTTTGATACTACTTTTTAACATTGTGTATTTGAGTATGCTGCTATTATTGATCATTCAATGAATCCTTTTTGATTAATTTAGGCCAAACCAGTCCTAACTATTTTATTATTAAAACCATGCTAATAATTTTGCATACGTTTCAATTTAAAATATCAAATCTTCAAGGTTGACGTCTTTAATTGACGGTAAAACCATTTGCCTTTTTGCGCCTATTTTATTTAAAAGTATGGGGCTTGTGAGACTGCTTATGTCACATGAGAAGTGAGAAACTGATACATTGCTCACACAAAATCTGTCAGTATCTCACTTCTCATATGACATACTCGCTCTCAAAAGCCTCATGCTGCTAGTGCAGATATCATACCATCATAGACAACAATTTTAGTAGTAAAAAGTCTATGGTTTCATTTCCGGTAAAAATAGTCACAAAAATCTCAGTGTTGCTAGGTCGAGTATTCAAATACTACTGCGGTATGTATGTTTTCTGATCGATATTCTCATCTGAATTATTAGGTTGTTCATTCTCATCACCAGATACCTCGCCATCTTGGTCTTCGTCTTCTGAAGATGATAAGAGACCTGGGAAGAGACAAAAAATTCTTAAAAATTGAACTATGAAAATCTTGTGCGTTTTCTTGCCTTCAATTTCATAAAATATAACACTCATAATTTAGGAAAAGACCTGAGTATACATTTGAATCAAGATCTGATTTTTTTTCGAGAAGAATGTCCCACTAATAAAAATAGAATTTTTGTTCATTTTTTAACTTTAAGTTCATGCTGAGTCAAAATTTTAAGAGAAATAGGGTGTAAGTAGCTTGTCCATATCCATATACAGGATAATTTGAGCAAACCTTTCTATAAATGTCTTCCAATGTGCTGCACTAAAGTATTTATGTTATAATAAGGTGTAGAAATAAATAATAAGTTAAAATAAGTATAATATCATGTGAAATGTAATCGCTTTAGGTATAACCTGTAAAGATTTCATTTTTTGTTAAATAAATAAATAAACAACTCTTAAAGTTTATTGTAACCTATTGGATATTTAATTTCTTACTCCAACAGTACTCATAGCAGATTATGAACGAGAACTACACCGTTGAAAGTTAAGTGGGTATTACACGATATGTTACAAACAGTAATGCAGCAAAAAACGCTTAGTGTTAAAAGCTTAGTAAATCTATATTACTAATAAATAAAGAATAAATAAAGGAAAGAAAAATTTCGACACCGGCGGGAATCGAACCCGCGACCTCGGGTATACGCCCCCGTCGTTTATTTATTCTTTATTTATTAGTACTAATCCCCACATGAGGTTTTCATGAAAAAAAAACATTAAAAAAATCTATAATAATTTATCACACTATATATTAACTTTCTACCATGTCTTGTAATACCCACATTAAGTAAGTAAAACAAAAATGGCACTTGAATGAGGATAATTAATTTTTCATATGTGACTACGAATAAAATATATAGTTTACCTGCCGTGAATTGTGGGTTACTTAGAGCATCGGGCCAATATCGTTTGCTGATAGCTGATCCATTTTTACTCTTTTTTCCTCCTGCAAACATATTTGATTTAAATTTTTACAATATCATCATATCAATTAACTGACCTGCATTGCTAGTACGAGCGACATTTTAGCTAGATATCGCGTGGTGTAAAACAGCCATCTCTTTCGCACTTACATAGTATCGTATTCTATCATCTCATTCTAACCGATATCGATGACGATAAAATAGCGCTCGTGCTAGGCCTCCTACAATGCTAAACATAAGCCTCTCTAAACCTATTATTTACAACGACGTAACTTACGACACCATCCATCCATATATCGGTTTGCTGTATCTTTAACAATAAGTCAATCCACAGCATTTTTCTTACATACATAAATACACATACTCACAGCGTAAATCCTAAAAAGGGGTAGCCAGAGCTTCGAAGCTAGAAACTCATAAGCCACATTTGGAAGTTGATAGGGGAGACATACATACATACATATACTCACGGCTATAAATCTCTGTAAGGGATAGCCAGAGCTAAGGAACTAGAAATTTCTCAGCCACTTTTGGAAAGTTGAGTGGGGAAAAGATGGCAAAATAAAGGTTGTTGGTGATGGGTCTCCAACCGCATCGCCCAAAAATCCCTTGAAAGCCCCAATACCCCTACGTACACCCACCGGCAGAAATGGGGTAGTGTTATTCTAAGCCGACACTATACAGCAAATATGTAGGGGAGAAGATGGTAGAAATAAAGTATCATTGGTGATGGGCTTCCAACCACATCACCAATATTCTTGTTTGGGATAAAATATTTTATTTCTAATAAAGGTTGTATCAATAATCACGAAATAATCTATTTATGAGATTACTATCAATCTTTCTAATTCCTTTATAAAATGTTCTGGTCATTCATTAGAATATTAAAGAATAAAACAATTTAAAAGTCCCACAACTAGCACTTGGACCTAATATAGTCTACTTTAACCCCTATCTATATATTGCTTGATATACTATTTAGTTCCCATTGGAGTAGGCAGATAATGACGTGAGTATATGTATGTATATGTGTATATAATGTGTCTTCTCACGATATAAATATATACGCTTTCGAAAACAAGATTTTTTCTTATAATTTGTTTATTAAGTTATTAAATTTGTGTCTAAGTTATAGTAAATCAATGAACTATGTTATTTTAATCCATTACAAGCAAAATGAATAAAAAATGATAAAAAAACCTAATTATTTAGCCTTAAACATACCTTAATAAGTTACAACAGCATATTTTATATATAACTTGGAGATAAAATCTTCTGCAATGACTATTATTCTGTTTTGAAGCCAAATTACTATAAATATAAGCACCTCTGCCTACCGCTATGAAAAGAACTAACGCAGTTTCAGAACAATATAATTTTGATTAATTTTTGGAAAGCCTTTTAAGCAATTAAATAGAACAACGAATTATTGAATTCCAGATTGATTTAATAACTCTTAAGAGTATTAATGAAATCGATTAACGAATAAATAAAATATGTGTAAAAAATCTATGAATTAAAATTTTGCAATTTTCACAAAAGACAAAAATTTTCGATAGGTAGTTTTAGGTAGAATTATAAAATATGCTACCGGAACTTACCAGGTTTGTCTGAGCAATCTAACATCGGCTGTAAAATACGACGGCGAGCGTTTATAAACCAATTATTCACCTGAAATTAAAACAAATATTTTAGCCTGTAGGGTAAACAGAGGTAGTATAGGTAAATGATACTTGAGATCAATGTCGAACTAATGGAAAAAAATATATAGCCAATCTAAACTTAACCGTAATTAAAAAAATATTTTCAATGTTAATTCAGTATATAAAGAAATTAACTTTGCAGTTTATTAAACTATATTTTTGACAATATCCGTATAATTATTGAATTATTTTCATTCTTTTTGATTAAATTATTGGAGCGAAGCTCCATTTACCCCCGACTTTTGCATTTCGTTGTGATCGTACTCCTCCCAAACAGCTCAACTCAGAACCCTGAAATTTTGCATGGTTGTCAAGGACTATGTCTAGATGGTTTATGTCAATTTTGATAAAAATCGGAGGAATAATCACCATTAAAAAAATATAATGTTAGTATATGGAAAAATTACGTAAACAATGCAAGCGCGTGAAAATAGAATCTATATTAATAATTTCGTCACGGGGTACGGTAGACTCGATCGAAACCTTACCTGAATAATAATACATAAAAAAATAATGATTTTGAGTCGACAATCCGCAAAATTCGGATTGTCGAGTATTTTGCTAAATTTTAATGGTGCTGATTGCTGACAAACAAATCTTAGTCGCCATATTGACTGTCACCCGATGACATAAACGTTCCGTTTCATAATGTTTTTCAATCGTTTCGCAAAGGACAAGGAGGTTTCGATTGAGTCTACCATACTCCTTAACGAAATTATTATTACAGATACTGTATACTTCAGTCGTTGACGTTTCTCGATAATATTGTTTTGGCCACTTTTGTATCCGCTGTAGTGCATCACCAAATTGTAGCGCAGACTTCCAAACTACAATAAGCCTAGCAATTACGCAAGCAGGAACCTAGAACACGTTTGTTCGAATTCATGACTTATATCTATTCCAGTCAGTAATGACAGTTTCTGCGTCTCTATTTGTATTAATTTGTTCTGATTGTACTCATTATGCCGAAAATCGTATTGAAGTAGTCGAAGTATTTCATAAAATCTTTCATTAGTCGTGTATTTGTTTGTTGTTTCTCCTTGCATTTGGTAAATATTGACACAATTCTGGCAAGTGGATGCAGCGAAGGGCTCTTCGTAACGATGGCAAATTTAGTATGTATGTCGGTATTCAGCCATACGCTAGGAGGATACCCCTTATTGTTCGATAGGCCTTAACAGTTGGTAATTTTTAGAAACTTTTGAACGCTAATACTCGAGTTCTAGAACATTTTTCCCAAAAATTTTTCAACATTTTTTTTCAAAGAAAATAGGTATTTAGATATGTTTTTTTAAACAATGATAATTGTAAACAATTTAAGTTTTCAAAAATCAGGACTATAACTACATTTCAGTTTTGTGTAGAATCAATCACGCGTTTAGGTAAACCAACAAGTATATTCAAAGAATCATAACAAATTGCATAGCAACGCGTGTTGAGATATTTGTAGAATAAATCGTTCAACGATAAGTTATATCTGAGAATCAGGCAATTGCTAGCTTCGCTCCTTTTATTGGCATCCGACGGTCCTATGCCAACCTAGTTATTATGTATTGTTGCTTTTTTTATATTTATTGTAAATTAATTTTGACAGATTGTATAATTAACATTATGCTGTGTAGTGTCGGCTCAGAATAGCACGACCCCATATATTCCGGTGGGTGTACGTAAGAGGTGACTAACGGTATTGGGGCTTTTAAGGGATTTTTGGGCGATGCGGTTGGAGACCCATTACCGACAACCTTAATTTTACCATCTTTTCCCCACGCAACTTCCAAAAGTGGCTGAGGAATTTCTTATTCCTTAGCTCTGGCTTCCCCTTCTAGGGATTTATAGCTTATTTATAAGAATTTATTTATATATGGGTAAGTATATGTATGTATGTATGTAATGTATAATTAAATTTTATTAATACTTTTACTATCATCATCTTGCATTGTACGTGGGTGCAAATTCGCTTTAATATTCGGACGCTTAGCTTAAGCAGGTTCCAGTTACAATAAATAATTTAGAAACCCAACATTTGTACGAGTCTTTGAATAAGTTTATCAATTCATTTCATTTCATTGGCTCTTTATATTTCGGAGTAACTAAGACATCAAAACTGCACATGAGTCTATACATATGTGGAAACAGCAAAGATATACTGCCCCGTACACCCCTTCTGTGTACCAACTTATAATTTGTACACCTTACACTGCGATATAGAATATGAGTGAGACGCTGCTATGTGCGAGTGAGTCCGCAGTAGAGTGCGAGTGCGCTCTAACATGACTCCCACACATACATTATAAAATGGATACTAATATCGCTATAGTGCACCACCGATATACAGTGAGAACAGTCAAATACGTACTAGCAGATCTGCACAAATGCATGTAAAAATTTCAAAATGGCATGGCACTGTTTTCCGTTATTAGTCTAGATTTTTTTATGAGTCAGAACTATAAGATCTTTTATCAAAAACTCTTAACGATTATTTCTTTAAAATATATCTTCATAATTTATAAATCCCACCTGCAGTAATGTAAGTCTTGTTTGAGCAGCTAGGGTCCGCTTTTCTTCTTCCGTTGGATATGGATGCTGAAAAAAAAAAGAAATGTATTTTAGGTTCATTCCTTAAATAATAAGATAAGGCATGTGTTGCGTGTAAACGGCTATGTTTAATTTAAAGACAGCTCTCAAGGCTGTATGGTGAACTCGGTTTCATTAGCATTTTCTGTGTAGTGTCGGTTTAGAATAGCACTACCCCATTTCTTCCTATGGGTGATCGTAACCAGAGCCAGATTAACCTTGTATGGGCCTGTACGCAATAACATTTTCGGGCCCCATTTCTTCTTTGCTAATCTGATTGACTTAACCATGTGATGTCTTTTTTGCCTCCTACCCACATTTCTAAATAATTTTTTTTATGTATCTGTTACCGGCCAAACCAGATTTTAGGAGAAACCGGTATAGCCTAGTCTTAACTAGTTCTTCCTATGCGCCATAGGATTAACCAACATAACATAACATAAACGTTCACGCCGTTTATCCTCGAAGGGGTTGGCAGAGGTACCAATACTCCTGAACTCACATGGCAAGCGCCATCTAGTTTCCAGAGAAGGTACCCACGTTTTGCTTAGACAGTGTACTCACGTGATAGGGGGCAGGCCTATCGCCGTTTTGTACGAATACACTGTCACATGACTAAGTACAACTCAGCCATGTGGGTTTCCTCACGATGTTTTCCCTCACCGTTAGCAACCATGATAAATTAACCACACATATGACTTTAGAAAAGACAAATTGGTGTAGGGCCGTCTCAGGATTGGAACTCACGCCCTTCTGTTTTTCGGGCGGGTGTTCTACCCACTGGACTATCATGTCGATTCCAAATCCAAACTAATTTGTCCTAAGGCCGATAAGATAGACCAGTTTAGACTAAGCCAAACTAGTTGATTCTGATATAGATGCCTACACTCTAGGATAAACTGGTATGGCCTAGTCTAAACAGATAAAACACAGAAACAGAACTTTATGATATGATTGACGCAGCTCATGTGGCTGTCGGCCACGGTGGATGTGACAGGATGTTAGCCGAAACATCAAAACAGTTAAGGAATATCAAGATCTATTAAGACTCCGTAATTGGAAAAATAATCCGTTATAAGTTGCCCTTTAAGGTTGTCTACGCGGATACGAGTGTCCTGACATACACCCTAGCCCATATATATTGTTTATGCGTAGGGGGAAGCCTAGGGTGGTAGGTAGATAGGAATAACTTAAATTAAGTTGGTTCACAGCCGTCGTAGTAATACTCCTCGCTTGTGAGTATGTGTATGCCACACAGATGAAATTACGAAGTGGCAGATAGGAATAACTTAAAATACGTAAGTTTAACTAGTCTAAAATAATAAAAAAAAATAACTTACCACGAGATGTTGAAACAACCACGCTCTCATGACCTGCGTGGCGTGTCGTGGCAACACTCCTCTCTTGTTACCGCACTCGTCTTCATCTCTATCGTCAGGTGGAGGAGATGATGTTACTGATGAGCAGGAGTTGTTTGAGTTTGTACCTGTAAGGAAAATGTGACCAATACCGTTACAATACAATAGGTACCAATATTTCTTAACAACAAGTGACATCGACACCTAGTGTCCATAGTAGGTACCCACGTTTTGCTTAGACAGTGTACTCATGTGATAGGGGGCAGGCCTATCGCCGTTTTGTAGGAATACACTGTCACATTACTAAGTACAACTAAGCCATGTGGGTTTCCTCACGATGTTTTCCCTCACCGTTAACAACCATGATAAATTAACCACAGATTTGGTTTTAGAAAAGACAAATTGGTGTAGGCCCTACCCAAGATTTGAACTCACGCCTGTCTGTTTACGGGCGGGTGTTCCAGCCATTGGACTATCATGACGTAATAAAAGTGTATCCCTACTAAAATTATAAATCAGAAAGAGAGTTTGTTTGATTGTTCCGCTTTCACACCGTTACTACTAAACCGATTAGTTTGAAATTTTGCAACCGTATAGTTAGAAGTCCGGATTAAATAATACGGTACTTTTTATCCCGGAAAAATGATATTTCCAAGGGAAATCGTGGGAATGAGAAGTTTTCTTATGCTAAGCTAGTACAATATAAGTAAGAAATATGCTCTTTTTGATCTGACAGTTCAAAATGATATCCCATAACTTCAAAAAATGGCGGCTTTCTGTCACTCATATTTCGAAGTTTACTATAAAATAAATAAAATAAAAATTGTTTATTGGCATAAATTATGACACTACATAATGACATATAATTCTCACAAGGGTTGCCCGTAGTGTGAGAAGTATTCCCAGGTAACAATCAGCAATAACGACGTGTCCCATTATGAAGGACAATATAAGAAAAATATAGTTAAAATTACATACTAAAAGAAGCTAAAATGATATAAAAAAAAAGAAAGCAAATTTTGTATAAAACAATAAAAAAATAAATGAAAAACTTAGGATTATACATGCTTGTCTGTATATATGTGTGAGTGTATGAGTATGTGTGTGTATGTGTTTCTGTGTGTATGCGTGTGTGTGTGTGTGTTTGTGACTATGTTTCTTTTTATTTTAGGTGCATCTGAAAAGTGTTTTTTTTTTATTTACTTATTAAGAAAATATTTTCTGTTTCCTTATAGTCTAACTTAATTATCCAATCTATTATAGTTTGTTTAAAGATGAATCCATTTAAACCTTTACTTCTAATTTTTAACTTTTTATTTACATAGTTATAAAGAAATGGTGCAAGAAATCCTACTTGCTTTTGTGCGAAGGTGGTATTGCATAATGGAGTTTTATAGTTAGGGTTTCTCTCATTGCTTGTCGTTGCTGGAACAGTTGTATGGTAGCTACGTAAACACTCTAATATATATAATTTCCTAACTGATAAAACTTTTGTTTCTACGTACAGTTGCATAGTTGGGTATCTGTATGGGTAGCTCATCATCACTTTTAAGACTGCTCTTTGGGCACGTTCAGCAAGTATCAAATGTGATTTAGCAGCACCTCCCCATGCACAAATACAGTACGCAATGATACTCTCGCATAATGCCCGGTAAACCTGTACTAATAGCAATTTGTTACCTACAATTCGTATATTTTTAAAGACATGAATGAATTTCCTAGTACGAGAAGCAACGTAGTCAATGTGTTTTCTCCAATTTAAATTTTCGTCAATGATTACTCCAAGATATTTGATAAACCCTACTCTTTCAACGTTGCTGCATATGCAAGTATCATCTATTTGATTCCTATTACAGGGATAAGTATGTAACTTAAGTGAGGTTGGCTTATTGGTTTTTGTTTCATTTCTTATACTAAAACAGATAAATTTGGTTTTTTGAGCATTAAGGCTAAGTAGGTTATTTTCCAACCACGTTGTTACTTTTGAAACCCCGATTTCAGCAGATTTTTTAGTCTTTTCCCATGTTTTTTCATGGAAAAGAAGTACGGTATCATCAGCAAACATGGTGATTTCAGCATTCCCCAGATCCAAATTACATAAACTGTTTATGTATATTAAGAAAAGCGTTGGGCCAAGTGTACTTCCCTGCGGAACTCCATAGTTACACTCGTTACTTTCACTGACAAATTTACCTATCTGTACACTTTGTTCCCGATTTGTGAGAAAGTCCACGAACCAATCTAGCACTAAGCCTCTGATGCCTATGCTTTCAAGTCTCCTGATAAGGATTGGTAAAGACACCGTATCAAAAGCTTTTTGAAGGTCCAAAAACACTGCCAGACACTTTTCATGCTTATCTAGAAACCGGGTAATAGAAGATGTTAACTTTAAAACAGCACCGTTAGTAGATTTACCTGTCCTGAATCCGTACTGACTGCTTGATAGTAGGTTTTTGTCTTCGAGAAATCGCGTGAGTCTTCTGTTAACAATTTTTTCTATAATTTTGGATAATGAACATAAAAGTGAAATAGGCCTATAGTTATTGGGTAGGTTCTTATCTCCTAGCTTATAAATAGGACATATAATTGCTTTCTTTAGCTGTTGTGGGAACACGCCTGTAGTAAAACTCAAATTACATATATAAGATAGTGGCGGTGCTATTTCATTACTAAATAATTTTAGAAATTTGGTGGATATCTTATCCCATCCCGTAGTATTTGTTTTGGTTAGTTTTGATATTATGCATTGAATTTCTGATTCATCTGTTAAAAACATAGGGAG
Organism: Bedellia somnulentella; assembly: GCA_963576735.1. NCBI lineage: Eukaryota > Metazoa > Arthropoda > Insecta > Lepidoptera > Bedelliidae > Bedellia > Bedellia somnulentella. The sequence goes on from OY755199.1 coordinate 1,500,636, forward strand.
AGTGCCAACTGGACCGTCACACAGGTTGATATCCTTGGCTAAGTCATTGTCATTTCTATTAATCTTTTTGAGTGTGCTGTCGGCTAAATCTTTGCCAATTGAAGTAAAATATTTGTTTACTGCATTAATAGAACTAATTGGACTCTCACAAATGTGTAAAGGTTTTTTGGTTGTGTTTTGGGTTTATTAATATTACCTAATTCTTTGACGATACCCCAGGTGCGTTTTGGATCTTTTGATCAGTCGGCCAGTTTTGATGAGTAGTAATCTTGTTTTAACTTTTTTACGGTTTCATTGCAGCAAAGATTATATTTATTGTACTTTTCTAGTTTAGCTAAGTTATTAGGGTGTTTTTTCATATCTCTATGAAGTTCATTTCTTTTCCGAATGGATTTTACAATGCTTGGTGTTATCCATGGTTTCAAAGGTTGATACCGACTAGATATTTTTTTGGTTACAGTGTTTGTTTCCATTATGTTTATTAGCTTGTTAGTGAACAATTTTGTAGCAACATTAACATCATCACATTTATATACGTCAGACCAGTCTTCAAAATTCAAGCATTTCTTCATTTCATTAAAGTTAGATTTTATTCTGGAATAACTATTTTCTTCTTTTCTTAATTTAGAGCAATCAAAATTTAGAAGAATAGGGCTGTGATCAGTTAATTTATCGTAAACAATTGTTTGAAAATTGAAATTTGACTTAACCATGAAATGGTCCAGGCAGTTTAAACCACGAGTTGGTATGTTAACTCCCTGTTGTAGACCATGACTAGCTAAAAGGTTTAAATACTCATTTGCATGATGGTCTATGTTGTCAGGCATTATGTTTATGTTAATATCTCCAGTAAGTATTATATTATTTGAGTTAATAGTTTTTAGCAACAAATTCAAGCTATCAAGAAAAATTGTTGGATCTTTGAAGCTTGGTGGTCGATAACTACACACTATTGTAAAATCCTTATTGATAGATAACATAATACAGTCACAGTCTTTTATTTGTGGTTCGGACACAATTGTTTCATAGCACTCCTTTACATAAACAACCACTCCGCTATTTTGGTTTATATATTTAGTTGTAAAGTGACTATTATATCCATTTCCTAGCTTAGGTGTGACATCTTTTTTGAGCCAACACTCTGTCAATACAATAACATCTATGGTTATATCAATACAGGAGATAAAAAGCAGAAATTTATCTAAATTACATTCCAAGCTACAAATATTAGCGGTTATTATATTAAAATTAGTATTTGTTGCTTTTTCTGGATATAAAGTTTTTCGGGTTACAGAAGGGCTTAATAGTTTTGTGCATTTTATGCCGAATGAACTATCAAGTTCTTTAATAATAGTTATGTTATTCGAATTGAATTTTAAAACAATAAACATTTATGGCAGTGAGGACATGAACTTTATTTATTTTCCAAAGTATACGTATTTCAGATTCAAAATCACTAATTTTATCGTAAGATATTTGTTTTAAATATGTATTTATGTTTAGTTGAAACAAAAAAATATATATTTTCTTATGTAAATAAAAAGTGTGCATTGTGTACAAAGACTTTAAACTTATATATTATAGACCGGACATATTACACTTAGTTTGTACGCTAAGACTTGTTACATTTAGGTAACAAGTCGTTCAGTCTGTGGTAAGTCGTCCGCGAGGAAGTACGTCATAGGCAACATCAATTAAATTATCGAAAGGAAAACGAATATGCCGAAGAGCGCGTTACGTCGTTGTAAATCCAAATATGGAGTACAAGTAGAAGAACAAATCAGTTTATTTTCGCAACTATTTATATTTTTAATCATTTATTTTAAGTGTTTCATTTTATATTTCTTAGAAATTACTAGAATATATTTTGTAATTTAAAACAGCGCCATCTATTGTTGAGTAGATTCACTAATTCGTTAAAGTTAATCCAGAGGTGTCAAACCTTTAGCTACTGTGGTCAAGCGAGAGTCGAGCGAGCGACGCCAAGCTAACACTTTTTCATATTAAAAAAAACCTGTGACTTAAACATTTTTAAACTTGTTCAGTTCGTGAATCAATCTAACTTAACTCCCGTAAATGTAAAAAAAGTCAGTTGTTCCAAAGTTCGTAATTTTTTCAAGTAAAGTATGTATTAATGTAGCGGTATTTACAGCGTGTCGTTTGGTTGAATGCGATTTTCAGAGCAACGCAATTTCGAATGACTGATAAACATTACGATCGTTTTAAACTGAACGATCCGCGTTGCTTGTTCTGCGTGTCGCTATACTTAAAAAGCTAATTCTTGTAGGTTTCATAAAGAAATTTGTTTAATATGGTAGTATAGATGTATTTAGTATACCTACTTGCATTTATGAACCAGCCAAATGTTTACTACCCCTGCTCAGCAGTGTAAGAATAGGGATGGGAATATTATTTAATTTGGGTTGTTGCATTTCTACTGTTTTTTAAAAATTGCAATATAATTTAAAATTTAGGTATAAAATTAAATTACTGAATTGATGTTTTAATAAAAAAATATAACGTTTTTCATTTAAATATTGTTTGATTATTCTACTGTCTATATAGAAAATAAGACTATGACGAATTTGCAATAACCAAAATAATCCACTCCTTAAAATTATAGTTGTGACGAATTTATTTACACATAGAATTTTGTGGACGAATTTAATTTGTATAAAAAAAACATATATATTTCCGTAATCAAATCATGAAAGTTCGTCTAGCAACTCAGTTGCTAAGTAGAAGTGTAGGTAAAGCGTTATTATTATGCAATGAATTACTAACTGGATTTGAGGATGTTTCAAGCACGGTTAAATTTATAACAATTATGAATGATCTTTTTGATGTAATGAATAGCAATAAATATGGCACTTATGGTTTTAAACAGCCATTGTCTCTTAATAACATTTCCACAGTTTGTACATTTTTAAAACTTGCCAAAAACTACATATTAAATTTAAAACAATATATAAAATTCAGACATGAAATTAAACGCCGAAACTGCCTTAATAGAATAACTCTTAAAATAGTCAAAACGCGTATAGTCAAGACAGTTAATAAAACAGGCTTTCTGGGTTTTCTAATTAACATTATAAGTGTTCAGGTTTTATTTGATGAAGTTGTGAAATCTAACACTATTAGATATTTATTAACATACCGATTGAGTCAAGATCTTATTGAATTATTTTTTGGCTGCATTAGAAGACAGGGTGGCTACAATAATAATGCAAACGTAAAGCAATTTAAAGCAGCATACAAGAAAATTTTAACCAATTTGGAATTACGCGATTCTTTTTCTGGAAACTGTGCACCAATGGATAATTTTTCAATATTGACGTGTTCCTCAATAGACACAATTAATCATACTTGTAAATTAAAGGACGTTGATGATAGTTACCTAGATGAAACCCTTCAAAAAGAATTTCAAACAGATTTCGTTGTAATTGAAAATTGCCAATTACTTAGTACTATTTTAAACGAATCTTCGTTATCCGTTGGTGCACAACAAATTGTAGGGTACATATCTGGTTACGTATCACGACTATTGAGCAAAAAAATTAAATGTGAAATTTATGTTTCAAGTTTGTTTTCCGATAAAAAATTAGATTTTCATAAACTGATCAGTATAAAGGATATGGGTGGACTCTGCTTTTCCACTAAAAGTGTTTTTGAATTGTGCAAAACAACGGAAATGTTAATAAGAACTTTGTAATGAAAATGATGGAAAAGGAATTTCTTCAAGGCACAAAATTCAATTTATAATAAATAAAGTGTTGAAAGAATTTATTAATTCGAAAGTTTTCGAAGGCAACAATAAGTGTTCATTCACTCGAAAGTCCTGCCATGCTCAATCACAGATTACATTTGATACGAGCGGTCATTGAATCGTACGCAAATATTAAACTTCGTTATATAGCAAAGTTGGACCCTGGTGTTTACATCCAGTCCAAAAGACAAAAATTAACAAAACTTATTTTATTTCAAGATTATTTCTTGATTGCATTGAATCAAGTCCCTTAAAAAAAGTTTTGTTTAATTCCTTTGCCATCGTTTTATATTATTTTATTAGTAAGTTATAGTTTTAATTTGGTAAAATTAGTGTTAAAAATAAAAATATAAAAAAAAAAACTTTTCTTTACCACATTCAACAAGTTCTTTAAAAAAATTAGATAACCATGGACATCACTAGCATTTCTAGTACCTTAATACAACTAACGCCATCGAACATACAAAAGCTGAATTATTTTATATATTAGTAAAATGCAAAAATGCATAAGTTATTCCAGTGGACGTTAGATGGCGTTTTTCTTTCCAAGATTACAGGTTTAGTACGAAGTGTCCCATCTATGTTCTAGTAAGTATAGTTTAATATCTTTGATTGTGTATATAAAAAATGTATTATGCGTTGTGTAGATGGAAATATATTCAGCATTAGTGTTTGTAGGTTTAAAAGCATGTATAAAAACTAAAGAAATTAAAAGTAAAAAGTAAAATCTAATAGAAAAAATTAAAATTATTGTGGGAGAGCTAATAAACAAAATGATTCCTAGTCAGTCTTTCATATTCTTCAGCTTCATCAAATCTTTCTCAGATACAATTTTATGTAATGGGGCGCCTTCTTGTTTTCGTATATAGATATTTCCATACGAACTCCAACAGAATTTAAAACTGTTATCTCTTGCGAATTCCCGTGTATGAAAGAAAAGTTGCCTCTTGGCGGTAGTTAAGTTTTCGGATATGTAAATACCCCTCGCTGTACTGTCAATTTGAATTGTAGATGTATTAAATTTGTTGGTTTTGTTCTCTTTGTTAAATAACTTATAGCTACTTATAACCTTTTCCTTCATTATTACACTATTGAAGTCTATAATAATCGGTTTGTTAGTTTCGGACTTTGTATTTATACGATATATGTTTCTTATGTCATTCGGGGAGTTATCAATATTCAACGCATTCAATGTTTTTTCAGAAATATTTAAAAGGTCTTCTTTTGTTTCGTTGGATTTTTTAGGAATATTTCTTATTTCAATAGAGCTGGATCGTATGTATGATTCGAGTATTTCATTTTTGTTTTCTAGCTCTTCCATATGTAACTCAGTTTTTTTCTGCACTATTTCCATTGAAGATAATTTATTCAATACCTCGTCATACTTTTGAGACATAAATTCAATTGACGATTTTAGTTTTTGATTTTGCTCCATTATATCGCGCATCGCCGCCATTATGGTCGTAAATCTATCATCATTATGGTTAATCAATGCATTAAGTAAATTTTTAGATTCTTCACTCATTTCGGAATTATTATCTTGCTCATCACGCTTTCTCTTTTTGTTGAGTGTATCACCATCACCACATGCTATATGAATATTCGGCTCAGAGCCATAATGTTGAGATGTACTAGCATTTTTAAATAATTTTAATGTATCCGACGAAGACGTAGTACAACTTTTCTTAGAACTTTCTGGTGTTTTCATTGTTGGTGGTGGTGTACGTCTCATATTGATATATGGCTTCCGAAAAATCGGCTGACAGAGATAATCAATTAAAATGACTCCTCTCCTCCCTTGTAGCAATTATCGTCTGCATAATCCAATAAAATGCAGCTTATTATAAGAAATTAGTACAACGTCATTTATAGTAAATTGTGTCGTATAAGAAGGAAGGTAAATTTGGCGTAAGAGTTTCTCGCTCTAAAGCTCTGGCTACCCCTTTTTGGGATTATTTTCCGTCTCCTTTCATTCTTTCTTTCTCATGAGCACTTTGCAATATGATACTCGTAACATCAAGTTTCATTACATCAATGAAATGATAAGAGAATAGTTTTTTCTTATGAAATGATAAACGTCAGATAGAAATTCTGATACATTTTTTTCCAGATTTATAATCACAGTTTTGTAAGTAAATTTATTCACGGATGACTGCGGAACTTAGACGAAAACAAATAAATTGATTACTAAAGTTTTGGACATATTGCAAATCAAGCTTTTCTGAACTGATTTACTTAACTACTAAAACTATTTGCATGATAATGTCAGTAGAGAACGACCATGGAGGACACATTTAGGTCATATAGAGAATGTGTTTAAAAAGGACGGTGTCCGAAGTATGAATGTGAAGAATAAAGTGGCATGTACGAAAAAATATGAAAATAGACAATGCTCGATAGGTGTGACAGCGAAACAACTCTAGCTATATTAATATGCATTTGGTAATTACTGACTTAACAGTGCGATCAGTGGAAATTCAGTCAGTCGGATTTTATAAACCAACAATTTTTAACAGTACCTGGGGATAACGACACAAATGCAGAAAACTTAAGTTATTTTAAAACTCACAGATACTCTTCCTCTACATTCAAGCTACACACTATAACAACGGATAAGGTGCTAGAAGTAATAAAAAGCCTTAAATCAAATGCGCAAGTCATTAATTATATCTCACTTTCTATGCCAATTCTGACTCTTCAAACCACTTTGGAAATCATAACATTTATAGTGAATAAATCTATAGAAAGTTGCACTTTTCCAGACTTATGGAAAAGAGCTCTGGTATTACAACCTCCAAAAAAAACCCACAACCTGTGCCGACCTACGCCTGTCAAAAATTTTGGAAAAAGTAGTCGGTGAGCAAATGACCATATAATTCGAGGATAATAAAATTCTTCCAATCTTTCAATCAGGATTTAATGTTTTTTGACATGAATTCCTCATGTGGGGATTATTACTCATAAATAAAAGATAAGCGACGGGGGCGTATACCCGAAGGTCGCGGGTTCGAACCCCGCCAGTGTCGAAATTTTTCTTTCCTTTAATAACATCTTTTATTTATGACTTTCAATCAGGATTTCGGAAAGAGCACAGTACTACCACTGCTCTCCTTGACGTGGTCGATAGCATCCCATTAGCTCAAGATAAGGGAAAGGCCACTCTACTGACCTTGTTGGGCTTCACCCGCGCCTTTGACTCGATGAATCACCAATTAGTTGTAGCTAAATTATCATACTATGGTTTTGACTCAGCTACTATACAGTGGTTTAACAGTTACCTCACTGCAAGATCATAGATTGTAAAATTAACTTAAAAGAATGGCGAAGTAATATTTTCAAATGAATACGCAGTATGTAGAGGAACACCCCAAGGATCAAACCTGGCACCGCTGCTTTTCATTTTATACACATCAGACCTTACCTCCCATATATCCCATTGTAAATGTAAATATCACCTTTTTGAAGATTACCTACAAATCCATACTCCTATTGACTCTAATAACTTTGTCGAATCTTTGGACTCAATGAATAAGGATTTAAATAACATTGAAAAAGGGTGCAAAATTAACTCTCTCACACTCAATCCTAACAAATCTAAATAGGCTATTTGACTGTAATAAAAATATACATTTCTTTTATTTCATTAGTCTTAATATTTCTTTTTTGGAGCAATATGTCATAATACGAGATAAAAATATTGCATTATTTCACTAAAATCCGTCTTCTAAAATAAGTATTATTGATGCAACTGTCACGTGACTAAAAACGACCGTGATTGGCTATTTCTATAATGACGTAGATCGCGCATAAACAGACTGTGTATCGCTTCGCTCATTGGTGTTTAATGCGCAATTGACGTCATTTATATATATATCGTTTTCGCGGCACATTTGAATATTGGATTTTCTTTTTCGATTTTTTAATAAAATATGACAGAATGAAAGCGACATGATAGTCCAGTGGGTAAGAACACCCGCCCGAAAAACAGAAGGGCGTGAGTTCCAATCCTGGGACGGGCCTACACCAATTTGTCTTTTCTAAAGTCATATGTGTGGTTAATTTATCATGGTTGCTAACGGTGAGGGAAAACATCGTGAGGAAACCCACATGGCTGAGTTGTACTTAGTCATGTGACAGTGTATTCGTACAAAACGGCGATAGGCCTGCCCCCTATCACGTGAATACACTGTCTAAGCAAAACGTGGGTACCTTCTCTGGAAACTAGATGGCGCTTGCCATGTGAGTTCAGGAGTATTGGTACCTCTGCCAACCCCTTCGGGGATAAAACGGCGTGAACGTTTATGACAGAATGAAGACAGAAAAATATTTTTTTAGGGCTCCTTATAAACGAATTAACACCGTAAGATAGTTTTCAAAACTTAGTCAAATAGCCTTTTCCTTATTTTAGGTAATAAAACCGAACAAACTTAGCGGAACAAAAACCAAAAAGTGCTAATAGGTAATGTGGTAGTGTGGTGTTTTAGATAAAGTTAGTAACAATTTTTATAAACTAAAAGTTATATATAAATAAAATACGGTCTTATTTGAGTATCGAACTCCGTATTAATTTATGTGACTCCTTGATACTAAGTAAACTTAATAACGGTGATGTTGTATATGGCCCGTCTTCTTATACAGAGAGTGCAGAATGCGTGTATCAGGTTTTGTTACGACATTGCCCCTAGAAGTCATATATCACCTATTTTTAATCAAACGTGATAGCTCAATGGGTAGAACATCGGTTAACGTGCAAGCGACTAGTGTTCAAATCCCGGGTCGGGCCTACACCAATTTGTCTTTTCTAAAGACATGTGTGGTTAAATTATCATGGGGGGCATGTCGTGCACTCTGATGTTGTCGATGTCGGCACCAATCATTTGAGGGCACTCTCCGAGACTGAAGCATACCGGTATCTGGGCATGTCACAAACCATCGGTGTGAAGGTGGCAGACGTGTTTGCGAGGAGTTTTATGAACGCCTGAAAAGTGTGCTTAATAGATACTTGTCGGGCGTTAATAAGATCCAAGCCATTAACTCCTGGGTCATGCCTGTACTGATGTACACGTTTGGCGTGCTCAGATGGACTCAGTCCGAACTAGACGCTCTGGACAGACGACTCCGCACGATGATGACCTCTCATCGAATGCATCATCCGAGGTCGTCGGTTATGAGATTGTATATCCCGCGGAAGTGTGGTGGTCGAGGCCTCTTGAGTGCCAAACCATGCACAACCGCGAGGTATGCAACCTCAGAAACTATTTTTTGACGATGACGGATGATAGTATTCGGTGAGAGGTGGTCGCTAGTGATAAAGGACTGACTCCCTTATCGTTGGCCTCACAGGATTGGCGAACCCCGGAGGTACTTAGCACCTCTGATCGGGAGTCCGTATGGAAAGAGAAGGAGCTACACGGGAGGTTTTACAAGGTACTTCACGAACCTTTCGTGGACCGTAAAGCCTCCCTGCATTGGCTGCGTTTCGGGGACCTCTTTGGGGAAACCGAAGGTTTTGTCTGTGCAATACAAGACCAGGTTATCAAGACGCGGAACTATCGGAAATACATCCTAAAGGACGGTACCACAGACGTTTGTCGAGCATGTGGCCGTCCCGGAGAGTCACTTAGGCATGTTATTTCCGGTTGTTCGGCTCTTACTCACACTGAGTACTTGCACAGACACAACCAAGCAGCCAAAATCCTGGACCACTTGCAACAGAGGCTGCCGTATTACAAGTATCTGCCGGAGCCAATCCTAGAAAACGACCGTGCCAAAATCTATTGGGACCGATCCGTTATCACGGACAAGACTATTCTAGCGAATAAGCCTGTTATCGTGGTATGGGATCGGTCGCAGTCGATGGTATTTCTAGTGGATGTCACTATCCCTCATCAGCTTTCACGAGGGTCTCATGGAAATATTTCGATCTGGCTCACGAGATCACCGACATGTGGGGTGTGACTTCGACAGAAATAATCCCAATTGTTTTGTCCGTGAACGGGTTAATTCCAACCAGCCTCGCGACCAACTTGAGGCGGTTGGATTCCTTTGGCGTGTCGGTTCGAGCACAAATGCAGAAAGCGGTGCTGCTCGATACGGCTCTGATCGTTCGTAGGTTCTTGAACCTGAGTCCCTGACCCCGACCGACTGTTCTTTTGTCGGGGAGTACCGCCTCTCCCATTTAAAATTTATATTTTCTTTTTCGGCCATGAAACAGGTGAGGAACTATAAGTCATGCCCAAAATAATAATAAAAGCCCCAATACCGTTAGTCGCCCTTTACGTAAACCCACCGGAAGGTCCGGAAGAAATAGGGTAGTGCTATTCTAAGCCAACACTACACAGCAGTAAATTAATTGTAAATTTACTCTGTATTTCTTATTGTGTGCCTAATCAACAATTTTTATTCTTCTTTTCTTCATCAATCATTTCATACAAGCCCTTTTATTCTTCATACTTCAGACACCTGCCTTATTGAATTTTAATAAAAGTCAATCTAAAACATACGCTCTCTTCGGCGCATAAAATAAATTTATCAAAACGTAGATATGTCGCAGCCAACTGGATAAATCAGCCAGCTGACAAAGCAGCTAGCCGCTTAATTAAACGCCGGCTCCTAGTTAAGGGCTAAACTTCAATCAGCCATTTAGTTGAAGACAACGTCCAACCACTTGGCTGAACGTTATATCGCCGTCTGGTTATCTAGGGTGACTATGAGATCTTATGCAGCATGAAAATAGAACCAAGTAACTTTAAATAATAACTTGTATTAAATTTAAAAAAAACATATATAAAGAGTGCGCTACTTAAATATGGGTAGGTATTTAAATAGGCATCTAAAAAATGAATTCGCATTAAACTTTATTAAATATTTTTTCTTAGGTACTTCTTATGGCAGCAATACTTTAATTATATTCATTTAATATAATATTAACAATTAAATGGCACAAAGCTTTGGCACACTAGCTAAAAGTACTGGCATACCACAACACCAACAGTTAAATTTGGCTCAATATTTTTTAAGTCCTCAATCGTAATACATGTAACTTCAATATTATTATCATTTAAGCTTTCAGTTTCATTCTGTATGATTTTTAAACCACATGGCTTGCCACAGCTTTGAATATAGGCCAGGATTAGTTTCAACTTGATTAACAACAGAAACATGTGTATAAGTAGGCTAGGCCCTAGGTATAATACACATCGTGAGATCATTGGGGATTTTTTTAAAATATTAAATGCTCTATATGCCCAACAGCCATAACATCATACTTGTGCGTCCAATAATATTCCATTGCAGACTTTTTTTGGTGTCATTCATGGTCACCCTAGCATTTTGTATATAATTTACGTAAAGTACTGAAGACGCAGTGCTTAAGTTAACATCTTCAATAGCTAATCACGCAGATCAAGGTCAAAAATGCGTAGGTATTTTTTTAGACCTACAAAAAGCATTTGATACGGTTTCTTTAGCTATTCTGCTAAAAAGAATGGAAAATTTAGGTATACGTGGTACCGTACATGACTGGTTCCGGGAATATCTGTCAAGTAGAAAACATACGGTAAAAGCAGAAAATTCAGAATCGGAAACCAAAAATAACTGCAACCACGGAATCCCGCAGGGAAGTTCTCTTGGCCCGACTCTTTTTCTGCTATATATCAACAGCCTCTGCAACTTAGAGATAGAAGGTGCAGAGATTATTATGTTTGCTGATAGCACCGTAGTTCTTTTTCACTCTAAAACGTGGCTCAAAGTAAAGGAGTTAGCAGAGAGAGGGTTGTGCTATATAACTTCGTGGCTGGAGGATAATCTGCTTACTCTGAACGCTTTAAAAACAAAGTATATTTGCTTTACAAAATCAGCCATATCACTCCCAAAAGACAATTTCCAACTAGTTATCCATACTTATCCATGTAACAGGAATGTGCAAGACATAAGCCACAATTGCGACTGCGCCGTCGTAAATCGAGTACAGGAAATTAAATATTTAGGAATAGTTATCGACGAACACCTTCGGTGGAATAGACACATCCAGTCAGTTACTGCTAGAACCCGGAAGCTGTTTCATGTTTTCAAAAGCCTCAGAATAGCTGCGGACAAAAGTCTCCTGCTTTCTACTTACAAAAGCTTATGCCAATGCATTATTACATATTGTTTAACGTGTTGGGGCGGTGCTGGCAAGACTTACATGATAGAGTTAGAAAGAGCCCAACGTGCCCTTTTAAAAATCATACTCAAGTTACCTTATAGGCACCCTACATCCGACTTATACGAAAAAGCCAATGTTCTAACCGTTAGAAAGCTATACATCACACAGGCATTAATGAAATACCATAAAATTACCATACCCTCTATTCCGAATAGCAATAAAAGAATAGCGTGTGTTCTCGTTCCCAAATATAACTCAGCTTTTGCCCGCCGTCATTTTGATACAATAGCACCGATATTGTATAATAAAATACTGAGCAAAAATAAAGAAATAAAAGGTTACACGTTAATCCAACTAAAGCGTTATATCACAAACTGGTTACAAGAGTTAACATACAACGAGGTTGAGCAATTACTATTAAAAAGCTATTGACGTATAGGTACAATATCATACACACCCACAAGCACAAATAATGTCCCTCTCTCCCACACAAACACACACACACACACACACACACGAACACGCACATAGACTCATACACTCATACACTCACAAACACACACATAACACGAGTTCTGATCTGTTATAGCTATTAATTATGAAAAGATGAACTATTTTATTTTCTCTTTAAAATCATTTTTCTATTTCTACAAAAACGAAAAATTTTTTTTTTTTGTATCCTTGTACTTGAAACAAAATTATGTAAAGTTTTACAAAAGTGGTTCTGATTACGAAACCATTTCGAGATATTATGTTTTTAAAACATATTTTCTTGAAATTAAATCAAACAAAGCTAAGATGACCGTTATTTTAGCAAAAAACTGTAACAGTACGAGTATTTGACCTTCAGCGTTATGTCAAAGACATTCGTTCTTGCAGTTTATTAATAAAACATCGAAATTCATAGGTTTGTTTAGTATAATATCGTAACAATTTCATTTGGGATCACAAATTCGTGAAATATTTTGCAATTAGCAACATTTTTACTAAACATTTCGCTTTATTTGCATGTCGCTACGTGATATTTTCAATCGGTGACGTCATTAAGAACAAAAGTTGAACAATCTTTAAAAAATCATAACTTTGCAATTACTCATTTTAAATGAAAAATATTCAAATTAGTTTTTTATTTTCGTGTTTGCTATCGAATAAAAATATTTAATAAATACCAAAAAAAAACTTTGCATACCGAATTGTTATGTTACTTAGTTATTTAAAAGAGCCTGTTTGCTGCGTCACAGGGAAACCTACTGCGGTAAACACTGAAACAAACTCATTGTAAACTACTTAATTTTGTGAAATAAATGCCTTTTTTTTCTAATTTATAACCCCCAACGCTTTCCAGATTGTCGCGAAATCTGCTATTATCAACTAGGGCTGGTGTATTGATTGAAATTTTAATGATGCAACACTTTTTAAACGTTTTTCTATGAATTTTAACAGAAAAATAATGTAAAATGAAGCTTGAAAAATTAAATGACGAAATTCAAATCACCTGCCTGATTTAACATCAGCCCAAACCAACGGGCTTACTATTCAATCAGCCGGGTGATTGGACGTTCAGTGACGACAATTCATTTTACAAGCGGGCTAGCCTTTTAACTAGGAGCCGGCGTTTAATTAAGCGGCTAGCTGTTTAATGAGCTGGCTGATTTAACCAGTTGGCTGCGACATATACATTACATACCAGTGAAAGAATCGCTCGATATGAGTCCAACTCCGATTTGGCTGATTGGTGTCGACCCTGGCACTACAGGTGCTGAAACAACAGATTTATTAAATCAGCATTATATATATTTATTATGATACATACATACACACATGTACTCACGGCTTTCAATCCCAAGAAGGGGTAATCAAAGCTTCAGAGCTAGAAACTCCTCAGCCACATTTGGAAGTTGATGGTTAGTTGATGTATATATAGTTACCAGTTTCAGTTCTCGTTGCGGCAAACGTCAGTGTGCGGAAACATGGCGGCAGATTACAAAATAAAGCATTATTGGTAATGGACCTTGAGCCACATCACCCAAAACTCACTTAAAAACCCCCACTACCCAGACAATTTTATTACACTATCAGAAACAAATGTTTTATCACTATTCTAACCAAATACATACATACATACATACATACATAAACTCACGGCTATATTTCCCTAGAAGGGGTAGCCAGAGCTAAGAAATTGTAAATTCCTCAGCCACTTTTGGAAGTTGAGTGGGGAAAAGATGGTAAAATAAAGGTTTTTGGTGATGGGTCTCCAACCGCATCGCCCAAAAATCCAATGAAAATCCCCAATACCCCTAGTCGCCTCTTACGACACCCGTGGGTAGAAAGGGGTAGCGACATTCTAAGCCGGCACTTCACGGCTTCTAACCAAATAATTAAGTAAAATAATTATAAATATGATATTTACCAGTTTCAGTTCTCGTGGCGGCAAACGGTACGTCAGTGTGCGGGAACACAGTTGGATACGACGGCGGTGGCAGCACCGGGGCGGGGGGGGACTGGAACGAACAGACAGACAAGCATTAAAGTGGTAG